>JAABKJ010075445.1:120373356-120598869 GCA_011634705.1 Andricus grossulariae | reverse complement strand
AGGGATATTTGAATTTTAAACAAAAAAAAGTTTACTTTTCTACAAAAATACATTTTACAACAAAATAAATGAATTTTCAACAAAAAGATTAATTTTTTACCAAAAAAGACGATTTTCAACAAAAAAAAGTAAATTAATTATCAACGAAATAGTTGAATTTTCAACCAAAAAAGAAAAATTTTCTAGGGTAAAACTTTTAACTAAAAAAGACAAATTTTCAACCATATAGTAGAATTTTGAACTTAAAAAGATAAATTTTCTATCGAACACGGAATAGTTTAATTTTCAGTTGAAAACATTAATTTTTGATCAAACTGATCAATTTTCAACTGGTATAGTTGAATTTTCAAGAGCAGAAAGTAATTTTCTACCAAAAAAGACGATTTTCAACGAACTAATGGAATTTTCAACTAAAAAATATCAACTTTTCACCAAATAGTTGAATGTAGAACTAAAAAAAGATCAATCATCAACCAAAAATGGAATAGTTAAATTTTCAGTTGAAAAATTACTTTTCTCCCAAAATGACGAATTTTCAACATAAATGATGAATCTTCAACTGGAATACTTGAATTCTCAATATAAAACGACGAAGATTTAAACTAAAATAATGAATCTTTAACTGAAATAGTTAAATTTTCAACCAAACAGTCGAATTTTGAACTAAAAAAAATAAATTTTTAATCAGAAATGGAATAGTTAAATTTTCAGTTACAAAAAATTAATTTTCCAACAAACTGATGAATTTTCAACCAAAAATGGAATAAGTAAATTTTCAGTTAAAAAAACAATATTTTAAATTTAAATTATGAATTTTCAAACTGATTTAGTGACATTTGAAACAAGAAAGATACATTTTTAACTAAAATGATGCATTTGTAACTGGAATAGTTGGATTTCTACCCAAAAATATGAATTTTAACGAAGAAGATCAATTTCTACAAAAAATACGAATTTTCAACAGAATAAATAAATTTTTAAATAAAAAAGAAAAAATTGTCAACCAAAAATTGAATAGTCACATGATAATATAAAAACATTAATTTTAAACCAAAGAGATAAATTTTCAACTAATATGATGGACTATTCAATTGGGATAATTACATTTCCAGTTAAAAAAATAGTAATAATTTTCAACAGCAACAAAAATTAATATTCAAAAAAATAGTTACATTTTCAAATAAAGATATGAACTTTCAATAAAAAGGATGAATCTTTAATTAGAATTATTGAATTTCCGACAAAAAAGATAAATTTTTAACCAGGAAGATTAATTTCCAGCAAAAAAGACGAATTTTGATCTAAAAAAGATAAATTGTCGACCAAAAATTTAATAATTAAATTTTCAGGTAAAAAATTAATGTTCAAACGAAAAGATGAAATTTCAACTGAAATGATGGAATAATATTCAACTGAAATAGTAGAGTAGGGAAAGGAGGGGCAGCGCCGACCGGTAAGGCAAAATGCGATTTTGATTATAACATCGCTATTATTTAACAATTTTAATTCTACTTTGAATTAAATTAATCTATTTTATTAAAGAGATAGTGTTACTAACTAAAAGCTTGAAAATTAAAGAAAAATTATGCAGAAGACAGTTTTGACAACGAAAGAATGGAAGATTCGCTGGCAGAAATATAAAGTTTTCATCATTAATGGCAATACTTACAGTATAGAAATTTGTTATTTTGACAGATAAAACAATATCACATTATATCATTATAATAACTGAACCTAATTCAAGTCCAAATTATATTAAATATCGTTGAGGCCTCACCAGGAGGGTAAGGCCGACGAAAATAATAGTTTCAATGTGCTTAGGTTATGATAAGTGATCGGTAATGTAGAACAGCCACTTATCTTCTGGGCTACATACAAGAAACTATTGAATAAAAATCCAGATAGATGCGAAAAAATTCCGAATCCTATCCGTCTCTATCGGATCCTATCTGTCATTTCAAGCAGGGCGATATTACGCGTTATCACGAGATTATCATACGTGAAGTGTACGGGGTAGTATGCACATGCGAGTGAATTTCCCCGCGGAGATTGGAAATGATTGGGACGATCGTGGGTAGCAAAAGGGATAGAAAATTATTGGTATAGTTATGTGGTTGATAGAAAGAGTAAGATGTAGATAATTGGATATGATAAAAAAATAATAGATGGAAGAGAGTTAGGGAATGACTATTTCAACCTTTCATTTATTTTAGGCTTTTTCTCTTATATTATCATAAGTTAGTTTTATCAGAAGCGTGTGCTTTTATTTGTAAAAACTTTCATAGAATGAAATATAAATAAAGAAAAAATGGAATCAAAAGGGAAAAATTAAAAAAGAATTAGAGAGAATCCCAAGCAGACTCGTGAACAAAACGGATACGGAATTGCGTAATTTCATTTTTTTAACATTTATTTACAATTTTACCCAGATAACAATACGTGCCGGCACGTGTTCGGCCCGACGGGCTAGATACCAACCTGCCTGCTAAATGCACGCGTCAGGCCAGCAGAGTCGGAATGCGACCGAAGGGAGGGCAACGGTCCGGCAGATTAGACGCCCGTCGGTCGTGAAAACGGCGGGGATAGACGGGCCTGCGATTTGCCCAACCGCTGCAGACTGATAGTACGAGTAGATTGAGATCGCAAACGCACATGTGCGTCTTGGATCAGCTGTTCTTGCCGTATGTAATGGCGTTCATTCGTGAATTTTGGCTCGGATCGACGACGTGAGTGAAAAGTGTTTTCGTTCGTTTTGTTTGTTTGCCTACTGTGAAAATTTGTCTTGTTTGGTTGTAAAATTTAGAAAAAAAATTCGTCCTTTTAGATTTAAAATTCACCTTTTTGGTAAGATTTAAGCTGTCTTCTAAAAATTTAATTATTTCGTTGAAAATGCAACTGTTTTTGGTAGAGAATAATCTTTTTTGTTTAAAATTTGATCATTTGGTTGAAAATTCGTCTATTTAAGTTTAAAATTCCACAATTTGATTAAAAATTTAACTATTTGGTCAAAAATTTAATTATTTTATTGGAAATTAAATTGAAATTAGCTTAAAAATAGATAACTCAGTCAAATTTCAACTAATTATAATTTTTTTAAATGTGTGTTAAAGCTTAAAAAATTATCTTTTTACTGTAAAAAAAGGTACCTTTCAAAATTAATTTTTTTGTTCTGAAAAACCTGGAAAATTCCTGGATTTTTTTTTTTTACAAAAAGGCTAGAGACCCTGGTTTCCTCTAATTAAATTATGATTTATTATTGAATTTTTATTATTTTCCATTATAAGAAAAATCTTTTGCATTCAATTTTTTCAAAAAATGGATTTATCAAGTTTTATACGTTTACTCCTCATTTATTCTGACTTGGAACAGGGAATTTTAGAAAATAGTTATCGTTTTTAGTATTTTTAGTATTTCAAAGAAGAAATATTGCTGAATTATAATAGAAAATTTTTGTACATTGTTCGTTGTAAATTCATCTTTCTTTAGTTAAAAATTCAACTATACTTGGTTAAAAATTAAACTCTTGTTAAAACTTATTTTTTTGTTTGAAGGTTCATAATTTTAATTGAAAATTCATCTCTGCTTGAAAATGTAACTACTTTGTTAAAAAAAATTTTTTCAATAAAAAATTTAGCTATTCCAGTATAAAATTGAACTTTTTTGCTGAAAATCAATTTTTTTTTTCTTGTTAAGAATTAGATTTTTAACAGACAATTTAACCATTAAATTTTTTATTGAAAATGTATCTCTTTTGGATGAAAGTTCAACTATTTAGTTGAAAATTGATCTTTTCTTGTTGAAAATTCAATAATTTGGATGAAAATGTGTCTTTTTTAATTGAAAATTCAACTATTTTGTTAAAAATCTACATATTTGGTTAAAAATAATTTTTTTTTTCGTAGAAAATTATCTTTTTCTTTGCAAGTTAATCTTCTTGTTTAAAAATTCTTCTTTACAGTTAAAAATCAAGTATTCCAATTAAATATTTATCATTTTAGTTGAAAATTCACCTTTTTGATTGAAAATAAAATTACTTCACAAAGATTTCAAAAATTTCACAAAGATTTCAAATATTTCGCAAAGATTTCAGATGGACATCAAAGATTCCACGAAGATCTCATGAAGATTTTAAAGATTTTGTATAGATTAAAAAGATTTCACAAAGACTTCAATGATTTCAATAATTTCAAATACTTTGCAAAGATTTCGGATAGATTTAAAAGACTTCACAAAGATTCCAATAATTTCCCAAATATTATCGGATATTCCCAAAATATTGTTAATATTTTGTAAAGATTTCCAAAGATTTCAGAAAGATTTGAATGATTTCACAAAGATTTCAAAAATTTCACAAAGATTTCAAATATTTCGCAAAGATTTCAGATGGACATCAAAGATTCCATGAAGATCTCATGAAGATTTTAAAGATTTCGTATAGATTAAAAAGATTTCACAAAGGCTTTCAATGATTTCAATAATTTCACAAATATCACCAAATATTTCAAATATTTTGAAAAGATTTCTAAAGATATCAGAAAGATTTCAATGATTTCCTTAAGATTTCAAATATTTCGCAAAGATTTCAGATCGATTAAAAATATTTCACAAAGATTTTAATGATTTCAATAAATTCACAAATATTACCAAATATTTTAAAAAGATTTCCAAAGATATCAGAAAGTTTTCACAAAGATTTCAATTATTTCATAAAAATTTCAGATAGATTTCAAAGAGTGCACAAAAATGTCAATGATTTCCCAAGGATTTCACAAAGATTTCAATAATTTCACAAATATCAAATATTTCAAATATTGTGCAGATTTCCAAAGGTTTCATAAAGATTTTAATGATTTCCTAAAGATGTCAACAACTTCATAAATATTATCAAATATTTCTAAAATATTTCAAATATTTTGAAGAGATTTCTAATGATATCAGAAAGATTACACAAAGATTTGAATGGTTGTCTAAGAATTTCGAAGATTTCAAATACCTTCCAAAGATTTCGGATAGATTTAAAAGATGTCACAAACAATTCAATTATTTCACAAAAATTTCAGATAGATTTCAAAGAGTGCACAAAGATTTCAATAAATTCACAAATATCAAATATTTCGCAAAGATTTCACAAATCTTTCAATGATTTCCCAAAGATTTCAAATATTTCGCAATGATTTTAGATAGATTCCTAAGATTGCACAGAAATGTCAATGACTTTCCAAATATTTCAATAATTTCACAAAGATTTCAATGATTTTCTAAGGATTTAAAAGATTTCAAATACTTTCTAAAGATTTCAGATAAATTTAAAAGATTTCAATTATTTCACAAACATTTCAGATAGATTTCAAAGAGTGTACAAAGATTTCAATGATTTCCGAAGGATTTCACAAAAATTTCACAAAGATTTCAATAATTTCAAAAATATCATCAAATATTTAAAACATATTTCAAAGATTTCCAATTTTTTTACGAAGATTTCACAAATACTTCGATGAGTTCCCAAAGATTTCACAAAGATTTCAAATACTTCGCAAAGATTTTAGATAGATTCCAAAGATTGCACAAAGATTTCCCAAAGATTTCAATAATTTCACAAATATTACCAAATATTTTGAAAATATTTCCCAAGATATCACAAAGATTTCACAAAGATTTCAACGATTTTCTGAGGATTTCAAAGATTTTAAATACCTTGCAAAGATTTCGGATAGATTTAAAAGATTTCACAAAGATTTTAATAATTTCACAAATATCATCAAATATTTCAAAAATATTTCCAAGATTTCACACATATTTCAATGGTCTTCGAAAGATTTCGCGAAGATTTCAAATATTTCGCAAAGATTTCAGATTAATTTCAAAGATTGCACAAAGATTTCAATGATATCCCAATGATTTCAAAAATATTACCAAATATTTCAAAAATATTTCAAATATCTCGTAAATAATTCCAAATATTTCAGAAAGATTACAATGATTTCCCAAAGATTTCACAGATTTTATAAATATTTCCATGATTTTCCAAAGATTTCAGGAAGATTTCAAATATTTCGCAATGATTTTAGATAGATTCCTAAGATTGCACAAAAATGTCAATGATTTTCCAAATATTTCAATAATTTCACAAAGATTTCAATGATTTTCTAAGGATTTAAAAGATTTCAAATACTTTCTAAACAATTTCTCGCCTGAAACAAAATTCTTTAACCGGTCTGTGGCCGGGTTAACCGACCGGATCCCGGCCGGTATGAAAGCCGGGATCCGACCAGATCACCGTGACGTTTTTAGCCGGATCCCGGCCAGAATCCCCGGCGCGAAATTTTACAGAATTGACTAAAGTATTCAAACGTCCCTAGATTTTCAAGAAATAATGCACTAATTTTGGTTGCATGATAAAGGTTCCTGTTTCCAAAGCTTTTTCGGTACCTTTTGATCAAAAGGTATTAAGATGTTAATTTTGTTGTACTTTTCCTTAATTCTGCAAAAGGATAGAATATTTCCAGTTGAATCATGAACTAACAAGGTATTTTTTTCATGTTTTTTTTTAACTTTTTGTTAACTATTCGTATTGTAGATATTGAACTTTGCTCGTTATGTTTGAAGCAGTGAGATTTCACTGGTAAAGTAGATATAAATGGATCCTCAATGAAAACTTGACTCATTTTTAGGGGAATACTACTGATGGGCAAAGGAATTTTCCAGAAAGAAAGTTTGCTAGATTCCGCGACGATTCAGTTTTTTGTAAGTTTTGTTACAAGTCATGAAACAGAAAATCTGAGAGGAACCAAAACGAGTGACTTTTTTTCTTATAAAATGTGTTTTGTTATGTTAGGCCTACTTACAAATTTTCAAGAAAGCAAGTTTGCTGGTTTTCGCAAATTTTCAGTCTTCTGTTAGTTTTCTCACAAGTTATATGTAACAGAATCTTTATGAGGAATCGAAAAAAATGACTTTTGTTGTTAGAAAATTTGTTGTGTTATTTTAGTCTTATCAACAAATTTTCAAGAAAGCGATTTTGCTGGGTTTCACGAGTGTTGAGACTTTTTGTTAGCTTTGATACAAGTTGTGTAACAGAAATTCTGAGAGGAACCAAAAAGTCTAACTTTTTTTGTTAGTATAGGTTTTATCTTATATTAGACTTACTTATAAATTTTCAAGAAAGCACCTTTGCTTGGTTTCGCGAATTTGAAGGGTTTTGTTAGATTTGTTAAAAGTTATGTCACAGAAATTCTTAGGGAATCGAAATGGGTGACTTTTGTTCTTAGAAAATGCGTTTTGATTTTTAAATGCTGATAATAAGTTTTAAAGAAAGAAAGTTGTCTGGGTTTCGCGAAAGTTAAATTTTTTGTTATATTTGAACCTGTAATGACTTTCCTCGGATTTACTATATATTTCGAGAATTGATGTCGCAGGGGTTTCGCGATGGCAGAGCCGCGGGGGCAAGAGGGCGGATGTGTGTTAGTCAAGCGTAACAAACAGCAGGGAGGGCCACACTGAGAGAAATCGAAAAGGGTGACTTTTGTTGTTATAAATTTCATTTAACGAATTTTCAACAAATCAATTTTGCTGGGTTTCACGAATATTCCGGTTTTCGTTACTTTTGTGACAAGTTATGTAACAGAAATTCTGAGAGAAAGGTTGTTTTGTTATTTTGAGCTTGTTAATACATTTTAGGGATGATTCAGAATTTTAAAAAGTTTTGGAAGGTTGAACTTTGCGTTTTGCAATAAACAATGGAAGAGCGACAACTTGAGGGGTAATTACCTAATGCGGGAGCTGAAGTGTGTCGCCAAAAAGCACACACTAAGCTCGCTCGTCTTTGGTTGATTAGGCCCAGCTTTGAATTTTTTTTCTGCCCAAACAAAGCTTCGTACAGCTTTTTGCTAGAGAAAATTTTTGTTTATTTTTTTGTGCACTATTACATACTTCCAGCTGCTTAATAAGTGGTAGGACACCATGTATATCATGAATTACAAGTATACATGAAAATCCAGGCGGATTTTCCGAAATTGACGCATGTATATCCACATTTAGATTTTTAGTATGAACTGCTAAAAAGTTAATTTTAAAAACATATCTTCAAGATGCAAGTTACATTTTTCTGAGGAATAAATTTTCAGAAATACAAGGTGCATCATAGTTCATATATAGTTAAAATTTTGTCATAAGGACAACCGCAGGATTTCCCCTAGAGCAGGTGCCAATCTTAAAAATTGCACTTGCTCCCAGCGAAATCGCGGTAAAGTTTCAGCTGTAACCACGTCTCACAACCGTGAGATGGGTGGCCAGTCTGCGACGGATTCAATACGATGATCCAGCAAACGAGTATTACCAAACGCTCTGATTCATCTGGGATTCGCACTTCGCCGGTGCACGCAGTGATTTGATAGTCACTTTTTACAGAGTGAATTTTGAACACGGTCTCGATTTGGTTCCAGGGGATACTATTTAAACCGTTTCCCGTCTCTCGAACTACTAAAGGTTTTAATTATCAAGTTTTTAGTCACCTGTTTAAGGTTGTCGATAGCTCAATCAAAATCTTTAAAGTTAACGCTTTGGTCAAACCTTTCTTTGGCAAAAATGTGCAAAATGTGTTTCTTATCGATTTTCGTGACTATTACTTGTCCTAATTGCCTCTAACAATTCTCGGACAAAAGGGGTTGCTGAAATGCAGTCTACTGATACGAAATTGATTATGTTGTCATCGCAAATCCATAATTTATCTTTACTTGTTTGGATCAATAGCTTCAAAAGGGGACGGATGCAACCTCTCGCTTCTTACTCCTTTATGGTCAGTATAGGGTATTTGTCTTATTTTAGGAAAATTTGAAATTGGTCCTTCTGAGTCTGCCGTGAGTGGTACCTGCTTTAGGACCACAATTTCTTCCTCATTTTTTTCTTCGACTATTTTCCTTTTCTTCGGAGATAGCTCCCGCTCCCGTCGGAGCACCGGTTTTACTGCAGATTTTCTGTCTGTTCCAAACAGCTGCGCAGCTCGGCTCCCACTCGGACACTTACCCCCTGTACTGTCCCTTAATGAGCCAGGGCACCTTTCTCCCAAGGACCCACGAGATCAGGGGGACACGCAGCTTTGTCACCTACTGACCTAGATTGCTGTGTGCTCCCTTCCTCATCACAACATTCAACGGAGTCATCCCGAACTATTCTCTCCACCACCCCTCCATCTGTATCAAATTCTGTTCCGTCACAACTACTCTGATTTTCCACTTTTTCAAATCAAAATTCTATCAAATTCATTATCATCAAATTCTGTTCCGTCACAACTACTCTGATTTTCCACTTTTTCGTCTTATGTCTTTTCCTATTCTGTCGTAAATATAAAAATACCTTTTCTATTTCATGTTAACTGTACATAGTAAAATCGTCGGGATTAGAGTCTGTATCAGTTAGTTGATCTTGCAAGATCAATATCTGAGTCAGTTATTTCTTGTGAATGTGGGTTAGGGTCTGCGCGATAGTATTTTTCGTTAATGGGTTTAGTTGGATAATAATTTTCGGGATCGTCTACTGGGTTTATATTGAATTACGTACTGATAATCTTTTGATTTTATGCGCCATCTGGCGAATCTAGATGCTGGGTCCTTCAAATAAGTAACCACGTTAAAGGTCGATGGTCAGTTACCAGTGTGAATGTGCGCCCGTGAACGTATGGTCGGACATGCTTTACGGCAAAAACTATCGCTAGCAACTCTTTTTCGATCGTAGAATAATTTTTCTCGGCATCATTTGAAGTTCGCGAAGCGTATGCTACCGGTAAGTGTTTGCCGATAGGACCCTGAATAAGAATAGCTCCCGAAGCGTATCCAGACGCGTCTGTCGTGATAATAAATGGTTGGGTAAAGTCCGGGTACTCGAGAAGGAGTTCGTTAGATAAAATTTGACGCAATTTATCGGATGATTCTGGTTGTTTCTGTTCCCAAAAAGAACTTGGAAGATTGCTTTCGTAATTGGGTCAATGGTGTTGCAGTTTTTTCGAAATCGGGAATGAAATGCCGATAATAACCAGCAAATCCGAGGAATTGTTTAATATTTTTCTTGCCTTTTGGTAACAGGAACTTTCGAGTAGCTAATTGATACCTTCCCGGGGTCGGTGGTCAAGATACGTTACCTCTTTTCGCAAGAACCTACATTTATCGGATCGAAGGTCAAGACGGGCTTCTTTCAATCTGGCTAAAAGTCGTTTTAATTTTTCGGTATTTTCTTGGAGGGAATTGGCGTATATCACTATGCCGTCCATATAGACGAAGAGTTCAACTCCTTGCAAGCCTGTCAGGACTCGATCCATTATCCTTTGGAAAGTCGCAGGAGCGTTTTTCAGTCCGAAAGGCATCTGGGTGAATTCATGGTGGCCGAAAGGTGTTGAGAAGGCAGTTTTATGGCAATCAGCGGGTTCCACTTCAATTTGATGAAACCCTGAAGTTAAGTCTAGCACTGAGAAATATTTTGCGCCCGTCGCCAAAACCAAAAAAGATAGCACAGAAAAAACACGCATACTTTACCATTCGGTACCGGAAACGGAAGCCCGTGAACTGATTAATTAATTATAAGCTAAATAATTTTTTTAACAATAATAAATTACATGAAGATTTAATTTAAATTTTTATCTAATAAGTAACGTAAATTGATTATTTATTTTAAGGTTATGTAATTGATAGATAAACGTTTTTTTCGGCCTGCTGGCCCTAAAAAAATTCCTTACTAACAACATCCATATTTTACAGAATTTGACTTGAAATTAATTCTTACAGACCAACCTTAATTCTATAATTTGCATAACAGAAGTTTATTCATATCTGAAATACCCGTATTCCAGTTACATATTTTTTTTAATGATTTTGATGTTGTGAAATGAGTCTGAAATAATTTTTCAAAATTATATTCACATAAGTTTTTTTTTTATTAGTTTAAGAAGTTATAAATCATTCAAATTTTCAGCAAAATATAAGGTAAAAAGTATTTGAATACTTATTTGAACTGATTATTTAATTATTAGCTAATTAAACTTTTTCATGCTAATGATTCGAATCACATAAAGATTGAATTTTAGTTTGTTTAAATTAAGTACATAAATTCATTATTTACTTCAAGGTTATGTAATTGCATATTGAATATAATTTGTATAATAAAAGCTTATTATTTACATTTAAAGTATCTTTATTCCAATTACTTAATTTTTGTCAATGTTTGTGATGTTGTGAAATGATTATTGGCATTCGAATTTTCAGAAATGCAATTTAAAATTAAAAAAAGTTTATAAATTGAAAATTATTTGAATGTTTCAAAGAAAATAATGTTAGACATTATTTTTTAAATAATTTTTTTCATTATCATTATACATATTATTATTAATTGATCATATTAAAACTTAAATTTTCTGGAATTATCTTTAAAACTTATTAATAAATAAAATATTATAAATGAATGTTAAAATTTAAAAACATATCAAGTGCAAATTATTTTAATGTTTCCATGACAATAATAGTTTGATGTTTTTATGTTGTAAACAGTTTAATTAATTATTATTCGATTCATTTTGTTCAAAATTTCCAATTGAATAAAGATTGAATTTAAATTGTTTCTCAATTAAGAAACATAAATTGATTATTTACTTTGAGGTTGTGTAATTGAATGTGGGCTATTATTTTTGTAATAAAAGTGTGATTTTTCTTTAAAATATCTCTATTATAATTATATATTCCTTTTAAATGTATGTGATGTTAAAAAAAATATATTAATTGAATTTAGAAAATTATACGTACAGATATTTTAATTTTGTTATAATTATTTTGAAAGGTCATTAATAAATTAAATGTATAGCAATGCAATTTCACTTTTAAAGAAGACTATGATGTAAAAATTATTTGTATGTTTTAATGAAAATAATTGTTTAATGCTTCTCATGTTGTCAACTGATTATTTAATTATTAACTTATTCTATTAGAGTTTACATTTCTGGAATTAGTTTAAAAGGTTATTAATAAATCAAATGTTCATGAATGAAAGTTTAAATTAAAAAAACAAACATTAAGTAAAAATTATTTGAATGCTTCAATAAAAATTATAGTTCATAGATTCTTATTTTGTGAAATGATTAATTAGTTATTAGCTGATTAATTTTTTTAACGATAATAATCAATTGAATAAAGATTAAAATTTAGTTTTTTCCCAAATTAAGTTGCATAAATTGATAATTTACATGAAGGTTATATAATTGAATATTAGATATAATTTTTATAATAACATTTTATTTATATTTAAAATAGTCTTATTACAATTAAATAATTTTTCAAACGTGTTTGATTTTTTAAAATAAGTATCTGAATTTATTTGAAAAAAATATGTTAATATGTTTTATTTCTTCTAAAATTAGTTTAAAACGTTACAAATAAATTAAATTTTTAGAAATGAAAATTTAAAAAAAAATTGAATTAAACGTTACTTGAATGCCTGGATGAAAATGATTGTTTAATGCTTTTTATGTTGTGAACAGATCAATTAATTATCAACTGATTTGATTAAAACTTACATTTTCTGGAATTAGTTTGAAAGGTTATTAATAAATTGAATTTTCAGAACTGAAAGTTCAAATTTCATTAAGGAATTCTTGGACGTTGTTCGTCCCACTCCCCACTTACAGGGATACCACTCCTTACTATTCCTTCGTGATTTGGTCCCTTGTTTTCCCCCTCAGCACTCAACGAAGTGAAGTAAGCTGGTGGTTGAAGTGAAAATACCTAATTGCGAGCGAACATCACTTCGTCGAGTGCTGAGGGGGAAAGAATGGCACCAAATGCATGAGACAAAACTTTATTCCTGTAATATCTTTGTCATAAGTAATGAATATAATCATTTTATTATTTCATTATATAGTTTTTTTTAAATATAAAATAATTTCTCAATACATTTCAATAGAAAAAATTAGTTTTTACTAACATATTAACAAAATAGGGTCAAAATGGACCAAATAACATGCACTTGGTCCATCGAAGTGAAGTTAGCTGGTGGTTGAAGTGAATATAAAAAATTCCACACTGCCTTACTTCCGGTTTGTTGTTCGTTTCCACAATCCGTTGACTTTCTGAATACATATTCATTATTATTTGTGTCAGCCTATGGTGCAAAAATATAGAAAATCAGCGGATTTCTGAAATAAACCGGAAGTAAGGCATGAGTGTGGAATACTGTATTCCATTCAAGTAATAGATGAGTATTTATTTAGTAAATGAGGTGATTGAATTTTGAGGTTAGAGCTTGAGCAACGGCCTTTTAACATTAAAAAATGCCAAATCAAGCATTAAAATTGTACGAGTGATATAAAAAAGGTTTTTATAAGCAAATTTTTTGGTAAAAATAAGAATTGATTCCAGAAAAAAAGAAAAGTGCGTACTTACCCCCGCAGAATTCATGGCTAAATTTTTATTCTGTATTGAGGCTTTTGCCTTCTTTCAGGAAGGCTAAAAGACGAATTTATCGTTCAATAAATAATTTTTTTTCAACAAAATCACTGAGTTTTCTCTCAAATTCTGCAGGCGAAGAGTCACAAAGTGTGAAACAATAACAATGAAAATTGAGTTTGTACTCAGAGTGTACTCAAAATATAGAAATTGTACTTTCGACGATAGCGCTGCGGCGGCGCCACAAGCACAAACTTACAAAATTTTGGCGTCAAATTCAAATTTGTTTTTTTTTTAGATGTTTAAATAATGGTAATTGACAGCTTATCAAAAACAAATGGGATGTATTTTGCTAATTTAAAATACCTGACTTATTCTTTATTTTTGAAAAATCAAATTTCTTACAAAGAATTCT
Organism: Andricus grossulariae; assembly: GCA_011634705.1. Taxonomy (NCBI): domain Eukaryota; kingdom Metazoa; phylum Arthropoda; class Insecta; order Hymenoptera; family Cynipidae; genus Andricus; species Andricus grossulariae. The sequence goes on along the minus strand of JAABKJ010075445.1, from coordinate 120,585,036 downwards.
GTAAAAACATGAAAAACATACGAACATAACCTGCAAATATACAGGAACAATTCAAAGTCACTTGTAGGTGGTTTCAATCTTGCAATCCAATCAGCTGTTTACAGCGAAGTATAAAATTTCTCGAGTTCCCGATCCCATAAAAAATTGCATTTTTTTATCCTTTTATTTTTATTTCGTGAAGAGAAAAAATAGACAATATTTTTCTAAAAGCTTCCCGAATTTAAATAATACAAATTAATAATTACTCAATTCACCTTGAGATAGTACCTCCAAAGAAAAAATGAATGTACGAATGTATGAAGTTTTAACAAAATAGTTGAATCCTCAACCAAAGCAGAATTATTTTCAAGCCGGCAGTTTTACTTTTAACCAAAAAAAATCAAATTTCTACTAAAATTTAAATTTTGTCTTTTCATCAGCCTCCTGTCTCCGAGAGTTGAAAATGGTCCATGTGTTGAAAACGGCCACGCGGCGGCGCTAGTAGTAACTTTGTTCTTGTTGTTTTGACGATTATATGGCTTTCGTCATGTAAAGTCATAGAGTCGTTACAAACTCTTAAAAATGTAACAATAAATCGGTTTCTTAATTCAATTATTTTAAAAATGGCCCAGTGAAGTTTTCTACTAGTGTCTTATGTGTGTTTATCGCTTTGCGGCAAAAAGCTTTAATTGGGAACAATTTTACTGTGAAAGCTGGCCAGTTCGTTTGGTGTAAAAACATTTTTTAAAGGAAAAGACATTATCCACGAGAAAATCCTAAAAGGAACCGATGGCACTATGTTTTGGGAAAGGTAAGTAATTATATATATTTACGGTAAAATCTAAATTACAAGTTAAAGATAAAATAAAATTAAAGTCTTTTTTATTCAATAAACTGTATTATTAGGTATTTTCACTTACAACTCGTACAAAAAACGGTTTGTTTTCCTATATATATATATATATATATATATATATATATGAGTTGTTTTAATTTTTTCCGGTATCTTAGAATATTAATGTAGTGAAGGCCTTTTCCGGTTTTTTTATTCTGTCATTTCAAAATTTCCGACATGTTTCGACTCGTATCCGATTCCTTTTCAAGGCATAGTTCTTATTATTAGTTCACGTAAATTAAAAAAGTTTCTTAGACCTTATGCTTTCGATTTCCAGGTTTGCCGCAGACATACCCTTCGTAATGGCGAAGTGCGAGAGATAGTGGCAATAATGTGAGAAAAAAGAGGAGAGGGCTCATGGTGTCACCCTGAAACACACCTCTTTGAAAGGTGACACTGTTAGTGATCACACGATGTTTTCCAGATTAGATAGTAAATCTAGTTTTTCAAAGCAACATTAATCTCTCTATGCACCTCATGATGTGTGGGTGAACCTTTGAGCTTTCCAACAGACAGATGATAAGTCTATGGGAGGTTAAATCAAAAGCTTTCGGGTAATCAATCCAGGCCATCGACAGGTGACGCTGGAAGAATGCTCCGTCTTTACAGACACATCTATCGTTGAGCAGGTTCTCCCGACATCCCGCTACGCCTTTCATTGATCCGCGTTGTTCGTGCATCTCTCGCCACGCAGGTCCAGTTGTCCGAACAATCCTATCATTTAGGATAGCTGTGAATATCTTATACAGTGTGTCCAGACAACTTATTGGCTTATAGTTTTTAAGGTCACCTAAGTTGCCCGTCTTCGGCAGGAGCATTGTGAGCCTTTCCAACAGCCACTCCGGAATAGGCAATTCCGACTTCAGACATGAGGTGAAAATACATGCCAAATGCTGGTGGGTTGAAGAAAACTCCTTCCACCAGAAGGTCTTGATACCATCTGGTCCCACAGCGGAATAGTTGTTTATGCCTCTTAGTACTTTTTTCACCTCCTCGTTAGTGATAGGCGGGCATTCCTCCTCAGGTGTTATGAGGGCACTGCACAGCACCTTGAAGCTATTTATATTCTTTGAGTGTTCCTTCGCTGAATGCTAGACTTCGCAGACTTCTCTCCAAATTGCCTCGACCTCCTCTGGTGTGGGCGGGTGGACGACAGCTACACGACGGTCTTGGAAAAGTCGATATGAGTCAGATAAGAACTGTTGATTTTATCTGACCCACCTATCTCTCCGATCTAGACTTCTCCTAGCGTTGAATAGTACTCATAATCTGTTAACTATATACTGCCTGATGGTCAGTAGCTTCAACTTGTTGAGTGTATGATGACAGATCCGCAGTTCGCGCGCGAACTGTCGAACGTTGGCAGTGAAAGTCCTGCCAGATGTTATGTAGTCAATCATATACTGGATACGGGGCGTGTAATGCCTTGCCCAGACTGCGTTTATGCTAAGTTGATGCATTCGTCTTTTGGTCTTATGATCAACCGTTGGTTTTGTTTTACGGTTTGCTCGCGGTTGGGCTCAGTGCATGCAGTCGTGCCATGTAATCTTTTCGTTCAGGGGCCATACTGGTATCATAGTACTCCTGCAGGTTGTCTCTGAGTCGATCCGTCCACTCAAAAGTAATGAGAATCTGCCGGTCAATCGCATTGACTTCGTCTCGATTGGCTCTCCCATCTCTGGTATAGTCGGGATTGTTGTCCGACCAATTGTCGGGAGCCCTCGACGTTCGATTGTTTTGAACCGCACTTCATACAAATATATTTGGTGTTATCATGCTTTTTCTCACGAGCCACTAGGCAAAAGGGTTCGTCCATCCTTGTAGAGTCCCGCATGCTAGGATAAGGCAGCATACTCTGGGAGGTCGCCCGTTATCCGAGAGTCAACCTTTCAGACACCTCACCCAGGTGCCATTCAGCTATCGGCATGGTTGCCACGCCTCCGCTTAGGGGTTATTCCTCCGGGACCATCCCTGGAAAATTGTCCGCGACTGCTTATTAATTATCGTAACCATATTCAGCGGAAACCGTTGGTACAGGGACTCTATCCGCAACCCGAGGACGTGTTCAGTGGCTTTATCATAGGCCATTCGGTTCGATTCCCAAGGAATCAAAACCGGAACCGAACCGGCGAAACGCCCACATTGAGTGGACGAATCAACTCAAGGATGACTTGCTAGACTGCTACGATGCCAGCATTATTTCAGGCAACGTTCTTACTGTATTCAAGGGTTGAGTCATGGGCTCTTTGCTGAGAGCAGAGAGTTGCGAGGACTCAACATTGTCAGCATTGAGAATGTCAATTTCTGTCACGCCTTCCATCTGTCCACTGTCCGTGTTTGAAAAAGGAGTACCTTCGGCAGGGTCTGTTTTCGCGTGGATGTCTGTCAGTTTTAGTTTGGATTTCAACGACTTGTTGCTTTTCGCCCCCGGTTGGTGTTTTTGAATCCCCCTGAGTTTAGTGTTTTTGTCTGTTCTAGAGTTGGTGTCAGTGTCAGTGTCTACGTGCTTTTCTGTGTTTGTTTCATGTTGTTTAGGAAACATTATGGCATCTCCTGTTTGAGGGGAAACTGATGATAAAAGATCAATGTTAAATGAGGATAACAGGGAAGTAGTCCCCCCTGAGTCCTCAAACTCCTTATTGTGCGTAGCCATGCTACCACAATTTTGTCGCCTACTCTACGTTTCCCGCGCATTCGCCTCGGTCACGGAACTCCACTGGAAGAAGCAAGTGAATGTAGGGGTGTGCATTTACCGTCATGCTCGAGCATGCTCACTTTTGCTCGGCCATGACCGAGCACAAGCGAGCAGTACTAGTCATTCTCTAACTTCTTATAAATAGAATGTATATTGGTAATAAAAATAGCTGCACTACACAGTTGAACCTGTTATTCTAATAATGTCCACATTTCAGTATCTGGAAAAATGTAGAAAATGGAAAATATATTAAAAAAATGTACATCTGACTGTTAGTAACAGACGACTATTGGGAGAAAATGGCTAAATTTCAGCGGGTTATTTGAAATTCTATTCTATAAATGTTAAGATTATTTTATTCAAATGAATCGACTAAGTACATTTTGTAATAAATTTAGCACCTATAATATTAATTACTTAATTTTACATGACTGGAGTTTCAGATTGAAATACTGCAATCATTTTTGGCAAGTACTTTAAGTAGTATGTATGTATTTTTTTATGTCATGTGTTTAGAAATAAGAATATGAATACATTTAAAATGTATTTAACCTTCTACATTTATGTATAACCTTTATACATTTTTTATTAGAGTTGTCAAACATTCAGAAGGCTTAAATGTAATTTGAAATACAATTTCTTTTTATAGTAGAATCTACCATTATGCGAGAAAATGGTAAAACTAATATTACTTTCTTCTTAATAAAATATACAGAGTATATTTTGAATATTTTAAATCACATTACACAGTACGCTTTTTCTTTGAATAAAAGTACAACAATACCTTATTTAAACGGAAATTACATAATATTAATAATTATATTATAATATAATAATTGTTTACATGAATATCAAATTTATACAATAAAGTACATTCCACAATGTTTCATTTAATATAGCTAATTTTTTTTTATATCATTTTTAAACTGCACTTGAAAATTCATATTTCCTGCACTTAATTTATTTGCCACGAAGTATAAGATGCCACAATATCTCATAATTCACTTTCAAATTCCAACATTTACTTCTTTTTCATCAAATAAACCACATATTTCGAAAGATTATTTCAAATAGCCCGCCGAAATTCCAACATTTTACCTGGATTATCATTTGCTACGAGCATTTAGAGAGGCAATTCTTTATTTATTTTTATATTATATACATTTATAAGAGCTGAAAAATATATACGAGGAAAACAGATGTCTCAAATTCTTACTCCAATTACTTGTTATAGTTTAAACACGCTGTTATTCCTTAAAATTAAATAATGATCGCTCTTGCTGGTTCTGCCCGGTCATGACCGAGCATGCTCGGTCTTGCTCATGCTGGAGCACGAGCAAGGTGGTAAACGTCCATCACTAAGTGCACGTATTCATTGCGCACGCGCGGAATCCAAAATGTAGCAGAATTGGTGCCCGTAGACGCTTGTTCTAGAGACTAATCCACGGTTCTCCTAATCCCAACTCTTACTGCATGCATCGCGTTGACAACCGGATTGGTTAAGGTTGGCGTGCTTATTTGAAGTGATTAAATATGAAAAGCAATTGTGTGCAGCAAATAATAAGAGTAAGGTTATTAAAAATAATTATTTGCTCACAAGGAAGACTTATAAAGTGAAATTTAATTATTTATTAGATTTTCTCCTTAATTCGTACTCAGCGACCTCGAAAACATTGGATATGACCACTTTTCATAGTTACGAATGATGTTTCACCTTAAATCAGCGATTATCATGGCTTTTGAGGTTATGGACGAAATCTGACGTTATGGACCCAAACATACCCCGAATTTGGATTCAGCGACACCGAAGACATATGACAGCCATAGTCAGACTCCAGGGGTGCTTTTCTCGATTTTTTTTGTGGAGCTGTGTTATTAAGGAAGTGTCGGTTGATAAAATTATTTTGTTTATTACATTTTGTTATTAATATAAACATTTACGCCCATTTTCTTTCTTATTTTCATATGAAATGCACAATTTTTCCAGATAATACAAAGACACTACTAGTTGAACACTACTAGTTGAAGAAATTTCGAATATTAATAATCGAAATTACAGAACTTTACATGATAGTAAACATAAAACTTGAATAATTTCCATTTGTAAATTGACAAAATTTAAAATTCTTTTATTTTAAAGGTGCATAATTAAGATTTTCAGATTTGGATTATTTCAAAGATAAGTTTTAAATTTTAAATCTTCCACATTGAAGGCTTCATTATAGTCTAGACACTGTCGCTGTCACTGTCCTCTCAAACATTCGTAATGATAGGTTGGTGATAAAGCCTCCATCTCTACACAATTGTGGTACGTGGTTGATTTTTAATGACTTATTATTTATTGCAACACGTTTCTTTATCTAAGCCCAAATTAATTCTATTTTGTTCAATTTACAAGAAGCTACCTGCTGGAACATCAACACTTTTGCGAATTAACCAAGTAATTATCTCCTCTTTTATTTCATTCTGTCGCTACGTTCCTGAAGTTTGGATCCAGCAATGTGTGGTACGATGCTTTCTTCCCAATGAAACATTTCATGCAAGTCTCTACGAAGCCATTTTCGTTCCCTATGAGCAACAGTATAACTCTCTTGCCAACACCTGAAGAAGTTACGAATCCCCCACGATAATCTCCAATTCTTTGTACCCCGGAACGATACATGTCGAAATTCGCTGTTTGTAAATTAATTCTCTTCATCATATCTGCACTATATTATGTTTATTGGAGTACATCACCGGAATTTTTGAGAGAATCTTGAAAAAAATGTGTACGGCCCCTGAATATGTTTTTAAAAATTCAGTCAAAAATGTGGGTGATTTATTTCACTAAAAATAATTCTGTCCAGGTATACAAAAGTAAAATAATCCATTAAAAGCGGAAATGCGAATAAAATAAACCTTTTTTCATTAACCCATTAACGACCAAGAACTACAATTTCTTAACTTATGTGCAAGCCTCATTCTCATGACAGAAATTAGAAATTTCCAAACGGAAACCATAAGTTTTGGGTATGCTCTTCAAGAATCCGTGGTCAGAATGGAGTTTGGTCCAAAAGAGTACTGGGACTCGATCCTAACTATGATCAACGGTGATCAGAATAGTTGAACTGCAAGAAAAAACTTATCTCACCGATCTCAAATAGCCATACTCTCCGCAAAATGGTGGATCCATACCCTTCGCAAAATGGCGGACATGAAATTTTGGAAACTACGATTTTCGCACAACTATGTACTCGGGGGTTTTCGGGGTCGCTGATTACGAATTTCGAATTGGATTTTTAGAATTTCATATAGCGGATCCAATATGGCATCCATCGCGTACTCCACATAGGTAGGAGCAGAACGTCTTTTACGTTTTGTTTGCGACATGGCGACGGTAGTAAAAATAAATAACTGAATCTTCCAGGAACAAATGAAGATCCGAAACAAACGACCCGACGTTGCCTGAGGAGCTATTCATTTGTTCTCCATTAGAACGAATGAATACCTCCCCAGGCAGCGTCGGGTCGTTTGTATCGGATCTTCATTTGTTTTATGCACTACTTCAGATAGAGTTGTAAAAGACACTGTTGCCTGGGTTAATTTGTTCTGATGCAGAACAAATGAATATCTCCCCAGGCAACGTCGTGTAGTTTGTTTCGGATCATCATTTGTTTCATGTGCTATATTCAGTTCGAGTTGTAAAAGACACTGTCAACATTCCGTTGTGAATTGACTGGACGAGTTTCAATACCAAGTTCCTGGAAGATTGAGTTATTTATTTTTACTACCATCGCCATGTCGCAAACAAAACCGTTGAGAACCTAAAGAGAAACTCAGAAGCCTGCGGAAGTAGAAAAAAACTCTTTTACGGGACGTTTGGAAAAATATAATCTTTTACAGGACGTTTTGCAGGACATTTACCTTCGCAGGACACATTGCTCAAATGCGGGATTGTCCTGCGAAATACAGGACGAATGGTCACTTTACCATATGTCCCAAGTTTACCCAACTGAGTTTGGTAAAGTTTCTCGAACTATTTTTCACCGTGTATGGAACGTTATTTTTGTCTTTCCTGGAAAATCGTCCTTTCTTAGCGACAATTTTTTGACCCAAGCGCTCTGTTCGGTTCCTAATAGGCCCCGAACACTATCGCCTGATGGAACAAGAGCCATGCCTTTCCGTACTCTGTTGCAAACCACATTAGATTATATATATATATATATTTTAACTTAGTGATACAGTGCAATAAAAAGTAGTGAATTTCAAAAGTGAAGTGTACATACAGTTGGATTATAAAGCCGGACTCTATTCGCCTAATCTACAAAGATGCCAGAAACAACAACTGATGATCTTTCATGTAAGTATTTCAGGAAACTTTGATTAGCAATAACAGTCTTATATTCACATTGAATTTCAGGAGCTAATAATCGTTAAAAATACCGGAAAACTATGCGTCACTAATTATTTTTTGTTTGGATGTTCATAACTATAGGTATCGACACCTTATTTTACAATTTAGCAGTCCTTCATTTATATTTTTATATTATCCATCGAAAGGTTGTGGAATTTGGATTACGATTTTTTGTTTAGAACTACCACAGCCAACTAAAATATATCTTTTCGTATAAATTTGAGAGATAAAAAGTTATGCTTGTAGTTTGAGAATAGTAAATTTTCAGCTATTATCAAAATTATTGTTTTCTAGTGAAAATTTGACTTCCATTTTTGGTTAAAAAGTTATCTTTTTTATAATCAAAATTCACCTATTTGATTAAAACTTCGTCTTCTTTGGTTAAAATTTAATCTAACGGCTTGAAAATCAAACTATTTTTCCCCAAATTTATGCGTTTTGTTGAACATTAATCTTTTTTGGTAGAATTTCAATTTTTGGTTAATAATAACATTGTTTGGTTGCAAATTAATATGTTTGGTTGAGGACTTAACTATTTTGTTGAATATTCGTCTTTTTTGGTCAAAGTTAGTTGAATTTTATTCAGAATTAAAATATGCTTTTGTTAAAGTATCAACTCTTATATTTTGTTTTGAAACTTCATATTTTTAGGTTGAAAATTCAACTCTTTCTTGAAGTGTAATTTTTTTGGTTGCAGATTCATAATTTTAGTAGAAAATCCATCTATTTGGTTGAAAGATAAATTTTTTTATCGAAAGTTGAACTAATTTATTCATAATGAATTTTTTTGGTTGAAAATTTATCATTTTAGTTTAAAATCCAACTGTCTTGTAGAAAATTCCACTATTTGGTGCAAAATTTAATTTGTTTTGTTCAAAATTCATATGTTCGGGTTGAAAATTATTTGTTTTGTTGAATATGAGTCCTTTTAGATTAAAAATTTATCTTTTATGGTAGAAAAGTCATATTTTTTAACTGCCATAAATAAATAAATTTGAAATTCTATCTTTTACTACATCCAAAAATATAATTATGCGTTGATTCAATTCATAGTTTAATACTATTGATGGTTGAGCCGCTTTTAATTCAATTCTGGACCACTGAAAATTAATCATCCTCGTCCGGCCATACCGTTCGCTTTTGGAATTTACTATGCAGAATATATCAACAGGTCTGAATTCTGAACGAAATTTGAAGTTTTTTAAAAAGTATTCACTATGAAATTGTTAAGAAATGTAAGAGAGCCGATTTTTAAACTTCTTTTTTTGCTTAACACTATACGTATAAATAAAAACAACGGGCAAAGCAAATTGGCTGTTCGAATAATACAATATTGTATCTGTGCACAAATTATTTAACCCTCTGCCTGGTAATTTGACCGTTATCGTCAAAAATCGTCAAATGAGGCATGTAAAAAGGGAACGACCAATAGTAGTCCTCGTTTACATAACGTGATGTGTGGAAGTATGACAGAGCTGTATCGTATAGCTATTTCGAGGGGCACAAGTGCCCCACGATAGAAACTTTTTAAATAATAAGTAAATTCGATACGCCTAATATTTCTGTATTTATTACTCAATTGTAACTACAATATTTTACTAGAAAAAAAGACGTACGGTAATGGCGTCTGAAATTACAGAAATCGAGGGACAGACTTTAAGGTTCTTACAATATTATTTATTGGACTTCAAAAATGTGTATAAATTAAATTTATGTTGATCTAATGTTGAGAAACTTGATACGTTAAGCGTTTTTAGGTTGCTGTCTGAAAAAAGGAGAAAAACTGTTTATCCTTGTGCAAAGTGAGGTTGGGAATGACGTTTGGGGTGTTCTTTTATTAAATTAAAGTAAATAGAAACACAAATTAAAAAAAAAAAGAAATGCTCATTTTCTAGAGGATGATAATAACTATTTATTAAATTTAAAAAAAAATTAGTACGAGTTTCTAAGTTAATGTTATATTACTGAGACTTCAAGTTTGCCTCCAATTTGACAATTACCCATATATATTACGTCAAGTGATCCAACGTGAAATTATGGTTTTTTATGAACGGGTTGAAACTTGGCTGAATTATAGTCTTAGTGGAGCTATATTAATTCACTAAGCCATAGGTCAATTTATCAACTGGTTGTCAATATACAGGAGCCTGAAGTTTTCACTTTTTCAGGTGCTTTTTCACATTCACACTAGTGTAACTTCTTTTAGGATTATCCGATTGGTCTTTTATTTAGTGTTTTGGAAAGCTCTTTTCAAGTACTTAAAGATTACCATAACAATTTTTTTGATTATGAACTTTTTTTTAAAATAAAAATAAAAATATTTTTTTTTTTTAAAACCATACTTAAAATTTTTGTTTCCCTTTTAAAAAATAGCTTTTTGTATACTGTTTAAACTCATGCAGAGGAAAACGTAGGTTGGAAATAATTTCGTCGTCAAATTGAGATTTTTACGCTTGGGGGTACCACGTTATGATTATATAATATACATACACACAAAAAACCATCTCAAGGTAGTTAATTGTAAGCTTAGAGACAAGTTCAATTTAACAGTACTCGTTCCCGGGCGCTGCGTAAGTTTAATGTGGTCCCCTCGAGCGTAAGAATCTTAATTTGATTATGAAATTATTACCAGCCTACTTTTTCTTCTGCATGACTTTAAGGAGTGTAAAAAAGATATTTGTTGAATAAGAAAATTTTTTTCTAAAGTATGTTTTTTTTTTTTTAAAAAAACAATTTTTATTTTCATTTTCAAAAAAAAAAAAAATCATAATGAAAAAAATTGTTATAATAGTCTTAAAGAAGACGAAAAGAGCTTCCGAAAACACAATAATAAAAGTAAAATCGGATAATCTTCAAAGAAGTTACACTAACGGGAAGGTGAAAAAGCATGTGAAAAAGTGAAATCTTCAGGCCCCTGTACATTGGCAACCAGAGCATGAAAAAACCTGTGGTTTGGTGAATTAATGAAGATCTACTAGGACTATAATTCAACCAAGTTTCAATCCGATCAAAAACAACAATAATTTTAAGCGGAAACACTTGACGAATTCTGCCCCATAGTCATGCAAATACCTTAAAATATAATTTTCAAGGTCAAGGCTGATAAGAGTCATATTTTTAAAAACAAAGGTAATCTTTTAGCATGTTTTTTCATGGAAATATGGTGAGCGTAGACCACAAATCGTGCATTTCCAAAGCGTTGCAAGCGAGGGGCCATTCACTCTCGAATCAAGGGGTTTTAGCGTTTGAAATCAGTCTGGAATCAAATGCAACAAGCATAACACTTTCTGAAATCATCTTAAATTAGCGGAATCTGAGTGGATCTGTTGAAAAAGATTCGATATTCTTTAAATTAGTGAAAATCGAGTGAAATCAGTAGAAATCTCTTAAACTATTCCGAAATCGTGAGCGAGTCACTTGTAGCCAACGAGAGATTGTGAGTAATAACGAGCAGTCAGGCGAGCAATCAAGAGAGCAGTCAGTGCATTCAGCGTGCGATTTTTTTTTTTTTGCTTTGTCGCTATGGGATTGCGGTGAGCACACTATAGCACAGCCCTCTACAGTTTATGTGCGCAGCGAGTGTGCGCGTTGCAACGCGTTGTGACTGCTTAGGGGTGTGTCGTGGGTGGCCGTTTTATTCCAGGAAAAAAATTCCCGATCATTTCCCGCTGTTTTCCCGGTTAACAACAAAATTGATTCATATTCTTGTGTATACATTTTGTACCCGGCGCTGGTAAACAGTAAGTTTTCCGAATCACGGAGATCTCTGGTGCAGGAGGGAATAATACGCTGGTTGAGTGAGTGAGTTAGTAGGCGTACTTTTCTGGAAGCCAAGGGCTAGTCTGATGGCAGACAATTGGATTCTTTCGAGTTTCTCAATTAATTTAATCTGTGTGGGGATGTAAATGAAGCACCCATAATTAAGATAAGAACAAACATAGCTTTTGTATAAGATTAGGAGAGTTTCAGGGTCGGCGCCCCACCATGTACCTCTTAGAAATTTAACAATATTCAGAGAACGTAGGGTTTTAGCTATCACAGAGTCGATGTGGTCTTTGAAATTTGGTTTGTAATCAAGAGTTAGACCTAAAAATCTTACAGATTCGCTGGCAGACAAGGTGACATTGTCGACGGTGATTTCAGAGGAGCCTGGTGAACTATTTTTGTGATTAAATTCCATGTGAATAGTTTTGCTTGCGCAAATCCAAGACCTAAATCCGAGAGTCTTTGCTGAACTTTATTCATAACTTTTTCCAGAAGTTTGTTTTGCGGTTTGGTCTTTTGGCTACAGTAAATGGCGATATCTTTGGCAAACTGAGAGAAATAAACGGTTTTGGGTAGACCGTCGACAATGCCGGCTACGTAGATGCAGTAGAGGAAAGGACTCAAGACGCCGCCTTGTGGAACTCCTCGATTGACTGTTCTGGATGCAGAACCTAGACTTTCAGTGTGAACGACTCTTTCAGTCAACAGGAATTGAATAAATTTTATGAGGTTGGAGGGATAGCCAAAATTTGCTAATTTTGCAATAAGTATATCTACTATCACTTTATCGAATGCATCACTTACGTCTAGGAATGCAGCCAGGACAGTATTTTTATTTGCGAAAGCCTCTTCGGCAAATACAAGAAAGTTTGTGAGGTTGTCCGTGGTCGATTGACCTTTACGAAAACCTGATTGACCACAAGGAAGTAGGTTGAAATATTCGATCCACCACTGCATTCTGTTTTTTAGCATAGTTCCAAAGAGTTTACACATGCATGATGTAAGAGCTATGGGACGGACATTTTTCCCGTCAAATTTATTTAGAAAATGGACAAACGTGTCCTTCCAGCCGGCCGGATAACAGTCGGTCAGGTACATTTCATTAAATATGTTGAGAAGTACAAGTTTGTATTCAAGGAGCATTCTTTGGATAGTAACGAAGTCGATACCATCCATTCAGAAAGAAGATTTGCCCTTTTTGCTTTCGAGGGCAAGATTAAACTCTGTGAAATTAAAAGGAGAGCTAAGAAAATCGTTTTAATCGCAAGCGGGCAGTTGGTTGAGGTCAGTAGCGCACCAAGGGAGGCAGATTTTTTCGAAAGCAATATCAATTTTGGTCTTGGTTTGAAGGTTTTCAGCTGAGTAGTCGGGTTTTACTTTGGCCCATTTATTTTTTAGAATTCTGCAGGAATTCCATACGTAACTGTTGTTAGTTTTGAAATTATTATTGCTGGCGGAGGATCTGTAATTGGCTCTTCTTTCCGATTTTTTTCTTGAGCGAGTTGTTTACAATAGCCTCAGTTATAATTTTGGTGAAGATATTGTATTTTACGTTGGCTGGAGACTTATCATATTCTGTAGTGAAAAGCTCACCGAAATTATTTTCGAGACTTGCGCAGACTTTGCCCTAGTCTGTTCTAACAGATTTTACATTAAAGGACTTATTACGATAGATTCTTTTAGTAAAAAGTGTGTTAATGAAAATAGGAAAATGATCCGAGCCCCAGGTGCCTTCAGCAAGTGAAAACTCTATTTTGTGAGCTATTTTGGGACTTAAAAATAGAAGATCTAGGTTTGACGAGGAAGAGCCTTGGACACGAGTGGTGGTATTAGTGTTGTGTATAATAAGATTTGTTTTATTTATACTTTCAAGTAATCTTTCACCATTAACGTCATTTCTTAGGCAATTCCAACCCTGGTGATATGAGTCAAAGTCGCCCAAAAAAATAGTTGAACCATTTCTGTCAGTGTTACTGAAGATCATGTCCCATTCAGCTTCTGAAAGAGTGCTACCTGGGGCTCGGTAACAAATAATTAGATTGAGAACAGGAGAAACATTCGTGATACGTATTAACTGTCCCCTGGATGTATGGGTTAATAGCTTGTAGATTTTTTATTTATTTCAATAAATTTATAGTTGCATTCATATCATTTTACAAGATCTTTGGTTGTGTAATTTTAAAAATGGCGCCGAACTCGGAAAACCACGGCTTAAGATGGCGGCATCCGGCTAGGTTGCCGCACTGTCTCTGGACCCACTGTAGACCTAAGAGGTAAGCAGCGCCATTTCACAACGACTGTTGCTAAATGTGTGGAAGCTTTCGATTTTTCTAGCACCATAGAGTGTGTTCGCCGCTGCGAAGAGTGCAGGACAGTAATCCATCCCTGAGTCGATCTGCCCACTGAATCGTGTGAGCGCATATCATGTATCCATCCAAATTGTTTTAAGCACCCGGAACTCTGAGGCGATATGCCCTATTTGCTGACCCACTGTCGGGTGCTCTGCAGGTTTGATCGTTTTGCACGGCATCTACGCATGGGTTTAGTTTCTTTGGAATCGAACCGGAGGGACTATGACAAAGCCAGCGGACGCATCATCAGGTTGCGGATGGAGGGTCCCTTTACCAAACTTTTTTGCTGAATACGGTTCCAATACTTGTATTTCTTTATGGCTCGAGAGCGCGACGCGAATCGAAATCACTCGAACTGACCCGTGCCTCAAGACTATTTGCGGAGCGACAAGCGAGTGCCCTACAGTGTCATGTTTGTGGTATTTTTAATTTAAACATATTTTTATAATCAGTTTAAGCTCTTTGTGGATATTTCCAACATGCGTGGAGAGTGAAGTTCATGAAAATAACATGGTAGATAGTGGTTTAGGTTTTTCTTTTAGATTTTCAAACTCGAAATGCTTCTCGGTACTGACACTCGGCAATCAGTGTGTTTTAAACGTAACATTTTCTCGACTGAAAACTTTCTCAGAATTTCGTCATTTATTGATACGGACCCAAGAGTAACGAGATTTGTGATACGCATTTTTATAGTTTTTTTTTTTTATTTTTCTCCAATGTTTAAATTATTACAACAGAGTGCAGTGACGTCCAGTCCGCATACTCTCGTGCTCAAACAATATATTACACCGGCACACAAAAAAAAAGTGGTCTGCCCGGCGGACTACACTGGCATATCTATATGTTTTTGAGGTCGCTGAATCCGAATCCGGGGTCCAAATACCCAAGTTAGCTCGTATTTTTCCAAAAAAACACACAAATAGACGTAAACTCGACGAAAGCAGCGATTTTTCTTGTATATTTTTAGAAAAAACAAAGTATTTTCATTCCCGGTTGACTTAACCAGCATATCTATATGTTTGTGGGGTCGCTGAATCCGAAGCCGGGGTCCAAATACCCAAATTAGCTGGTATTTTTCCAAAAAAAACGCAAAAATAGACGTGAAATCGACGAAGACAGCAATTTTTCTTGTATATTTTCACACAAAAAAATATCTTTATGCCCAGTGGACTTAACCAGCATATCTATATGTTTTTGGGGTCGCTGAATCCAAATCCGGGGTCCAAAATACCCAGTTGGCTCATATTTTTCCGAAAAACGCAAAAATAGACGTGAGTAGAAAAATCGAAAAAGTTTTTTTCTCGGAAACGGCTTGACCGATTTCGATGGGGGGAAAATATGTTATGGATCTAAATAGAGGGATATTTTGAGAAAATTATGGGATATTTTAGACAAAAAGAAAAGGTCAAAAACAATTTCAAAATTTTATTCGATTTTTTAAAATGGGAACTTCTTGAGGCACAATCACCGTTTTTTGCCTAAAAATACACAAAATACGTACGTCCGCTAATTTATAATGAGGAGTCTGCAAACTTACACTGGCATTAGACTTGAAACACTTTGGACATTCTCGAAAATCAGACAAAAATTGTCCCAAATATAATAATAATAGGGGAGAGCGGGGCACGGGCGGCACCCTAACTTTGAGTGATTTTTTTAACATTATTACTATTTTTTACACTGTCAAAAAAAAAGCAACAATTAAAATGAATGTTTATAAATGAAATTCTTTTCGAATGAAAAATTTAAAACGAACGCGTTTAATTTGTAGAAATAAAAATAAGCAAGCGTCAAAGTGGGGCACAGAAGGTCTCTGCGGGGCAGGCAATGTCATCCAGGTGGGGCACAAATGGCACGGTAAACTTTCAATATGGTACCTACATTAATTTTATTTCAAAGAATTTATTCCCCTACTATATCTCTATTTTCTTGAAAAATCATCCTATTTCATCCATTTTGAAAGAATTTTTCGCTGTTTCTGAATTGAGGCCAAAAAAGTATAATTAAAAAAAATGTACAGTTCCGAGAAATAAAAAGTGGACGTTTACAATCTCAAAGTGACAGGAACCTCAAAATAAAATACTCGGTTGAGGATCACGTTAAAAAGTGCAGTTTTCAGTTTGAACAAAAAATAAAAATTTGCTCCCGAGATATTGAGTTGCTAAATTGGGAGAAATTGAGTTTTGCCTAGAAAAAGTGAACCAATTCCGAGTAAATCATTCAAGAATTGGGTGGTTCTAATTTCATGGATTTTGAAAATTGTTTTTAGATAGGGGCAAAAATCTATTTTTGTTTTTTCAAAAATAATAAAAACTTGCTCCCAAAATATGAAGGGGCTGAATAAGAATAAAACAGTTTTCATAGAAAAAACTTATTCTGTTCCGGGCAAATAAAGATTTAATATGGCGGCATCGCACTGTAACTGTTGTAAAAGTTATATAAAAGTGGCTTTTGGTAGAAAATGAAGATTTGACATTATGTTGGAATTTGACTATGATATTTTGATGCGAATAGTGTGGCAACTAGCTTTATTTAAGAGTTTTTTCTTTTAAAAAAAGTATATTATTATTTTACAGTATTAAAAAAAAAGTACCGTAATAATCTATAATGTAATTATAGTTCATAACAATTATTTCTCCATTTTTCTCCGTGTAATGTATGTTCCGACATACTTCCAGATGGGGCCACATAAGATTCCGTCGGGAAAATAATTCAATTATTTGTTTCCAAAGTTCACTTCAAAGTCGGATAGAGCCAAATAGGCAATCATCTTCGGACTTGAACGAAAACAATCTTCTAATGTTAATGTAAGTTCCGACATAGTTCCTGATAGGGCCACATAAGATTCCGTCGGGCAAATAATTCGACTTTCTATTTCCGATGTTCGCTTTAAAGCCGGATAGAGCCAAATAGGCAATCATCTTCGGACTTGAACGAAAACAATCTTCTAATGTAAGTTGCGTCAAAGTTCCAGACAGGGCCGTATAAGATTCCGTAGGCCAAATAATTCAGTTTTCTGTTTCCGATGTTCGTTTCAAAGCCGGATGGATCGAGATAGAAAGCCGTTTTTAGAATTAAACGAAAACAGTCTTCTAATGTAAGTTCCGACAAAGTTCCGCATTGGGCCAGATAAAATGCTATTTTCCATATGTCATCCAGGTTGAAATCCGGATAGAGTCGCTAGTTTTCCGTTTAAGATTTGACGAATCAAAAGAGATCCAGATAGAGACATGATAAAATCCGACGTGGGCTATTCGCACCTTTATCTGGCTTTGTATCTGACTCTATCGGATCCTATCCGTCATTGTAAGCAGGGACATTTTTTAATTATTATTTTCTATCTTCAAATCAATGACGTGATTAATCCCATTCTCGAAAGAAATGTCGAAGTATCCAAAGAATATAAACAATGTACGCGATAACGAATCTAATTGTTATAAACCAATTATATTAACAAAATGTCAATATATTGCAAATTTTGCTTGCAAAGTATATTTCTGATTTGAAATTTCTTCATTTTATCAACAGGATCATGTTTGATCGTGAAAATTTGTTGTATGGTATAATTTGTTCATTTGATAAACAAATTACGTAAAAAAATGTATAGTTTAGGCGTTTTTTTGACAGAAAGTAATCGTTTTTCTTTCTCAGTACTTTTAAATTATATGAGTGGTAATGTTTAATGATTAAGATTGTTCATTGGATAATATTTGTTTATTTTATAAACAAATGCATTGTTTGGTGATTTATAGACAGAAAGTCAATTTTTTTTCGCCTTCAAATTACACAAGTGGTGATGTTTAGTGATGGCGAATTGTCAATCCACATTACTTGTTTATGTCAAAAACAAATTTAAGAAACAAATACATAGTTTGACCATTTATGGGTAGAAAGTGATCGTTTTTCTTTGTAATCGTCTTCAAAGTGTCTCCAAAGTGGATCAAGAATGAATTTGAAATGGATCCTGAAATTATTGAAATGATTGACAAGTACAACTTGGAAGCTAATTTCTCGCACCTTCTTCGATTTAGGTTTCACAATTATGTATTGACAGGCGATATAGAGAAAATGTATCGACAATTTGAAATTCGGGAAGAAGATAGGAAATTCCAACGAATCCTGTGGAGACGAGACGAAATCAGTGTTCAAGCCTTTGAGTTAAATACAGTCACTTTTGTAATTAGTACATCCCCTTACTTTGCAATTCGCGCACCTCGACAACTAGTAGATGGTGAATGTCATGAACATCCAGAGGCAGCGATCATTCTTAAAAGAGATGTATACGTGGATGACCTCATTACGGGTGCTAAAACAGTTGGAGAATGAATCCAAATTAGTGATGGCATAACTAAACTTCTGAATTTCGTCTGCTTAACCCTTCTATGGTACACTTCCCGACGCGTAACATAGCTGGCATATTGGGGTCTTTGTGACCCCAAGCGAAAAATGCTTTCCGCAAAGAGCACATTGATTATTTTGAGTAGCTGAATTTTTCACACAATCTTTGATAGTTACTTCAAAGAATGCTGCGGGTTATTAAGTTCAAAAATTATTTTAAATGAGGAAAAAAGATTGTAGAATTTAAAACCTAGCGAAAAATGACATTTTTTACGGTAAAATAATTCACTATTTTTTTCTTTTTTAATAACCGTATGAGAACTTTTTTCAAACGTTGAAGGGATTCAAATGAGTTTTAACATGCCTGGGGTCTTTTTGACCCCAGCGTGCCAGCGAAGGGTTAAACTTACGGCAGTGAACATCAAACGACATGCAACTTCTGAAAGGAATCCCAGAGAGCAGTATCAACAAAAATCTTCAATTTAGTGACGATAAAACACTGAAACTCCTAGGAATTACATGGATTTCGGTGGATGATAAAATAATTTATTTCGTGAGTCATCCATCAACAAATTCCAAGGTCAGCAAACGGACTATACTCTCCGAGAATGCTAAGCTTTTTGACCCGCTAGGTTTACTGAGACCAAACACTTTATTTGCAGAGATACTCATGCAAAGACTCTGGGAATTGAAATTATAATGGGATGAGTCGATACCTAAGAGCATACACCGGAATTGGATCAAGTTTCATTCAGAACTGGCTTTCCTGAAAAATTTCAACTTTGATCGTAAAGTACTCACAGAGAAATCTGTAGACATCCAATTGCATGGATTGTACGATTCCAGTGAGAGAGGATATGGAGCATGTATCTACATCAGATCAACAAACATCCAAGGTCATCCTGAGAGGAGATTACTTTGCGCAAAATCTAGGGTAGTCCCTCTGAAGACCCCTGAGTCTATTTATATTGCAAGGCTAGAATTATGCGGTGCACAGTTACTTGCTAGATTGTATACAACGATAAACCCATGCATTAATGTTTCACCAAATAAAACTTTTTTTTTTACCGATTCGACTATTGTATATTTTTGGACAGATGTCACTTGCCCAACTGTGCACGTGCAAAGATGTCACTTGCCCAACTGTGCACGTGCTCAAAGCCCATTAAGTTTCACGTGTATTTCCTCTAAAAAAAGGCTTTTTTGGAAATTTGTGGTAGAATCGTTGATATCAGAGTATATTACTGCATCTGGCATGATTTTTTTGGAAATTATTTGCTGAATACTTTTTAAATTCAACCCCTGTAAGTAATTTTTATAGGGTTTCGAAAAAAACTACATAAGTGCAAAAATCAGGTATTATGTCCCGGGTGAGAAAAGTTTCCTTGCTCAAGCATGAGTCAAGAATAGGTCAATAATATTTTAAGTTCAACGGAGACCAGAGTTTAACTTACATAAAAACAACTAAAACCTTACTGATTCTCTCTATTCATCATTTTACATAAATTAGCCTATTTTTTAATGATTTTTCGAACTAAAATTTATAATTGATTCCAAATATCAAAACTGTACGCATCACTCCAAATATAAGTTCCAGAAATCTATTACAATTGGTTGAAAGATAAGAATAAATTGACGAAAGAGTTTCGACATGTGCAACATTTTGAAAATCCTGTGAGCCTGAGGCCCATGCGGAAACGCGAAGAACTAGGCCGACCCTACCCAATGTCACTTCACATACACTCACTTTCGACGAATTCATAGAATTCAAGGAATTCATTGATTTCCATGAATTCGTAGAAATCGAGGAATCCATCTATCAGTGCAAATTATTGAAAAATGCGCTGGAAGTGAACGACCCAGGTTTACAGGTTAAAGGTGCCAAAAAAACGTTTACCGGTTAAGTGTTAATAATTTGAAGAGATTTCAAAGATTTTACGGTATTTTAAAAAATCTTCATCCAGTTGTAAACAAATTCTTAGAATTTCGGAAAATATGGAGTAATTTTACAGGACCTATCAGGTTGTAAAAAACTTAAAAAAAATTCCAAGTGATTTTATAAGATTGCCGAGGATTTAAATAATTTTATGGGATTTTGAAAGCTCTTGAATTATTTTCATAAATTTTGAGAAGTGAGGGATTTCAAAGATTTGAAGAGATTTAGAGTAATTTTTTGCAATTGGTTTAAATTCATTTAAATTAATTTGAAATTAATTCTTAATTCTGATTAATTTTTTCTGAATCCTTTTGAATTCCCTTGAATTTTTTAAACTCATTTCCAACTTAATTCAATGAAATTTTTCATATTTTTAAATTGCTTTCAATTCACTTGATTTTTTTTATTCATCTTGAATTTTTGTGAATTTCGAATTCTTTCTAATTCTATTAAGTTCTTTTGGTCTTTTAGTCACTTTTTGGTCTAGAAATTAGCCACTTTTGGTAACTTTTTCGGTTTAAATAGGTCACTTTTTTCAAGTAGATTATACTCTGGCAGCCCTGATAATAAATTTAAATTAAAAATTGTTTTATTCAATTTATAAAAGATTCTATATTAAAAATGTTAAAAGATTAGAATCTTCGTCTTTAAGTATCAATGGTAAAAAAAAAATGAAAAATTAGTTAGGGAAAAGTCAGGAAATTTTGAATATGAAGTTTCTTGACCACCCTGTAGGTAATACTTGTTTAAATGTTGGTAAGGTTACAAGCCTATTTCGTTTCCAATTTGAGGAAGCTGGAATCATATTTCAGTGACTCCAATCTCGTGGTGAAATATCCCTCTAGTCTACTCTACTGATACTCTGATGTTGATTTTCTAATGCCAACATAATAATTCAGTCTATTTTCGGGATGCTGCTGCTATTTTGTACAAATATCGTGTAACGTGATAGCCTCTATGACTTACAGCCACCCCATAATTGAATTCTGTGTCGTGTAAATGGATCTCATACACCATATGGTGCAGTGGATTCAGAGTGAAATTCTCCACACGAGGGAAGTTTCAATCACAATTGAATACTAATGAGTGTTTCAGCAGTAGTAGGCTCACTTTAAAATTCGTAATTTTCGGGTAAAACCTGTAATTTTATTCACCGGAAAAAGATTAGCCATTTGTGCCAGGATCATAACAAAAATTATTTTGTGCTTCCGACTAAAAATTTGGAGTCTCTTGGAAAATTTTCTTTTCATAATTTACGACAAATCTGAAACAAGATTAAATTAGTTACATTTGTTTCCGGAAGATTTCATTTTTTGTAGTAATGAATTTTCCTCATAAGACAAAACATTAAAGGGCAAATTGCATTATCATTTTTTAATGATCTTTCGTTAACAAAGGAGGAGATTTAGCTCTAAAGTGGGGTTTAAAAATGGCCGTTAATCCGAAACATGATATCTTATTGATGCACGCGATCGACTCTATAGTATTTGTCTATGGCAGGTGCATATGACTTAACTTTACAGTCTGAGTTCAAAGACATGAAAAAAATTCTAAATATACGAGCTGGAATACCCATGGGAGTCAGTCTTCACATTAATCTAGTATTACGAAAGTCAATTAGTAGTCTGCAACCGGAAGTTTTTCTCTAGAAAGTGTATTTTAACTTCTTATAACCTACATAAATATAGAAGTTAAAAACAGGTTCACTGTGAGGAAAACAAGTTTTTCTATTAGAATTAGGTTTTTCCAATATTATTATGAAATTTTAAAAAATGATCTGGAGAACCTATGAAAAGTATGGGATTTTTTAAAAGATTTGAAAAACTTAAATTTTGGTCAAGTTTACATGTGCTTGAAGTTCTGAACGTTCAATGGAATGAAATTTTTTACTGATGGTTTTGCAAACTAGGAAAAGTGCTAAAATATTCGTTTATTTATATTGCAAATATTAAAGAGTACGGAGTACATGGATGGCTCCTACAAGCAATACAAACAATATATGCAGGCAGTAAAGCGAGTATAAGGTTTTTAGATGACAGTTGCTCCCAGTGGGACCCTGCGGTGGTTGTTAACCTTTAGTTTTTAATTATATATATATAATAATCACTACATTAATATTCTTAGATACCGGAAAAAAAGGAAAACATATAATATAAACATTGCAAAAAAAACATTTCGCACTAGTGTGCCGTTTACGTATGCTAGACTGAAGTGTGCCGTTTGAGGTTTAGCACGGGAAAATTCAGAAAACAATATAAATTCGTATTACAAATCTCCCAAGTCTTGTTTCTCTTTATCAACGAATTACGAAATTCTGAGCACGTTTTCGGTCGAAAATTTTGAGCATAGGCACTAATTAATAAGTGACGCCTTTCTCCTTAATCCCTCGGAAGTATCGAATTTGACGTTTAAATCAGAATGAAACCCACTCTTCAACATGTTCTCCACATTTTATTCACTCTTCACACATGTTTGAAGTATCAGCGGGTGGTTTAAACTAATTAAAAATGTTTGACATTCTGGAGTGTCGATTTGACTATACTAACAGTGAGTGTAGATCACCTGTGGATATTCAGGCTATAAAATTATGGTCTGCCGGACTATGAAGAAAAAATGTTGGATGGTACTTGGTACTATCTAGAATCTAGAAGATCAAACTGGCAATTTATAGTAAATTTTGACACGTCAAGTTTGGCTATCCATTTTTTTCCGTGAAGTGAGTTCATGTTTATAATCATTAGGGTTTTAGGTGCTCACGTACTCCTGAACGGTACTGTATAATTTGATGTTGAGCAATTAAAATTGGGAAAAAATAAAATTAATTGTGGCTGCTCAAATTGAGAAATACCTTAAACCAAATTTGAAGATACATGCGTGCCCAAAGTGTATTGCTCGTAAATTTTTCATATCGAGAAAGGATTTTCATTAGAAAATAACCAATATTGGAAATATCTGAGGTAAATCATTTAAATTAAACTCTTCAGCTGAAAGATGTATAATTTTAACATCGTTTTATTTTCTTCGACAGATATTTTCGTCGTTCTAAGTCAATTGCCATTTCCCAGAACTGCCCTTTTTAAAGCTATACCAGGGACTTTGTATAGCAAGCTAGACATTTTTCATTCAACCCTCTGGTTTGATCGATATCGCTGTGTACGTAATTGTATTCCCGCAACGGTGTACCTACCTTACACCTCTATCTACCTACAAATTCGACGATTACATTGTTCATCTACCAAGAGTGTTAATTGAAAACCATGAATATATATATATATATATATATTCTATTACTTATATTTATTATTATTTAGTCAGTTAATTGATATGCTATAAAAATAATTAATAAAAATTACAATACGTATGTATTGTAATTTTGATTTAAATATTTGTATGTGTTAAAAATGTGCTAAAATTCGAAACATTTTTAACAGTGGCTGTTAAAAGTTTTGGTTGTAACTTTACAATATTGATATGACACTGTAGTTTCCAGATGCAAGTACTGTAATGCTGCTACACATGTATAATTTAAAAGCGTACTACAAGAAAATAACAACTCATAGTAATTATCGAATACACAGTTTATCAAAAGCTGATCTGCATTATACCACTTGGTAAAAGTGAATATTGATTTCAATTGCGATATGATATTCTTTTCGCTTTCATGTTGATTAATGATTGTCCTATGAGAGAAATTGATTTAATATCTAGGTATTTAATCGAGGCTGAAAGTGAAAATAGTTTACTGTTTCGAGTTATCGTTTCGAATATAGTGTTCTCAATCTCAAATTTTAATTCTTTAGGTTTTGAAATCTTCCAAATTTAAGCAGATCAAATCTTAAAACGTCTAAAATTGGAAGAATTCAAAATGAAATATATTTGAAGGGGTAAATGTTTGTATACTGGAAATTGTTTATTCCCAGTTTTAATTCTTGAAAATTTGAAAGCTTTAGGTGAAAATTATTCCGTAGTTAGTTCACAAATTTATTTATTTATTTATTTAAGTAAATACAGTCGAACTCGGATTTACCGTCGGTTTTGAGGCTGTCCTTGGACCTGACCTACCCTAACTGTTTTAGTGCGGCAGCAAGTTGCCGTTAGTAATCCTACGTAGGTTATATTAGTAACGATAGTAATTCTAGTCTCAACAAATAAAGTAGTCACATTTACCACAATGTGGTTTCAGAAATGGTAACAAACTTTGGTAAACTAGGCTGCCTCATGAATTTGAAGCTACATTTTCTTCATTCACACATAACTAAGTTTCCAGACAACCTGAGAGACTTTAGTGAAGAGCAAGGCGAACGTTTCTACCAGGATATAGAAGAGATGGAGGAGCGATATCAGGGACGTTGGGATGTCAACATGATGGCTGACTACTGTTGAAGTATAAAACGAGATCAAGTTAATCGAGGTACCAAACGAAAGCGAAACCCATTACGTAGGTCTGTTGAGGACAAGAGGGTTTGATACGAGCAAAATAAAGAAAAATCAAAAGAAAAGAACCATATAAGCGTGAGAGGCAAGTTAACTCACGGTAATAATGCGCCCCAAGGGAACAGAATTTACTACGTCCACGTCGTTGTTTCTGGTTAACGCAAAAAGTAAATAGAACTTATTTAGAAAAAATCCCACTAATGCCATGCAAGGGAACTAACCCAAATTGAACAACCTGAAACGTGAGATGCAAAGGAAATCTATAGTGAACAACAATCATATAGATATGATAATTTAGTCCACTAGACGTAAATTTTTTTTTCATCTGAAAAATAAAGAATAAATCACCATTTTTGGTATTTTCCCGGCTAATTTAGAGTTTTAAAGACAAACTACAATCTAATTGGAATATTTTCACAGCGAAATTGGATTGAGCAATTCAAAAAATTATTGAGGTATGGCAATTATGTTCACTAGACATAAAAAGTTTCATTTTAACCCAAGAAATACAGAAAAAATCGCTGCTTTTGTCAATTTTATGTCGACTTTTGCGTTTTCTAGGAAAATTTGAGCCAAATGGGTTATTTTGACCCCATATTCGGATTCAGCGACCCCGAAAACATATGGATATGCTGGTTGAGTCCACCGGGCATAAAGATAGTTTTTTGGTAAAAATATACAAGAAAAATCGCTGTTTTGTGGATTTTACGTCTATTTTTGCGTTTTTCAGAAAAATATGAGCCAACTGGGTTATTTGGACATCGGATTCGGATTCAGCGATCCCAAAAACATATAGATACGCTTGTTTAGATTACCGGGCATGGACACATTTTTTTTTGCAGAAATATACAAGAAAAAACGTTGTTTTTGTCGATTTTACGTCTATTTTTGCGCTGTTCGGAAAAATATGAGCCAACTGGGTTATTTGGACGCCGGATTCGGATTCAGCGACCCCGAAAACATATAGATATGCCATTATACACTTTTCATAGCACTATGTCCAAACAGTTATATATATATGTAATTAAAAACTAAAGGTTCACAACCGTGAAATGTGTGGCCACAGGACACGAAGAAATCACAACGACAGGCCAGCGAAACTCTCGTGTGTTTTGACAACGAAGCGACTCAAGGATGACAGCTTTCTGCATCCATCTCGCAAGCGCCATGACATATTTTTGGCACTATTTTTGGCACTGTCGTTTATGACTTTAAGTTTACGAATCAGTGATAGGTTTGCACCTCTGAGAGCACCTATCACCAGGACAATTACTCGTACCGAATATTTTGGATACAGTCGTTGCAGCTCCCTTTTAAGCTCTTGATACCTTTCCCTATCTTCTTTCTCCTTGGCAGTGATGTTGTATCCGGAAGGAGTCGAGAATTCGATCACGAATATAGTTCGTTTCTCGAAGTCTTGGAGAACAATGTCAGGCCTTGAAGGTGCAACGAAGACTGCTGCACGAAAATCGTAGTTCCAGAAAATTTGGCACTTCTCGGTTTGTTGACTCTATCTCCCTTGGAGCGTTCGGCAAGGCAGGGACACGGCCAGCACCGTAAGAGCGACAAAGATGGTTATAAAGCACTCTTAGGGCCGCATTGTGTCTGTAGATATGCGTCGTGGAAAGGACTTTTTCCTGGCATGCGAAAATAAAACCCTCCGTACCTGAATTAAGCCCTAATTATTTGAGAAAAGCAAAAGTTTGTTCCTTAGACAAGGACTGTTTTTCTACCTCCCTGTGGAAATTTCCGTGCATTTTCTTGTCGAATAGCTCTTGATGGAATTTTTCAAATTCTGCTCTCCTTACTTCGGCTTTCAGAAGTGAAGCATCTAGATGGAGTAACGCACTTTCCTCACTTCTGACGTTAAAATTCAGGCCGAAGTGAACTGCAATGTTCACGAAACGTCGGCAAGTTTCGTAGTTTTGCACACGATTGAAACCCGAAAAAGCTTTACAAAATTTTTTATTTGAATTTATCATTTTTGACTCTGTTTGGCACAGAGCTGTGGACTGCAACATCAGGCCACAGTGCTACCTCTGTGCTGGAAAAGAGGACGGACCCCGGACAGACCATCTTCCGGGGACTGGGTTTGGCTGATCACATAAATGAGTACAGCGACATTTATAAACAAATCGGAAATACAGTCTAGTGCCCCCTGGCAAATATAAGTGCAAACTTATACCCAAAAATCGGTAGTTTTCTGTTGGTAAAATTTTTGACCTGTTGGAGAGAGAAACTTAGCAAAGAGAGAGACAGACAACCTTCAATCATTTTTATTGCACCCTCCCGTCTGTGATTTTAGTTCCCTTAAGTAGGCCATACACGTTACGATTTACCGGAGAGGAATAAATGTGCAGTTTTGCCTGCGCAGGCCCAGTTCTTCAGGTAAAACTGTACAGGCCGAGCTCTTCAGGTAAAACTGTGCAGGCCAAATCGTCGAGCTTTCAGTTCGTTTTGATACGGCATGGATTGAAGATGATTGAAGACGACGACGCACTGGCATAGAAGGCTTTGCGTTAATCTTTAAAAATAATGATACAAAAAAGTGAAAAATAAGCGAAAAAAGTGGTGTAAAGATTGGTTATTAAAAAGGAAAACTTATACTGATGTCAACTTATCAAATGATTTAAAATTCTAACCTGATGATTTCAAAAACTACCTCCGAATGGAACAGAAAACGTACATGGTTGGTTTCGGTGTATTTCTATGAATTCTCCGAGCACTTTTTTCACAACGGAATATGTTGGCGCCATTTCAATCGAACGTTAAGCCGGCCATACTAGAGATGGGACTAACAGTATGTCAGGTACTGCGTTCAGCGTATTGCGGCCTCCTGCTCGATACTGCCGCAGGATAATGCTGCTATACCTGTCTTACTGCTCCTGTAGAGTTTGAAACGGTTGAGGTTACTGCTTGCCGAACTGACAGGAGAACGAACGTCCTACCCGCCGGATTTGTCCAGCAAATTCCGGCGGAATACCGGCCGGAAGCGATCTTGCCTTTAAGATGAAAACACATGAGCGCTTGCCTTAAATTTTATGGAATACTACCTGCGTTTTTTCCTTTAACCTTGTGCAAACTTTTCTAGTTTTCTACAAAGTAGAAATCTGAGTAAGTTCAACACGTTCTATGATTTTTTTATATAATATGTTTATACTGCTGAAAGTAATTTTTTAAATATGTATACAGTTTACTTTGAAGAACTCAAAATGGTGCTATTAGTATGTGTATATTTTAAATTAGTAATTTCATAAGGAGATGTTGCAAGAAAAAAGTGTAAATGTGAGTTTTTTGTAATTATTTATTTCTCCTGAGATATTTAACATCTTGTAAATTTTCTTGGGCTTATTTAAAAAATAAATTTCCACGGGAAAGTTGTATCGTATGATCAAAATTAAGCGGGGGTTCCCCTGTTTTTCCCCCGAGACGTAATAAAAACTACAAAATTTTGAAAATTTAAATTTAAATGTTTATTATTTACTTTCTGAATGATGATAAATGTTGAATTTGCAGTTTTTCGCATGTTCAATTAAGAAAAGTTAATTTTTAATTTGGATGTATTGATATTTATGCAAAAGTTAAAATTATTTGTATACTACATTTGCTAGTAGAACTGGCTTATTCTCTATTAATTAAAACACTTCGCTTTGGTACTAGGACAATTAGCTTATTTTTTTAATTCATTAAACCAACGTGATGTTGAATCCCTTCGAAAGTTCGAACTGTAGTTTGTGACCAATCTGATAGGTAAATTGATGGATTCTGGCTCAATTGTCGACCTGAAATAAAATTTTATTATTCTAATTTGTACATTTGGATCTAATATTGTTTTTGAGTCAATATTATAATCTGTATCATTACAAAATTAAACAAATCTGAACATCATGCTATTTAAATTGATCAAACTTTTTTACTGAAAACTACTTAGTAGTTTTTTATTTGTTTGAGAATCATCCGATTTATACAAATAGGTTACAGTTCAATTCTAAAACTAACTGTTATTCTAATAAATAAAAACAAAAAGGGCCGCGCGAGCCTTTTTATGGCTCGCGCCCTACTTCTTCCTCCCACGCTCTGCCAGAGATGCAATAGTGGGAGACAGCGGATTCTGCGCTCTCTCCTTGCTCCTATGTGATGCAACTATTCGTTGCATTTTTCCAAGAGCGAGGGGTTTAGCCTACTCTAAGGCTTTATATTGTAACCCGCTGGTTACAATACCTCTCGGCGGAGTGAATAAAATGAGTTCCAGTGTAGGAAAGATTACGCGAACGACCGTTCAATCTCGGTTAAACAAATATTCTGCGAATCTATCTTTTTTAATAACACTGGAAATAAATAACCATGCTCCAAGCGAACAAATAAACAGGGTTGATTAAAAAATTCCAGCTAATATCCATCTTGCTGATCCAAGCTTTCATATGCCTGGAGAAATCGATGCACTTATCGGTGCAAACATCTTTTTGAAGTTGCTTTGCGTCGGTCAAATATCCTTAGCGAACGATAACGCAATCTTGCAAAAAACTCACTTCGGATGGATTTCAGGCGGAAAAAGTCCTGGAGCAGGATTCTCAAAGACACCTGTTTGTAACCGGGCGTTATATCGTCAAACGTCCCTTTAAAAAAAAACATAGGCGATCTTGGTGAGTCGCATAGTCAAGCTCTTAGGCGATTTTATTCTTTAGAACGATCGTTAGCAAAAAATCCCGAGCATAAAGATCAGTATAATGCATTCATAAAAGAGTACGAAGAACTGGACCACATGACCGAGGATAAAACTGCCTCTATTAACGACGGTTATTTTTTACCTCATCATTCAGTAGTTAAGCAATCAAGCTTAACGACTAAACTATGAGTAGTTTTTGATTCATCGGCAAAAACCTTTTCTGGAATATCTCTAAACGATACACTCATGATAGGTCCCAAAATTTAGGATGATCTCTTCTCTTTACTCGTACCCTTTCGATCTAACACATTCGCGGTAACGGCCGACATTGAAAAAATGTATCGGCAAACAGAACTTCATCAAAATTATCGCAAATTTCAAAAAATCTTATGGAGGCAAGATCATCGTCAACCTGTAAAAATCTTCACTTTAAATACCATTACATATGGAACTTCATCCGCGTCCTTTTAGCTACTTGATCATTAAAGCAATTGGCCAACGATGAATCCGATTCATATCCATATGCTTCTATCGCATTAAAGGAAGATTTCTACATGGACGATCTTTTAACGGGCGCAAGTACAATCGATAACGCAAAACGAATAGTTAACGAATTAATCCACGCTATTCGCAAGGGTGGCATGAATATAAGACAATGGGCTTCTAACGAACCCGAGCTTATTTCTGCTTTATCACATGAATCTGATAATCGGTATCTTTGTTTAAATCTAGGTGACAAAACTAAGATTCTCGGTGTTTATTGGAACCGCAGACCAGATTCTTTCTTTTACACCGTAAATCAAACGCATAACAAAGCGCCCGTTAAAAAGAGAACTATCATCTCACAAATCGCTTAGCTTTTCGATCCTCTCGGTCTACTGGGACCTGTTATCGCAAAGGCGAAAATTCTAATGCAATCTTTATGGCTTTTCAAACTAGATTGGGGCGAGTCCGTAACACAAGAAGTATACACGAGCTGGCTCAATTACCGAAACGAATTAACTCTTTTGCACGAAGTCCACATCAGCCGAAAAATAGTCGCCGATGACTACGTCACTTTGCAAATGCATGGATTCTCTGACGCTGGCGAAAAAGCGTACGGAGCCTGTATTTATATTCGTTCGACCAATCGCGCCTGTAAAGAAACTATCGATGCCGCGTCTCGAGCTTTGCGCTGCTTTATTACTAGCGAAACTATTCAAAACGATTTCTCACGCCTTGCGCAGATTATCAATCGAAAAAACTGTCCTTTGGTCTGATTCTACGATAACGCTGAATTACATTCAAAGTTCTCCGCATACTTTGGAAACTTTCGAAGGAAATCGTGTTTCCGAAATTCAGTCGTTGACAACCTCTTGTGAATGGCGCCATTTACGCACTGAACACAACCCCGCGGATCTGGTATCGCGGGGCCTCTCCTCGAAGGATTTTATCGATAACTTCTTTTGGCTACATGGCCCATCATGGATTAACGATAATGAAGTAGACTGGCCTTTATCTATTTTTGCTCTTCTTCTTGCCGATAAAGAGCTTCATATCCGTTTTTGCGCAAAAAGGATACCTGATCTCTTAAATACTGAGGGGTTTTATGAGCATATTCCGGGTGCATATTGACCCAACGTTCATGTAACCTCTGCATGAATCCACTTCGTACCGGTGAACTTCTTTGACAACAGGTAAGGATGTCCCTCCCGAGTTGGTCCGACCACTTTAATCTTCGTTCTCGCGTTTGTCCGGGGCCATTTCCTGGTCGTCGCCTCGGTTCGGTCCTAATGCCACTCCCAACTGAACCATGGCCTCCATTCGAGAGAGGCCTATTGTGGGTGGCACTGCGTGAAACTGGTGACGTAACCGCATAGGTCTTTGCGTCGGGCAGTTAGCCCAATGCAACGTGGCTGACTGCAAGAGCCGTAGCTCTCAAGCGATGGGGTCGCCACATCCCTACGCCTATTTCGTTTTTTTTTTTTTTCTTTTCAATTCGATAAATACTGTGTATTGTACTTTCAATAATGTAAAATACTAGAAAAATGAGAATGGTTCTCGTACGAGCATGAAAATCGATCATATCCAGGAAAATGCGCGAAATAAATACAACCGGGTCAAAGAATTGAAGTTAGTACGTCACAAATTAATTCATCAATTTTTTATTATTTCTTTCTCAGAGGAGAAGAATTTCTGGCAGTGCAAAAGGATAGATCGACGAGTTGTTTAATCGTCTTCCTCGATGGTGGGGCCAGATGCGCCGCCGGCTCCTGGGGCAGTGCCACCAGCTTCGGGAGCAGCACCAGGCGCTCCTGGGAAGCCTCCGGGCATTCCACCGAGCATACCACCTCCTTGGTAAAGTTTGGTGACGATTGGGTTGCAGATGCCTTCGAGTTCTTTCTGCTTGTGCTCGAAATCTTCCTTTTCTGCGAGTTGGTTGGCGTCAAGCCACTTGATGATGTCGTTGCATTTATCGAGGACGACCTGCTTGTCACTCGCGCTGAGCTTGTCTTTTAATTTCTCATCTTCGAGAGTGCTCTTCATGTTGAAGCAGTAAGATTCGGGGCCGTTCTTGGCTGAGATGGTTTCCTTCTGCTTCTCATCTTCGCTTCTCAATTTCTCGGCTTCATTCACCATCCTCTCAATGTCCTCCTTGCTCAGACGACCCTTGTCGTTGGTGATGGTGATCCTGTTCTCCTTACCGGTTGACTTGTCTACGGTAGAGACGTTCAGGATACCGTTGGCATCGATGTCGAAGGTGACTTCGATATGCGGAACTCCTCGGGGTGCGGGTCGGATTCCACTAAGCTCGAATTTTCCAAGGAGGTTGTTGTCCTTGGTAATCGCACGCTCTTCTTCATAGACCTGAATCAACACGCCAGGTTGGTTATCGGCGTAAGTGGTGAAGGTCTGGGTCTGCTTGGTAGAAATGGTTTTGTTTCTCTTGATGAGAGCTGTCATGACTCCTCCAGCGGTCTCGATACCGAGAGAGAGAGGAGTGGCATCAAGAAGCAAAAGGTGTGTCTCCGCCTGTTGAATTGACTTCGAAGATGGTCAAGATGGAGACGTGAAAGGTTTTTTTTATTTTATTTTTTTTTCATTAAAGATACCTAATGTACAGTGTTTTGTTTGAGGTACTCCATCAAAAAATCCTTTGCCGGAGTTTCCTCTCCAAAGTCCTTGATGACAACGCAAGAGCAGCCGGCGACTTTCCTCGCTTTTCCGGCGTTGTCGATTTTGCAGAGACCAGCCCACTCGCCCAATTTCTTATTGTTGTCGACCTTGATCAAAGGAATTTGGTGCTCGTTGCAAAGGGCCTGTACGAGTTTCTTGTACATTGCCTCGTCGCAGTTTTCGGCCAGGATGCACAACATTGCTTGCCTCTTGTCGAGGGCTTTAGCAGCTTCGTGAAGTCCGTGAACGACTCCATCTTGGATGAGAGAATTTTTCAAAACCTCTTGACGAGGTCCATGGGACCTCCAGCAGTCACCGCGGAGGGAACATCGTCAGTTTCGACGTCTGACATGATTCCAGGCGGATGGGAAACTTCTCTCTTATTATTATTATTATTATTATTATTATTATATCATGAAGCCGTTTCCCTTTCGGGTTAGGCGTGAATTGCTCGGTTGGAAAGTAGTGATGTGTGGATGGGTATATAGGTGAAGTACCTTCATATCAAATCTTTATTTTCCCGGAACAGAATACGTTTTTTCTATGAAAACTTTTTATTCTTATTCAGCCTTCCCATATTTCGGGAGTAAATTTCTATTAATATTAAAAATTGAAAAATTGATTTTTAGTCGCTATCCAAAAACGATTTTCAAGACCCATGAAATTGGAAACGCCAAATTCTTGAATGATTTACTCGGAATTGGTTAAGTTTTTCTAGGCAAAACTCATTTTCTTCCAATTTAGCAACGCAATATCTCGGGAGCAAATTTTTATTTTTTTTCAAACTGAAAATTGCACTTTTTATCGTAATCATCAACCGAGCCTGTTTCATTTTGAGGTTCCTGTCGCTTTAAAATTGTAAACTGCCACATTTTATTTCTTCGAACTGGAAATTTCTTTTAATTATACTTTTTTGGCCTTAATCCAGAAACACTTCAGCTGGAGAGTAAACTTTTGTTTTTGACTTTAAATGGTGATTCCGATTTCACAGAATGTTATTTCGCTCTCCTAAAAAATTTCGATTTTTTTTGCTTCTTTAATGCTGTACACTGCAGCCCTTCAAATATTGTTCCAGAAATAAAATAAAAAAATTATTTAACAAAAAAACACCGTTTACTTTACTTGTCTATGTTTGTAATTTATTATACTATTATACTATTTATTATATGATATAATGTGCATTCTTATATTTGATAAAAATGTATAAATAATTACTAGCTTTTAGCCAAATTTTATACAAGCTTTATTATTTAAAATTTTTCATTTTTAAGACTTCTAATTTCAGCTAGCCTTCGATTTGATGTTCAAGTGCAACTTTAATGTTAGAATATTAATTACAGGTTCAACTATTTTTTATCTGGAACAATTTTTTTGACTGAAATGTTCCAATAAATTATTTGAAAAAGCTGCTTTTGTTTTTACTTTGAATTTTTTTACTAAATAAGATTAGTATAACTATAATCATCGTAATATTTTTTTATGCTGGAAAATTGTACTAAATTTAAATATTTTTTACTTATAATACATCTGAAAGTAATAAATCTTTTATATGTTGGAGCGTTACAGTTTGAAAAGAAATGACAAATTAAATGAATATTTAAATTAAACATTTAACTATTAAAATTTAAATTAATTAAATTTAAATATCAATATCATGCATTTTTATAATCACCTATTCATATAAATTGTGTAAAACGAAAAAATATTCCTCCGTTAGCCTTGGCTTTTCAGCGCAAAAGCTTGGCTGAGATTTTGTCGGCAAAATCCAAGCTACAAAATCCAAGATACATTAGCGTACTTAGCTAGAGCGTGCGGTTTAGATTTAGGTTGTTTAGGTAGGGTTCGAATCCCCAGCGGGGGCGATTTTTCATAGCGTTGTGCGTTCGATTATGTTTGTAAGTGATTTCAAAAATAAACCAAGTGTAATTAATATAAATAAAACAGCTTTTTTTTGCAAATTTATTTATCTGTTTCAAGCTGCTGTAATGGATAGGGCAATATGGGCCGCGAAAATGTTCCGCATGGAGCCAAATAAAAAACAAAATAATCTCAATTTATTAAACCGTATAAGAATCCGTATAGAGCCCGACAAAATACCGCATAGGGCAATATGTATAGTGGAAATATCCCGCTGAGGGCTGGATAAACAACCAGATAGGCCAAATAAAATAGGGCTAGACACCGAAAATATTTCGTATACCACCAAATAAAAAACTGGATAGAAAAAATTATACACACCGACCAAGTTCCGCATAGAGTCAGATTTAAAACCAGACACAAATACCGTATAGTATCCGGATAGAATAAGATGAAAACCGCATAGGGTTTGACTGGACACCGAAAATATTTCACATAAAACCGGATAAAAAACCAGATAGAAAAAATTGTATACACCAACTAAGTTCCATATAGAACCGTTTTAAAAGTCGGGCACAAAAACCGTATAAGTATCAGGATAGAATCCAATGAAAACCGCATAGGGCTTTACTGGACACCGGAAGTATTTCGTATACAACAGGATAAAAAATCCAGATAGAAAATGTTGTTCACACCGGCCAAATCCCGCATAGAACCAGATTTAAAACCAGACACAAATACCGTATAAAAATCCAGATAGATGCGAAGAAATTCCGAATCCTGATCTGATCATCAACAATAATACTTTCAATAAAATAAGACAACTATATTGAAAACTGATAACGATTTTAATGGGAGCTTCGTTCTAATCCAAACACTTATGTTTTCAAATCAATTTTTTCATGTAATATAACTTGAAGTACAGACATTTTTTACTGACATTATTGTATTCATGCAGATATTTGCTTTTCAAAGAACTTTATTTATCATGTAATAAAACCAGGCTATAGAAAATTATGTTTTACTCTTTTAATTCCTTTTCCATTGTGATGAGTGACATAAGCTCTAAATTGAATCATGGAAAATTTTATGTTTGTCTGATAATTCCGTAACTTCAAATGGAAAAAAAATCGCCCCGGCTGATGAAACAATTAATATTGCTGGCTGACACAATATAATGCAGATAACAAAAATTGTGTGTGTAAAAGTAAGTTTATGTTCCTATAAATGAAGACTTTGCAGAGATAACGTTGAATAAAAAAACAGACGTTTAAAGTATTCGTCGAAACTGAAATACAATTTTAATTCACAAAATTCCAAAAATGCTAAATAATTATTTATGATAAAAAATTGGTGATTTAATTTCAGAGAGTCTGATTGAAATATTTCATGAGTGGCAATCGATCTCTTCAAAGTGATTCAATTAGAATTTCAGTTTATTTTTACTCAACAATCACAGAAAAACGCTAGTGTTAAATTTGTTGAAGCTCAAATGACAGCGGTCTCAAAATGAACATTTTCGGGACAATTTTTTAATATTAAAAATGTGAAGAATATAAAAGTATCATAAAACAACGCGATGGTGTGGTATTGTTGACTATTACCAGAATAAAGAGTTCATATTGTGCAACTGTAAATGCGACGCAGGCTGTCTCCAATTTAAAAATATTGCCTTCTGATTGATTGAAAATAGTTGAGAGGTGAATCAATTTTTTACAGTGTTAAAATGATGAGAAATCAATGGCCTCGAAATTATTTATAAGGAGCGTTCACATATAACGTAACAATAAAAAGGGATGTGGAGGTTCGTTTCGTTACGATATGTTATCTTTTGATCCGATTACGTAAAATTTTCAATTCATAAATTCTTTGCACCATCAACTCTGTATATCACAATTTGTTGTTTAATAATGGGAAATAATTGTTTTCTCAACATTCCGCTACCACACTATCATTCTTGAAAATTTAAAAAAAAAGAAAGCTTTTTAATTATTATGACAGATTGGGGGAGATAAAATTCGTTTCAAGATATTAGGTTATTATTAGGTTTTATTTCAATAGAATCATTTCAGAATGTGTGAATAAATATGCCAGACTTTCAGACAATTTTTTTCATTTTTCAGGATTTAAACAAACCTTAGGTGAAGTGAATTTTGCAGGTTGTCAAGAGAATGAAAAAAAAAATGTTCTCAAGATTCATAAGAAAATTTTAAATGATTGTTTTTTAATGAGTTTTAAGAGAAAATTGAAAAGGATTCAAACATTTTAAAAATTATTTCCTAAAATTTTTAAAAAGGATGTGAAAGATTTGAAGGAAAAATTAAATTTTATTAAAAATATTTAGAAGCTTTAAACCGATTCAGAAATGAATAAAACTTGTAAAGATTTTTCAAGAATTTTGTAAGGTTTCACAAAAATGAAAAAAAAATTGTTTAGGTTCTCAGGAAAAGTCTAATGACTTTTTGTGACAAAAAATTAAATTTAAGATATTATTTAAAAAGATTTCAATACATTTTAAACAATTTCTAAACTTGTCAAAAAGGAATCTGAAAGATTTTGCGTCAACGTTTAAATTTTGCAGAAGTTGAAAAAAATTCGGAAAGATTACAAAAAAAAAGTAAATTTCTCAAGATTTGTGTTGAAATTCCAAATTATTTTTAATTTTAAAAAATGAACTTCAAGAAAAAATTAAAAAATGAACTTTAAGAGAAAATTAAAAAATGAACTTGAAGAGAAAATTAAAACAGGGTTTTCCACTCTTTAAACAATTTCCTAAAATTTCGAAAAAGCGTGTTAAAGATTTTAAAGCAAAATGTTTCAATTTGGTAAGATTGAAAAAATCGATAAAAATTGAGTTACTTCAAAATTAAAAATTGTAAATTGGACAAAGAGTAGAAAATTGTTGAAAAAACTGTGACTTTCTATATAAGTACATAGAACATAATATATGGTCGTTGCGTAAGCGCGCTCAAACTTTGGGTTTCTATTATACGATGAACAGAAATAAGCGTGGAGCGCGAGGTATACAGGATTTTTAAAGCAAATATCGAGCGCGAAGCGCGAGTGTCTTGATGAGAATATGTTCCTTAAGGTCGATAGAACCTAAGTAAGTTGAAATACAGCTACAAAGTGCATTTGAGTATTTTTAAATATTATTTGAAATACATGTAAGAATCGTATTTTGTAGTTAAGGTATTTTGTGTATATTCTTGAAAATACACAGTAGAGAGAGTAAGGAGAAAGAGGAAGGAGAGAATGATGATGATGATAACAGGAGGGGCGGTAAGTGACGGCTAGGAGAGGGGATGGGTACAGAGAGCTGCGCAGTACCCTTATGTGGTGCATTAAGTTGCGCAGTGGAGTCCTGCAATGTAAAGGGTTGCGCAGTAGATATTTATAATGCGTAGAGATGCGCAGTATTTTCTGCAGAACGTTGGAATGCATAGCAGGCATATAAGGTGCACAAGTACATTAAGATGCGCGATAGAGTCGTTAAATGTTCAAGGCTGCACAATAGTCATATAATATAGCGGGTTGCGCAGTATAGTCATGTAATGTGAAGGACTGCACAGCAGTCATGTAATGTGGAGGGATACGCAGTAGAGTAGTGTGATGGGGAGGGTTGCACAGTAGAGGCATGTAATGTGACGGGATGCGCAGTAGAGTGTGGGTGCACAGCAAACACGTGTGATACGTAAGCCTGTACAGTAAAGACCTGCAAA
Organism: Andricus grossulariae; assembly: GCA_011634705.1. Taxonomy (NCBI): domain Eukaryota; kingdom Metazoa; phylum Arthropoda; class Insecta; order Hymenoptera; family Cynipidae; genus Andricus; species Andricus grossulariae. The sequence continues at coordinate 120,546,849 of JAABKJ010075445.1, read as the reverse complement.
ATGTAGGAGTTCGCAGTCGAGACTTATGGTAGATAGAACCGCTCAGTACAATTGTGTAGTACATCAAGCTGCACAGTAGAGTTCTGAAATGCGAAGGGTTGCGCAGAAGGTATTTTTATGGGATAAGCTGCTCAGTTAATCCTGCAGAACGTAGGGATACACATCAGAAGCGTGTGAAACATATGTATGTATGGTAAAGACTTACTAAATATAGGGGTGCGCAGTAGAAACCTGCGGTACGCTCTAAAGGTGTATGGCTCGCACAGATGTGCAGTGCAGCCCTGCAGTACGAAGGCGTGCGCAGTAGAGATGTATGGTTCATATAGCTGCGCAGTGCAGGTCTGCAGTACATACAGCTGCGACGTACCCTCGTGTGATCCATTAGGCTGTGCAGGATAGTTATTCAATGTGCAGGGCTGCGCAGTCGATATTTTTATGAGCACGGATGCGCAGTAAGTCCTTCAGAACTTAGGGACGCACATTAGGCGCATGTGGTACCTAACTGTGCACAGCTAAGACCCACTCAATGTAAGGGTGCGCAGTAAAAATGTATCGCTCATGTAGATATGCAGTACAGTCCTGGAATACGAAGGCGTGCGCAGTAGAGATGTATGATTCATACAGCTGCGCTGTATAGTTATTATTTGCATGTAGATGTGCAGTAATCTTATGTAGTGCATCAAGCTGTGCAGTAGAGTCCTGCAGTGCGCAGGGCTTCGCAGTAGAGATTTATAATGCGTGGCTATGCGCATTATTATTATTACTATTATTATTATTATTATTACTATTATATCATTACACCGTTTCCCTTTCGGGGTAGGCGTGTATTGCTCGGTTGGAAAGTAATGATGTGTGGATAGGTATATAAGTGAAGGGTAGATAGGTATATAGGTTTGAGGTATAGATATTTTAGATTGATCTAGAATTTTCGTGTTATTTATTTAAATAACACAAAATTGTTACGTGCGGCTCTCCACTTGGGCCCATTCGTATCCAAGGTCTTTGTTTCAGGCTTCATTCACTCTACTCACATTCTTGTCATAAACAATTTGTCGCCAAACTTTTCTGTCTTGGCATACTACTCTAGCTTTCTGTACGTTCATGCATTTTTCCATGCAAGCTCTCGTGTTTCTATGGCTTCTTATGTCTCTTCAAATTAATGTCTTATTCACAGATTCTAACCATTCTTTCGGCGGTCTACCTCTGGGCATTCTGCCATTGACTTTACCTTTATACACCTGCTTGGTCAGTCGTTCATCTTTCATTCTTTCATGATGTCCGAACCACCTTAACTGATTTCTTTCCCATATATCAACTAGTGTCTCCCCTGTACCACATTCTTTGAGGATTATTATGAATATTAAGGAAAAAATAGATCATAGTGCCCAGATCTAATGTTTATGGTTGATTATGAACCAATCTGTTTATTGCGGCCTGTGCGGTTTTTGTTATTTGGAAAAAAAAAATTCAAAATTTTATGTCGAAAATTTGTTATCGATATTTTCACCGTGAACAAGTTAGTATTTTTTATTGCGGCCTATACCGTTTTTGTGATTTTGAAAGAAAAAATTTCAAAATTTGTTGTCGGTAATTTCTTATCGATATTTTCACAGTGGACAAGTTAGTAATTATTATTGCGGCCTGTGCGGTTTTTGTGATTTGGGAAAAAAAATTTAAAAATTTCATGTCGGAATTTTGTTATCGATATTTTCACAGTGAACAAGTTAGTATTTCTTATTGCGACCTATACCGTTTTTGTGATTTTGAAAGAAAAAATTTCAAAATTTGTTGTCGAAATTTTTTCGTCGGTATCTTCACAGTAGGCAAGCTAGTAGTTCTTATTGCGGCCGATACGGTTTCTGTATTTTTGAAAAAAATTCAAAATTTTCTGTCGCAAAATTTTTCATTGATATTGTCACAGCGGGCAACTTATTAATTCTTATTGCGGCCTATACGGTTTTTGTGATTTTGAAAAAAATTTCAAAATTTTTTTTTCGGAAATTTTTTCATCTATATTTTCGCAGTGGGCAACTTAGTAATTCTTATTGCGGCCGATACGGTTTTTGTGATTTGGTAAAAAAATTAAAAAATTTTTTGTCGGATTTTTTTTATCGATATTTTCACAGTGGACAAGTTAGTATAGCTTATTGCGCCCTATATGGTTTTTGTGTTTTTGAAAAAAATTTCAAAATTTTCTGTCGCCAAATTTTTCATTGATATTGTCACAGCGGGCAACTTATTAATTCTTATTGCGGCCTATACGGTTTTTGTGATTTGATAAAAAAAATTTCAAAATTTTTTGTCGGAATTTGTTTGTCGATAATTCCACAGTGGACAAGTTAGTAGTGATTATTGCGGCCTATACGGTTTTTGTTTTTTTGAAGAAAATTTCAAAATTTTCTGTCGCAAAATTTTTTATTGATCTTTTCACAACAGGCAACTTATTAATTCTTATTGCGGCCTATACGGTTTTTGTGATTTTGAAAAAAATTACAAAATTTTTTTTTCGGAAATTTTTTCATCGATATTTTCGCAGTGGGCAACTTAGTAATTCTTATTCCGGCCGATACGGTTTTTGTGATTTGGTAAAAAAATTTCAAAATTTTTTGTCGGAATTTTTTTATCGATGTTTTCACAATGGACAAGTTAGTATAGCTTATTGCGCCCTATACGGTTTTTATGATTTTGAAACAAGCTTAAAAATTTTTGGTCGGAAATTTTTTCATAGATATTTTCACAGCGGAAGAGTTAGTAGTTCTCATTGCGGCCTATACGGTTTTTGTGATTTTGAAAAAAAATTCAAAATTTGCTGTCGGAAATTTTTTCATTGATATTTTCACAGGCGGCTAGTTAGTAGTTCTCATTGCTGCCTATAAGGTTCTTGTGATTTAAACAACAAAAAATTTTAATTTTGGTCGTAAATTTTTTCATTGACATTTTCACATTGGATAAGTTAGTAGTCCTTATTGCGGTCGACACGGTTTTTGTGATTTGGTGAAAAAATTAAAAAATTTTGTGTCGGAATTTTTTTATCGATATTTTCACAGTGGACAAGTTAGTAGTGCTTATAGCGGCCTATACGATTTTTGTGTTTTTGAAAAAAATTTCAAAATTTGTTGTCGGAATTTTTTTATCGCTATTTTACAGTGGACAAGTTAGTAGTGATTATTGCGGCCTATAAGGTTTTTGTGATTTTGAAAAAAATTTCAAAATTTTTTGTCGGAAATTTTTTCATCGATATATTCAGAGTGGGCACGTTAGTAGTTCTTATTGTGCACTATACAGTTTTTGTGATTTCGAAAAAAACAATTCAAAATTTTATGTCGGAAATTTTTTATCAATATTTCCACAGTGAACAAGTTAGTATTTCTTATTGCGACCTATACCGTTCTTGCGATTTTGAAAGAAAAAATTAAAAACCGTTCTGTGACATTTTTACTGGTTTTTTGAAAAATGTCGGATTTAATTGACCCAATTATTTAAATTGTTGTGAAGGCGAGAAATTGGTAACTTGGTTTGTCTTTTAAGGCTCATCGTAAAGAATACGGTGAACTTTAAATGTAAAATCAAGTCATCAAATTCTCCCGAGGAAATTAGAGAAGAGTTTCAATCACAGATGCTATAATCTCCCAGCAATTGCTATGTCTGAAAATAGAGAAAATTGTAAAAATTGTAACAATTCTGGCATTACACATTGCAGAATCGATGACAAATTCATTTAATGAGTCAAAACATTGAGAAGAATTAAATTTTTTTTTTTGTGTGCAGAATTTGAAAAAGCTAAATTCTGTTTTACAGATCTAATAAATCTTTAAATTATACTTTTAAAATAATAATTCATCTAGCATCCGTAAGTACGTCTTTGATAATGTAATGGCTCTTTAAAAATGTGTAATTTCTACCAAAAAAGTATCCTGACCAGTGTCCGGTCGGCTCCCGACCATGCAATCTAACCAGGATTGGCCCGGCCGGCTCCCGACCATAAAATCCAACCAGGGGTAGCCCGGCCGGATCCGACCAGAAACATTGTTGCAGTAGGGCCAACCGGGGCAATATTTGCACGGGAGGATTGACAATTTCTCAGAAAATCGCTCCTAAAATTTAGTTAGTGCAACAGACTTGAGTCCAGTAAGTGTTATACTGTTAGAAAAATCTGTACTAAATTTAGTATACATGTAATGAAAGCAAGAATGCACAAAATCAAATTAAATTTAGTATACCAGCGTACAGTAAATTTAGTATATTTATACTGAAATTAGTATACATGTACATGAAATTTAATATACGCGTCTACTAAATTCAGTATAAATATACTAAATTTACTATATGCTGGTATACTAAATTTAATTTCATGTTGCCATTCTTGCTTCCATTACATGTATATTAAAATCTAGTAGAAATTTTTCTAACAGTGTAGGCCCATACTGTCATTGGTCACAGAAATAATGTTGGTCAAACCCCTACCCATTTCCAATGTCTCGTGGGGACGGGAAGGTATTTCTGTGATTAGTCGCAAAAAAATTAAGGTTACAACCTTAAATTTTTATAACGTGTTTTAGTCTGTGACGTCAACTAGCAAGGTGGCCGATACTGCACTGAAATCTGTTACAATTCATCTTTCATCAAATTTATCACAAATTTTTCTCGGAAAATATCACTCGTCGAAAAACTGCGTACAACAAGAAACATGTATCTCAACGAGATTTAAAACTTTTGTTTAAAATATTTTCATAAATTTTACGTATTCGCTGAGGTAAACGCAATGAAGCACGATTTTTATGGGCTTTTCATGGGTTTTGCCATGAAAATGAAATTCGCGGCAATTTTTACTATCATATTCGTAATCAGCACATTAAAATTATAACTGTAGTGAGTTTCCAAAAATCAGAGGTATGCGCTTTTCGGAAGTTTATCCGTAATTTGTCAATTTTATGACTTTTTAAACAATGCTTCGAAAAAATGGTTGTTTTGTTAGAAAAAGTAGTATGAATAGTTATCCTTTTAGCAGAAACTAAATCACGAGCTGTCTACATAAAAGTTTTCTGAGTATGCGAAGCATACTCTTCAGACTTTACTGTAGACCTGTAGTGAATACACGGAGAAACTATTGATTGTAATATTTGGGATTATAATATTCATTTTTACAAGAGTTCGATGGCAATCTAGGATATAGCCGAGAAAATATTATTATTGCCACAGCGATACGAAGAAATACTTTTTCCACATCAATTATAAATATATTAACAACTTAATAATTGCCATTCAGAGTCAGAAAGATTAATATTTTCGATAGCAGATTGAAGTTAGAAAAAGTGATAATTACAAATTAGATAATAGAACCGTAGTTGCAATAACAAGCAGTTTAAAAAACATGGGTTGCACAATAGGAGAGAAAAATTACCATTTTCAATGGGAAGGTGTTCTGCTGCCCAGCAGAGCCGTGATTAATTTCCGCCAACGCTGAATTCTTCTAACACGATTTTTTATCTTTAAGCTTAGAATAAATAAATATTAGTATCCAATTGTATGTTTAATGTATATAATTTGTAATGCGTGAAACTGTTATATATATTTCGGTTTCTATTCCTTTCGAATAGAACTGAAGGGCCTATGACAAAGCCACCGAACGCGTCCTCGGGTTTACACTTTCCGTCAATTGATCGTCGACCTTCCAACATATCGGAATATCTATTCACACCTTCTGAAAATTTAGTGAAATATGGTAATATTTCAGGTATCTCCTGAAACTCATTACAAGATTACTAAAATATTACTAGATTTTACCAACTAGAATATTGTGCGGCGCTACGCGTTCACTGATGGCCCTTTCTTTAGAAAAAAAGCATGGTTTATTTTCCAACAGTTTTTTATGGATTTAACAGAAAAATCTTATATGATTTGAGTGCTATTTGATTAAATTTTCAAGATTTTCACTAATCTTTCATAGCGACCAAAAACCTTTTTTGGTTCAAAATTCAACTACTTCATCGAAAGTGGAACTAATTTGTTAAAAATTAATTTTTTAAATTGATGATTCATCGCTTTAATTGACAAATCTTTTTTTGCTCAAAATTGATATATTTTGTTGAAACATTTTAAAAAAATTAACTGAAAATTTAACTATTCCATGTTTGACTAAATATTTATCTTCTTCAGTTGATAATTCAACTACTTGATTGAAAAATTCTTTATTTTGTGGAAAGTTTTTGTCTTTTGTGGTAGAAAATTAATCTTCTTGGTGAATAATTCACCGTTTTCGTTGAAAATTCATGTATTTTGGTCAACATTATTTTTTTTTCTTGGGGTAGAAAATTAATCTTTTTGGTTGAAAATTCATTTCTTTGGTTGAAAATTAGTTTTTTTATTGAAAATTAATTTTTTAAATTAAAAATTTAACTCAGGGCTTAGTAATTTTATTATAGACATTTAAACTTTTTGGTAGTAAATTCATGTATTTTGTTAAAAATTATATCTATTTTTTTGTACAGAATTAATCTTTTCGGTTGAAATTTAATTTCTTTGGTTAAAAATAAGTATTTTTATTCAAAATTAATGTTTTATTCTAAAAATTTAACTATTCTATTTTATGTCAAAATTTGTTTAGGCATTTAATCTTTTTGGTAGAAAATTCATTTAATTGGTTGAAAATTTAACTATTTCGTTGAAAATTGATTTTATTTTCTTCAACACTTATTCCTCTAACTGAAAATTAAACTGTTCTATTTTTTGTGGAAAATTGATATTTTTTAATTAAAAATGCGTCTATTTTGTTGAAAATTGGTCTTTTTTGGTAGAAAATTCATCTCCTGGGTTGAAAATTCAACTATTTGATTAAAAATAATTTTTTTAATTGAAGATGCATAATTTGAGTTGAAAGTTAATTTCTTTGTTCAAAAATTAGAAAATTTGTATTGAAAATTCACTCTATAATCACGATGTCATGCATTTATCTTTTAGCGCGCGATTTTCAAATAGCAACCAATCGCAATATCGGTTGTCAACAATTTTCAAAATTTTAGATAAGTGGTGGGGGATCCGGAGCAGCGGCAGTCGACTGTTTTGGTTAGAAACAATTTTCTAGTGCGTAGCCATATTATTCGCTCATGGAAATCAATTTTTTTAATCATGGAGTTCGAAGAAGCTTGTGAAGACATTAACCACGCGTTAATTCGATTGGTCGCAAAACACCAACATTTATACGACAAATCTTGTAGCTTCTACAAAAACAATTGTAAAAGAAAAGAAGCTTGGGAAATCGTTGTTGCTGACTTAAACCAGCAAGTCGGATGCGAGGCTACAGTTAGGTACATTATTTACGGTATAATATATAATAGTTTCAATAGAGAGATAATTTGAATAATTAAATTAACGATGATAAAATTATATGAAAATTTTATGGATAAAATGTAATGCAAAAACATTTTCATTATTTCCGTCGAACAAGCAAAAAATCGATGGAAACAGCTGAAGGCGGCATATATAAAACATCGAAAGATTGTAAACAGATACATTCCTTCCGGAAGTACGTATCCTAGGCATGATACTATATAGCGCGTTTAACCTGAACACGATCTAGTCTATTGTGCCTGCTGAAGGTATGTAAAAACGGCTAATAAACATTTTTAGAGCAATTTTTTATCTAACTTCTCATTTTATTCATTCTCATCAGTTCTAACAGAATTTCACTTTCTCACGTTTTCAAAAAAATTTTCGATTATTGTAAATTTCCTGGGGACTTCTGTTAATACCTTCAGATCTTCTGATATTCGATACGATTCCTACTTTCACTCCCTAACCAGCTTACTTCCCCCCTCTTCCAAAAATTTCTCCTCATATTTACACGCCCGACTCCCCGCTAGAATCCTTACACTCGTTCTTCCCGTCTTTCTCCTGACAATATAATTAGGCGTGTTACTTGCCAACCCCAATGTCCACTTTACGTACCTCTCCTGTGTCCTATTTACTTGCCTTAACTCCCTATCCATCCAGAATCCCTTCGAAATCCCGTCCCCTCCTCTTACCTTATCTTTAGTCTCTTCATATATCTCCCTTACCCTCTCGATCAGGCCTTTCTCCACTCCCCTATCCCCCATCGCCTCCAACAGCATTTCCCCTATCCACCGAAGGAAACGAGCCTTTAAGATCCACGAAGAACGCGTATACTCTCGATGAACTATACTCGGCAAACGTACACTCGACGAATAAACTTTAATTAATGCATATAACAAAAAATTTGATTCAAAATATGCAAAAATATGAACAATAGGTTATCTATTAGGTTATACTATTTTAGATAGTGAATATTTCATGTGTAAATTAATACAAATTTATTTTTAAATCATATTTGCGCCAAAATAAGTAAATTTAAGCTTATGCTGTGTTGAAACTCACATAACAGGAAAATAATTGTTTTTTCCTTGACAAAAACAGTTTTAACAGGAAACGTGTTTTTTCATTGTACTAGAAAGTAACGCGCGTGAAAAATGTCATCTTAAATTATCCTTCTCTTTCCCAACGTTCCCACCCCTCACTTCACCCTTCGCTTCACCTACTTCTTCCGCCTGCCCTCACTATCCCAGGTAACACTCCCCTTTCCCTACTTTCCTTACCCAGCTTCCCCTCCCCTACGCACCCGCACTACCCCACTGGCCTTCCCCTCACTTCCAATTGATCCTACTACTACTTCCCATCACTAATTTCCCCTCCCTTCGGACGGACGGACACCCGACCAGAACTATAAGGTTTTCTGCCCGGGGCTGCAAAATCCTAAGAAGTACGTAAGATGCCTTGTCACCAACTTGCCACGAACTATAAATTTAAAATTATGCCAAGAACCTTTTTTAATATGAGAGATTACCAGATAATATAACTTATATTGAGTTGAAAAAGATAATATTGAAGAAGAGAGTTCAATATTTTGGAATTGAGGATTTAAAAAATCACTTCAAAGTCTCACGTATGTTTCGTTTTGTTATCTGAAGTTGCTATTTTATGTGAAAATTAGGTATTTGCACTTTAACCACCAGCTAACTTCACTTCATTGAGTGCTGACGGGGATAAAATGGACCAAATGCATGGGGCAAAACTTTATTTATGTTATATCTTTGTAATAAATATGAATTATTGTCATTTTATTACTTCATTAAATAGTAATTAAAAAATAAGAACTAATTTTCAACTAAACATACCTAGAAAAAATTAGTTCTTGTGAAGATATTAACAAAATAGGGCAAAAATGGATCCAAACCAATGCATTTGATCCATTGTTTTCCCCTCCTCAGTTAACGAAGTGAAGTTAGCTGACTATGAAGTGAAAATGCCTAATTAAAAATAATTAATCAAACTATTCAAACTATCAAAACATTGATTCCAAATTATCCATATAATAATAAGTAATAGTCACTATTTTTCCATAATACTTTTTATAAAATGTCGTCATCCATAATAATTTATCCTTCCATGAAATGAGAGGATATTTTTAAATGCTGAGTATAGAATCGTATATATTGTTCAAATATTTTGAATTCATAAGGAAAACCCTTCGTTTTTTCGATTTCTTCCAGACTGGCAGTAGTCGGAAAAATACTGTTGATCCTTATAAATTTTAATTTTTTATTTCACAGACGTTAAATTAGGAATATTTTACATCCTGAACTTCTTTTTATAGTTAAAATACTAATTTTTCGATATTTCCACCTGTTCTGTATATATTTTAAAACGATTTTTGCAATTATTATTAATTTTTATGGCCGTACGTCTCGTCATCCGGTATCTAGGTTGGAGCTATTCCTCTTTAAAATGCATACTCTTAATGTCTTAAATCGCAGTAAAGCGAGTGTAAGGGTAAATGGGATACTGAGTGACTGTTTCGATATTGTGCAAGGCGTTAAACAAGGATGCGTTATGTCCTCATGGCTATTTATTATATTTTCTCAATTTCTTGAGAATCGAAGTAGAAAACGAGGAAAGGATAAACATGGCCATGCATGGTTTTGCGATCCACGCCGGATCTGGGAAGAAGGCGGCAAGGGAAGAGTGGAGAGGCAAGGTGTCAGCATCCGAGATAGCAGCAGGCAGCGTTCTCCTAGCAAACGAAGAAAAGCGTAAGAAATGTATTTTTTGTAATATTAATCACGAGAACGCGGCATGCGAAAAAGCGAAGACGCTTTCGGGTGATATGATAAGAAGTTTGATTCGTGAAAACGATTGTTATTTTAAATGTTTAAGAATTGGTCATACAACGCGAAAGTGTAGAGTGAAGTTGAAATGTTCAAACTGCGGTAGGCCCCACTCGGCTCTTGCTTGCAGAGATAATTCTCGTAACGCAGACGTAACAAGTGTAGGTAGGGTTGGGGAAACGATAACTGCAAAGAAAGAACAGAATCTTGCTTCCTTTTCTTACTCGTCCGATGTATGTATGCAAACTATGTGCGTTGTTCTGTATTCCGAATTAAGAGAAAAGGAAGCTAGAGTAGTCATTGATAGTGGCTCATATAGGTCGTATATTCGCAGTGACGTAGCAAAGTTTTTAGGTTATATTCCTATCGCGACTAAAGAAGTGAAACATTCATTGTTCGGCGGGTTGAATACGGATAGCCAGCGACATAATGTTTTTTTGATTCGTATGAGGAGTCGTGACAAACAATACGCATGCGATTTCGAGGCCATGGATTAGTGTATCATTTGCGAAAATATTCCGAGTGTAGAGAAAAGTTATTTTTTCGACGAATTGGAAAGAAATAATATTTTACTTTCGGACTTAGCGCCTGAACGCGGAAATTACGATAATACTATTGACATATTAATAGGAGCGGATGTTGCTGGAAAATTGATGACGGGCAAAAAATTCGAGTTAAGCAACGGCCTTGTAGCGTTTGAAACTATGTTGGGTTGGGCTCTCATGGGAAGAAAGAGCAGATCGTGGAGGACAATTCTTTGAAAACGGCCGTATTTACTGAGGATGAAAGATATTCGGTGGGTTTGCCATGGATGGATGATCACGCGCCTATTTCTGAAACTTTAAGAGTTATCTAAAGGAAGGTTGAAGAAGACGATAGAGAAATTGAAACGAGATGATTTGTTTTTTCAGTACGATCAAGTATTTAAAGAATGGCAGAACGGAGGCATTATTGAGCCAGTGGTAGAAGAGACGAGCTCCGCGTGCCATTACTTGCCTCATCGTCCAGTTGTCAAAGCAGAGAGCACAACGAAAATACGACCGGTGTTTGATGCGCCAGCAAGCGTAACGGGGTTTCCCTCCCTAAATCAATGTCTTGAAAAAGGGCCGAATTTAATTGAGTTGATACCTTCAACGCTGTTAAAATTTCGGGAACACGAGCTAGCGGTTTTGGCTGACATTCGCCAGGCATTCTTACAGATCGAGATAAATCCTAAAGACCGCGATTATGTGAGGTTCCTTTGGATTGTTGGCGGGCGGTTGAAAATTTTTCGGCATAAGCGGGTAGTATTCGGTCTTAAGTGTAGTCCGTTTTTATTGGGTGCCGTTTTGAAATTGCATTTTTCGAAATTGTTGCTAGCTGCGACTGGAGGAATAGGGTCATGGTCTCAAGAAGTTACCGAAAAGTTATCTAAATCTTTTTACGTGGATAATTGTGTGACCAGTGTAGAATCGGAAGAAAAATTACATGAATTCATGGCGTCAGCGAAAGAAATGATGGCGCTTGGCAGTTTTGATCTGAGATGCTGGGAATACACGCGTGATGCAACGGGTAAAGAAACGACGTTAGTACTCGGTTTGTTGTTTAATAAAGTGCGTGATACGATTGCGGTAAATCCAGTTTTATTGAGAGATGAACGTGACGTAGAAGTCACTAAGCGTTCGATCTTAGCGGCCGCGCATAAAGTCTTTCATCCGATCGGTTTTACCTCGCCCGTGACTCTATTGCCCAAATTGTTGTTAAAGTCTGTGGAAGCAAAAAGTTGATTGGGATATTCCCATAGATGAAGAAACGCGAAAAAATTTTTTACATTGGAAAGAACAGCTACCGTATTTAGGAAAAATTGAGATCGCGAGAAAGTTTGGCACAGGTGAATTCTCTATTCATACCTTTTGTGTATATTGATCATCTTAATCAATGTCAGTGAACTGAAATAAAATGAAAATTATAAAGAAGTTACATGATTTCCGTGAACAAAAAAAAAAAATTCCCTAACTTTTCGTAAAAATGTATGTAAAAAAGAAATTTGAATAAAAATGTTAGATATCTACAAATAATATTCTATAAAAGTAAAAAACCAAGTTCATATATTGTTTTTCAAAGAAAAAAATGTATAATATATAATATAGGAAAAAATCATAGATATTTTTGAGATGAACAATGTGGGTTCTTATCATTTAAGTCTTCTAGGTATGACAAGTGGCTGCAAATATTTCACTCTGGCTAAAAAAAAATTGCTAATTTAACAACAAAGTTTAAACTTTTGTTGGTCTATCTTTTCACTAATACCATTTCATTTGACAATTTTTATAAAGAAATGCACAATTTAACCATTTTTTTTAATTCATAGGCATCATCTTTTTATTTCGGAATCAACTTGAAATGTTTAGTCCAAGACTCCTTGATGTCATATTTTTCATAATTACAATTATTGTTAATTATATAAATAATTCTCATAAGGAGAATTGTATACAAGATTCCGAAAACACTAAAGTTGAAAGAAGATACTGACAATATCTTTCGCATCCAGGATTTTTGCAACAACCTCATAAAATCTGAGGAAGAACGTCCATTAATCACTGCTGAAGAGGTGAAAAAAGCACTTAGCGGCACGAAAAACATTTCCGGTGCTGGACCAGATTGTATCAAGAACTTCTGATGGAAGAAGTTTACTTGTACACATCAACATTTGGCCCGCATATTATCCTCATATTCAAAGTCGGAGATGCCCATTCCGCAGTGGCTGGTGTTAGGACGCACTTTACTCCTACCGAAAAAGGCAACTTGTCCAACCCAGAGAATTACAGGCCAATAACTTGTTTGAATGCACTGTATAAGATGTTTACAGCTATCCGAAACAACAGGGTTGTTCGACGAATTGAGCCTGTGTGGCGTGAGATGTACGAACAACGAGGCTCGAAAAAAGGTGTAGCAGGCTATCGAGAGAACCTGCTTATTGACAGGTGTGTCTGTGAATACGCTGCAGCCCATTAACGCGTCCTGTCAATGGCATGGATTGACTACCGGAAAGCTTTCGATTCAACCTCTTGTAGACTTATCATCTGTCTATTAAAAAGCTTGAAGGTGCATCCACACATAGTGAGATGCATAGAGAGATTGACGCCTCTTTGGAAAACTAGATTTACTATCACATCCGGAAATTATCGTGTGACAACGAACAACGTCACCTTCCAGAGGGGCATCTTTCAGCGTGATTCCATGAGCCCTTTACTTCTTTGCATCACACTTCTGCCTCTATCTCTTGCACAACGAAATTTTTCTGGATACCTCTGTGTGCGGTTCAAAACAATCGAACGCGCAGGGCTCCCGACAATGTGTCAGGCAACAATGCCGGCTATCCTAGAGTTGGGGGAGCCAATCAAGATGGAGTCAATTTGATTGACTAGCAGAATCTCATTGCTTTTAAGTGGACGGATCGACTCAGGTACGACCTGCTGAAGTGCTGTGATACCAGTATGGCCCCTGAACGAAAAGGTTACATGGCGCGACTAAATGCTCTGTGGTGCGCAAAACACCCAGAGGTCTCGCATTTTTCGCATAAACGTCTGCGAAACCGTGCCAAGGAACTCCGGAAGAGGGGTTATATAAGCGAAGCGCTTGCTCAACCGCAGCGAGAACGAGCCGGCAACAGAGAAAGAGAGGCGACACTGAGACCAACCGCGACCATGCATCCAATCGAAGAAGAGCGATGCTTCAGGACCCGCAGAAACATCAACATTTAGGTTTCTCTCAAGCCCAAAGATCTGGCTGAACTGGATGACGAGCTTCGTGGATATTTTTCCGAAGAACCCGACGTCTGGAATATCAATTGTAGAGCGCGCGAAATGCGGGTCTGTCATCACACACTCAACAAGTCGAAGCTACTGACCATCAGGCAGCATATAGTTGACAGAATACGAGTACAATCTAACGCTACGAGAAGTCTACAGCGGATAGAGAGGTGCGTCAGAGAAAATCAACAGTTTTTGTCTGACCCATCTCGACTCTTCCAAGACCCTCCAGTTACTGTCGTCCACCCGCCCATTAATTTTCAAAAAAGCACTACGATTGGAGAGAAGCTCTACGGGCTACCTTCAGCCATCGCGTCGGTCACGGAACCAATTTACTACTCTACTCCACCATAGCACGGCGCCTGCGCAGTTGAAAAAGTCGCGGTCCGTTAGCCCCCGCGAAATTCGAAATCGCTAACTTGACATCGAATTTTTAAGATACGAATTTTGGTCTAGAAACTAATTAAATAGTAATTTGTAGCAAAATTGAAGTGAAGTTAGCTGTAATATGTCAATATAATAATATTATTAGGAAGATAAATGTTTTTAAACTTTATAATATAATGATCAATTGAAAAGAAAAACTGGCAAATTATTCTACTTACAGATAACACGTAGGTCTTAACTATTGATTCGAAATTTTATGTAATCCGAAATGAATTTAAAATGCATACATATAGTAAAAAATATATGTTTTTATTTAATTTAAAAAAGAATACGGGTTCCTAACCTTACTTTCTTCTGGATATTATTACGCTGAAACATACTAAAAAAATGCTCACAGGCAATTCAATTATATACAACCATAAGCTTCAGGCCCCAGATATTCAAATTATATTGTTTCAGTCATAAATATGAGTACTTACTTCGCATAATTTTAAATCACAATTCGGTTCCCATTTGTCGCGTCTACAATTTATAATCCATATTGAAAGTCTTTCTCTTTGTCCTAGTGGAATACGATAAAGTTTAAATCCAACTTCGCTTCTGTTTTTACAAGACGGCACACTACAGTAAACCATTTTTATTATATTCTAAACTTAATTTTAACTAAAATACAGGACATGCTTACCGCCTTGTTTCCCGTAAACTGTCCAGGAACCAATATGGCGGTTGCATATTCCTGTCTGATATAGTACCCTAGCACCACTGCTTGGGTACCTTCGTATATAAGTTCTCAACATATATTTAAAGATTATTTACACACTCATATATATTTAATTATAAGCAACCGTATACCTAACATCATATTGAATTTCGTCTCTCATCGACAGCCAGTCTAGTACTTGGCTCGGTGCTGCCACCTATTATTAGTTTTGCATCACGAAACCCATTAGTCTGGGATTCGTAAAACAAAAAGTTGCCGGTACCGGTAAAAAAAATTACCGGTACTAACATTTTTCACCTGTTTTTGAATTCAAGGAATTTATGGAATTTAAAGAATTCGTGGAACACAAGGAATTCATGAAATTCAAGGAATTCATGGAATTCATGGAACTCACGGAATTCATAGAATTCCACAAAATTCATTGAGTTAACGAAGTTGATGAAATTCGCGGAATTCAAAGAATTCGCGGAATTCAGGGAATTCATGAAATTTACAGAATTCATGGAATTCACGGAATTCATGGAATTCGTGGAATTAATAGAGGTGATGAAATTCACGGAATTCATGGAATTCCGTGAATTTCATCAACTCCATTAATTCCATTAATTCTGTAAGTTCCACGAATTCTTCGAATTTCTTGAATTCCCTGAATTCCGTGAATTCCATGAATTTCGTGAATTCTGTGAATTCCATATATTCCGTGAATTCCCTGAATTCTGCGAATTCTTTGAATTCCGTGAAATTCATCAATTTCGTTAACTCCATGAATTCCGTGGAATTCCATGAATTCCTTGTGTTCCATGAATTCCTTAAATTCCATAAATTCCTTGAATTCAAAACCCGGTTTCTACAAATTTCAAACAACGCATGCATTTTCAGGAAGGTAATTAACTCTTCGAGCAATTTTTTCTAATTTGGTTGCTACGAAAAATATACTTTTTAATTTTCGAATCTCGTTCACGTGTGAAAAGTTGCACCAAAGAGTCAAAACCTCCTATAAAAATTAACGGAGGGTTCAGTATTTGTCCGTTTTAACTTCGTGGGCTGCTAGCACTTATATTGTGGTGGTGGGAGAAGTAGAGTTTCGAGTCGGGTAAATTACCCTGGTAACATACAGTAATATTGATAAGTGAGACATAAGAAGCCATAGGAACACGAGAGCTTGCATGAAAAAATGCATGGACTTGCCGGAAGCTAGAGTAGTATGCCAAGACAGAAAAGTTTGGCGACAAATAGTTTATAAAAAGAATGTGAGCAGAGTGAATGAAGCCTGAAACAAAGACCTTGGAATTCAACGGTTTTAGATTTAAAATAAAAATCTTTTAGGATTGCAATATAAACTATTATATTTTTCGCTGAGAATTTGTCTGTTTTACTCGAAAATTCAATTATTTCAATAAAAATGTTGAACTATTATGTTAAAAATTCATTTTTTTCCTAAATATTCATCATTTTTGTTGAAAATTCGTCTTTTATTTTGTAGAAAATTAACATTTTTGGTAGAAAATGTATATACTTGGTTAAAAATGAACTTTTCTGTTGAAAATCCATATTTTTGGATTAAAAAATTAATTGTTTTATAGAAAATTCGTCTCTTTTGGTGAATAATTCATCTTTTTTGGTTAAAAAAACAACTCGTTGAAAATTAATCGTTTTTGGTTGAGGATTGAATTATTTGATGGAAAATTCGTCTTTTTTGGATAAGTTCAACTGTTTTAGATTGAAAATAAAAAATCGTTTAGGACTGAAATATCAAAAATTAAATTTTTTTCTGAGAATTTGTCTTTTTTCCTTCAAAATTCAATTATTTCGTTAAAAGTTGAACTATTACGTTAAAAAGTCATTTTTTTGTTTAAAATTCATCATTTTAGTTGGAAATTCGTCTTTTTAGTAGAAAATTAATTTTTTTTTGTAGAAAATTTATGTATTTTGTTGAAAATGAACTTTTCTGTTGAAAATCCATATTTTTGGGTTGAAAAATTAAAAAGTTTTGTGGAAAATTCATCTCTTTGGTAAATATTCTTTTTTGGTTAAACATACAACTCGTTAAAAATTAATCGTTTTTGGCTGAGGATCGCATCATTTCGTTGAAAATTCATCGTTTTTGGATGAATTCAATAGTTTTGGATTAAAAAAAAATTTAGGATTGAAATATCAACGATTACACGTCTCGCAGGGATTTTTTTTTTACTTGAAAATTCAACTATTTCGTTAAAATTTTGATTGAAAATTCGTCTTTTGTAGAAAATTAGGCTTGTTGGTAGAAAATTTATATATTTAGTTGAAAATTATTATCCTTTTGTACTAAAATATCAACTATTAAATTTTCCCTTACAAAATTTAACATTGAGTTAATTTTGATTTGACACATCTGAAATTGTCAAAAATCTTGTTGATTTTTCTCAAGAATCCTAGGAAAATTATATTCATATAACCTTAAAAATAAATAAATGAACCCAAAAATAGATATTAGTTATTCAAAATTTTAATTTTGTGTTATAAATTATTTTTCCCCTTTCATCAAGACCCCTAAATTCCTAACCTGAAAATTATCAAAAAAGAAACTTTTGCGAAGAATGTAACTTAACAGATATGACACTTTCTTTTTTGGATAGAGATAAGCATACCTTCTATAAAATGGAATTATTTTTTTACTGATTTACTCAAAAAACAAGAATTGGTAACAGAATGTCTAATTTTTAAAACCCCTAAATTCCTAACCTGAAAATTAGCACAAAAGAACTTTGGTGAACATGACATTTTTGAATTAAAAAGAGAAGGTATGTATTTATCTTAAAGAATGTAATTTAATCGACATCATGACATTTGCTTTTTTGGATAGAGATAAGAGCATTTAAAACATGCATACGAGAAAATACTTACGTTCCGGCTAACATTTGTCCTATTGTTGAAATCGCAGCACTCGTCGCAACGATCTCTTTATAATCCTCCAAGCCCATTTTGCACTATTGTTTTCTACTATTTGGACGGATTTAAAAATGAAAATTCCTGAAGAACACTTTTTTTCACTCACTGCACTGCTTCAAGAATCGCAGAGACACTGCGGATAACATCAATGCCATGTGCCACTGGCACCCCCACTTAGTTCACTCGAACTGACACTGCCATACAGAGAAGTGAGAGGAATGCCATTGACAAACATCGGCCTTCAACAGTGCCGTACGCCTTTTTATTATACGAAACTTAATCAATTTTTAGATTAGAAAATTACAATAATATTTTTCAGCGTTAAAATTCACATTCCAATATTGTGCAATTTTTCAAAAGGGACCGTTCTGGGAATTAAATTAAAAACCGGTAATTTAATTCCGATCGCAGTGAAATTCAAGTTTTCATTGTTTTAGTGATTTTGCATTTTTTTTACTCTGCATGACTTTTTTCGCTGACTCAAGTTTGATAATCAAATTGATGAAGATGAATTTTCAAATACAAAAGATCAATTTTCAACAAAAAATAGAATAGTTTAATTTTCAGTTAGAGAAATAAGTTGTTTAATAAAATCAAATAAATTTTAAACGAAATCGTGAAATTTTCAATTAAACAAATTAATTTTCTACCAAAAAGATTAAATGTCTATAAAAAAAATTTAATTAAATTATTAGTTAAAAAAATTAATTTTCATTGAAAAGACTCATTTTCGACGAAAGAAAAATTAACTTTCAAGAAAAAAAATAATTTTCTACCAACAAAAAAAGAATAATTTTTAACAAAATATAGAAATTTTCAAACGAATAATTAAATTTTTAATTTATTTGTTAATAGTTAAATTTTCAGTTAAAAAATAATTTTTAAAAATGTTTAAAAAACAGTTAAATTTTGAACACAAAAAAAAAAAAGATTTTTCAACTATAATGATGAAGCATTAACCAAAAAAATGAATTTTTAAGAAAGTAGTTCCACTTAGTGACTTATAGTAGATTTTTGCCCAATTAAAAAAAAATCGGGTTGTGTTAGTCCTTCTCACAGAAATTGACAATTTTCAACCAATTTTTTAAAAAATAGTTGAATTTTCAACAAAAAATATGAATTTTCAGCCAGGAAGATTAATTTTCTCCAAAAAGACAATTTTTCAACAGAATACATGAATTTTTAACCAAATAGTTAAATTTTAAAATAAAACAGATAACGTTGTAATAAAAACTGGAATAGTTAAATTTTCAGATAAAAAACCTAATTTACAACAACAACAAAAATGAATTTTCAAACGAAATAAAATAATTTTATATAAAAAAAAAAATTTCAACAAAATACATGAATTTTTAATAAAATAGTTAGATTTTCAAAAAAATACAGGAATTTTTAACCAGTTACATTTTTAGGTAAGAAATAAATGTTCAAGCCACGAATATGAACTTTCAACCAAAAAGATTAACTTTCTACAAAAAAAAAAATTCAACAAAATACATGCATTTTAAAATTTAAAACAAGACATACATTTCAATAAAAAATAGAATAATAACTTTGAGTTGAAACCCCTAATTTTCAACAACAACAAAAAACACTTTACAACAAAGTAAATTTATGTTCTATAAAAAATAATAAATTTACAATAAAATAATTATCTGCCAAAAAGGCAAATTTAAAAAAAAATACATGAATTTTCAACTAAGAAAGATGAATTTTCATCCAAAAATGGATTAGTTAAATTTACAGTTAAATATGAATTTTCAACAAAATAGTTATAATATTTTTCTAAATAGTTGAACGAAAGAGATGAATTTTCAACTAAAAAAACAAAACAATTTAATTTTCAACCAAAAGGATGACTGTCTAGAAGAATTATTGATTAATATAATAAAGTTAATTTTCAACATAATAGTTTAATTTTCTACCAAAATAGTTGAATTTTCAATCCAACAAACTTTCTTAAAATTCCTCGGGAAATTTAAACTGATTTTTTATTTTGAAAAATTATTTTTAACAGACTATTTAAAAACATTTTAAGAGATGACAAAAGATTTAAAAATATTACAAAAGATTTCTAAAATCATCATAAATAATAAATAATTAATAAAATAAATAAATGAAATAAACAAATAACAGATTCTGGAAGATTTTAAGGCAATTTTGGTAATTTTTCAGAATATTAAGAACATTTTTGGAAAAATTCGAATAATTTTAAAAGATATTTAGAACGAATTTCCTATAAAACAGTTATATTTTCAATCCGCAAGTATTATTTTACAAACAAAAACAACAAAATAGATTAACTTTTAACTAAAGAGTCGAATTTTCAGCGAAAAAATATAAATTTTCATCCCAAAATGGTCATCACAGTTAAACGCATTATTTTAAACTTTAAGATAATGAATTTTCAAGAACATAGTTAAATTTTAAACCAAACATTTGATGTTTTGAATAAAAAAGATCAATTTTCAACAATAACAAAAAGAAATTTTCTGGGAAGAAAGACGAATTTTTAACAAAATAATCTAATTTTTAACAAAATAATCTAATTTTTAATTAAATAGTTAAATTTTCAACCAAAAAAGAAATCAATTTTTATTACAAAATGAAATAGTTAAAATTCCAGTTAAAAAAATGATTCTATATTAAAACAGTAAATTCTTTTTTTTTTACTTGAAAATTAAAAAAATTAATAGAAACTTGATTTATTTTATGAAACCGGGAAATAATAGTGAATTTATTTTTGAACCGGGAATTTTACAAATTTTTGGGGGAAAAATCTGGCCAACTTTGATTTCAACCGTATATTAAATAATTAGTTAAATAGTTATCTTTTTCAATTTTAATATCATTCAGTTTAGAATGCGTAATTCGAAAAACTTTCACTTTAAAAGTTTTCCATTTTATATTTTAATTTTTAAGCGTACATTTTAATCAAAAGAATTTTAAAATGCAGTTTTAAAGACTTAAACAATTAAAAATTAGAAGCGTTTCAAATCGAAGATTTTGGATAAAAAATATTTTTAGTTGATCAACTGTGAATATAAATTAATTAATGGGTTTGGCTTCAAATTCAACTGTTTATTTGAAATTTCAACAGTTTAGTAGAAAATGAACTTTTTTGTTGAAAGTTTTTATTTTCTGGTTGAAAATTCAACTTTCTGTAGAGAACTCGTTTTTTCCCTTGAAAATTAAACAATTTTATAGAAACTTTGATTATTTTGTTGTAAATTTAACTGTTTAGTTAAAAAAGAACTTTTTTGTTGAAAACTCGTATTTTCGGATTCAGCATCTAGAAAATTCGCCTTTTTGGCCTGAAAATTACAAAATTTAATAAAAACTACAATTATTTTGTTGAAAATTCATATTTTGCGGTTAAAAATTCATATTTTTCGGTTCAAAATTTAACTGTTTTGTAGAAAATTATTCTTTTTGGCTTGCAAATTTAACAATTTTATAGAAACTTCAGCTATTTTGTTGAAAATTGATATTTGCGGGTTGAAAATTCAACTTTCTGTAGAGAACTTGTTTTTTCCCCTTAAAATTAAACAATTTTCTGGAAACTTTGATTATTTTGTTGAAAATTCATATTTTTGTGTTGAAAATTTAACTGTTCTGTAGAAAATTATTCTTTTTGGCTTTAAAATTCAACAATGTTATAGAAACTTTAACCATTTGGTTGAAAATTGATGTTTGCGGGTTGAAAATTTAACTGTTTTGTAGAAAAGTCATTTTTTTAAATTGAAGATTGAACAATTTTTTTTGGTGGGTGATTCTGAAACCAATCTATTCAGATTATTAAATTTTCCAATTAGGAAAAGAAAACCATCGAAAGTATTTTAATGCATTTCTAAAAAAATTTCTAAAATTCAAAAAAGTTTATTTTTTAATTGTGAATTATTTTTTGCTTATTCTGCAAAAATTATTCATGATAAAATGGATTTCTTTTCAATCTTAATTAAATTTTTTTTTTTTTAGAATTTTCAAGCAATTTGATGAAAGTTAACTTGTTTGAAAATTCATATTTTGTGTATAAAAATACATGCCTATTTATTTAAAAATTCATGTAATTTGTTGCATTTTTTTTTTGTCGAAAATTTATTTTTCTGGTTGAAAATTGAACTATTTTGTTTAGAAAAATGTTTCATTAATTTTTTAACTTTATATTTAAGTACTTATTTCATTATTTGTTGAAAATGCATTTCTTTTAGTAGGAAATTCAATATAGTAGGTTGCAAAATCATGAATTTTGTGGAAAATTCATCTGTTTGGTAAAAAATTATTCTATTTGGTTGAAAAAACATCTTTTTGGAAAATTATTCATTTTTTTGGTTGAAAAATCAACTACTTTATTAAGAGTTTATTTTTTTGGATGAAGATTCATCATTTTAGTTGAAAATTCAACTACCTGGTTGAAAGATGAACTATTATATGACAAATTAATTTTTTTGGTTGAAGATTCACAATTTTAGTTAAAAGTTCATTTATTTGGTTGAAAATTTAACTATATTGTTTAAATTCTTTTTTTATTGACAATTATTGTTTTTTAACTAAAAAATTCAACTATTCCATTTTTGGTGGAAAATTTATCACTTTTAGTTGAAAATTCGTCTTTTTTGGTAGAAAATTAATTTTCTTAGATAAAAATTCATCTTTTTGGTTCAAAATTCACAATTTTAGTTGAAAGTTCACTTCTTTGGTTGAAAATTTAACTATTGACTTGAAATTTTTTTTTTATTATTGACAATTAATGTTTTTTAATTAAAAAGTTTAACTATTCTACTTTTGGTGAAGAATATTTTATTTGGAATAACTTTTTTTTGTAGACAATTAATCTTCTTGGTAGAAAATTCATGTATTCGGTTGAAAATTCAACAATTTGGTTGAATAAGGTTTCTTGTGAAACCCGTCTGAAAAATATTTTTTGGTTGAAAATTTAACAATTTTTTTTAGTTCGTCTTTCTGGTTTGAAATATCATCTCTTTTGGTAGAAATTTCATATTTTTTCTTTAAAAATGCAACTGTTTGGATTAAAATTAAAATCTTTTTTTGGTTGAAGATACATAATTTTATTTGGAAAAACTTTTTTTTGTAGAAAATTAATCATTTTTGGTTAAAAATACAACTGGTCAAAAATAAAACTTTTTTGGGTGAGGATTTAACTATTTTGTAGATTTTTTTTTGGATTTGGATTATTTGGTTGAAGATAAACTTTTTTTTGAAATATTGATTCGACAGGTCTGAAATAAATACAAATCTTTTTGAATTTTCTCAAGAATCATAGGAAAATGATTTTTATTTATTATTTTTTTTCTCAAATCCATAAACTACACGCGCGCGATTGATAATGCTCGGAACATTAAAAAGAAAATGATTCGAAAGAAATTAATTTTTCCCAGTGAAATTTTGATCAGAGAAAAGTGCTGACTGAATGTAGCTTATAGATTTATTAAATCTAATTTAATATACGAAAAATCAATTGTAAAAACTTTTTAATTTAATGATAATGATAATCTATTATTGAATTTTTATTATTTTCCATTATGAGAAAAATCTTTTGCAATTTTTTGCTCTGTGAGATTTTTTTCGCTTACTTAAGTTTGATAATAGAATTGGTAATATTTTAAACATACTGAAACAACCATTTTCTTAATTTTTTCAAAAAACGGATTTATCAGGTTTTATTCGCTTACTCGTAATTTATCCTGAGTTAGAACAGTTTTTTTTTTGGTTAAGAATGAGATTTTTAACAGAAAATTTAACTATTCTATTTTTGGTTGCAAATCTATCTTTTACATGAAAACTCAACTATTTGGTTAAAAATTCATATTTTTTATTTAGAAATTAAACTGTTTGTTTGAAAATGTATGGACTTTGTGAAAAATTCGCCTTTTTTGCAGAAAATTAATCTTGATCATTGAAGATTCATCTTTTTGGTATAAAATTCAACTATTTCAGTTAAAGATTCATAATTTTAGTTAAAAATTTATCAGTTTGTTTGAAAATTAATTCCTTCAACTGAAAATTTGAATGTCCATTTTTTGTTGAAAATTGATCTTTTTTTTTTTGTTCAAAATTCAACATTTTGGATGAAAATGTTGTCTTTTTCAATTGAAAATTCAACTATTACGTTGAAAATTGATATTTTTTATTCAGAAATTAAATTATTTGTTTGAAAATTTATGTACTTTGCGAAAAGTTTGCCTTTTTTTGTAGAAAATTATTTTTTTCTTTGCAAGTTAATCTTCTTGTCCAAAAATTCTTCTTTTCTGTTAAAAATTCAAGTATTTCAGTTAAATATTTATCATTTTAGTTGAAAATTCATTTTTTAGGTTGGAAATGAAATTATTTGGATGAAAGTTAAATTCTTTTGTTGAAAATTTGTTTCTTTTTTTGGTTGAAAATTATTTTGTTTTTTAAGCTGAAAATGTAAATATTATTCCAGTTGAATATTCTAGAATTTTAGATAAAAATTCAGCTCTGGTTGAACATTAATTTTTTGACTAAAAATTTAATTATTGAATTTTTGATTGAAAAATAATCTTTTTCAGTTTAAAATTCATCTTTCTGGTTTAAAATTCAGCTATTGTAGTTAAAAATTTTAAATTTTAGTTGAAAATTCATAAGTTTGTTTGAAAATGTAAGTATTTTTTTGAAAGTTAGTTTTTTCTGTGAAAAGTAATTTTTTAAACTGAAAATTGAACTTATTCCAATTGAATATTTCATAGTTTTAGTTGAAAATTCTTCTGTTTGGTTGAACATTAATTTATTAACTTAAAATCTAATTATTTAAGTTTTGATTTACAATTTATTTTTATCAGTAAAAATTAACTTTTTGTTGAAAATTCAACTATTTCAGTTAAAGATTCATTGTTTAAGTTGAAAATTAATCTTTTTGGTTTAAAATTCAACGATTCCAGTTGAAGATTGATAATTTTTTATGAATCAATCTTTATTGATAGAAAATTATTCTTCACGGTTGAAATTCTTCTTTTTGGTAGATAATTTATTTCGTAGATTGAAAATTAGTTTTTTATTATTAAAATTAATTTTTTATACTTAAAATCTGTTCTAGGTGAAAATTAAACTATTTGGTTCAAAATGCATCTGTTTTGGCCCAAAAATAGTCTCGTCAGATGAAACTTCATCTTGTTGGATGGAAATTTATTTGCTTGGTTGAAAATTGAACTATTTTATTGAAAAAAAATTTTTATTCAAAATTTATTTCTTGGATTGAAAATTATTTTTTTTCATTAGAATTTTTTTTAACTGAAAATCTATTTTAGGTGAAAATTCAATTATTTGGTTTGAAATTCTTCTTTTTCGTTATAAAAGTAGTCTCACTAGTATAATCCACATCTTTTTGGATAACAATTCATGTATTTTCTTCAAACTTTTTTTGGCAGAAAATCAATCTCTCAGGTTAAAAATTCAATTATTCAGTTACAAATTTTTTTTGTGTAGACACATCATTCAGGTTGAACATTCACTTGACTCCCTCTATTAATTTGAAAATTTCCGCTTCCTACTTTTCACATTCCACTTTCCACTACCCTTTTTCTACTTCCTACTTCCTACTTCCTACTTTCCACTTACTACTTTCCACTTCTTACTTTCCACTTCTCACTTCCTTCTAACTTTCCACCTTCCACTCCCCACTTTCCACTTTCCACTTTCCACTTTCCACTTTCTGCTTCCCACTTTCCACTTTTCACTTCTTACTTTCTACTTCCCAATTTCCAATTGCCACTTTTTACTTTGCACTTCCGACTTACCACACAAAAAATTTCCACTTCCAACTGCCCACTTTCCTCTTCCACATTTCCACTTCCCATCTCCCACTTTTTACTTTTAACTTTCCACTTTTTACTTTCCATTTCCCACTTCTTACTTTCCACTTCCCACTTTCAACTTGAAAACTTCCCACTTTCAACTTGAAAACTTTCCACTTCCCACTTTCTCCTTCTTCTAATACCACCAAGTAATGAATTTTGAAACAAAATAGTTCAATTTTCAATCATGGAGGTGAATTTTTCAACTAAAATTATGCAGCTTCAACTTTCTACTTGGAAACTTTCCACTTCCCATTTTCTGCTTCCTAGCTCCCTCTTTTTACTTTCCGCTACCAAATTTCCACTTTTATTTTTTACTTTTCACTTTCTACTTTCCACTGCCCACTTTTTAATTTGCATTTCCCACTTTTTACTTCCCACTTCTTACTTCCCACTTCCCAATTTCTGCTTCAAAACTTTCCACTTCCCACTTTCTACTTCTTCTACTACCACAAAATAATAAGTTTTTGGAACAAAATAGTTAAATTTGCAATCAAGGAGTTGAATTTTAAACTAAAATTATGCAGTTTCAACTTTCTACTTGAAGACTTTCCACTTTCCACTTTTTACTTTCCGCTTCCCGATTTCTACATTTCACTTTTAACTTTCCACTTTTCACTTCCCACTTTTTACTTTCCGCTTCCCGATTTCTACTTCCCACTTTTTACATTCCACTTTTCACTTCCCACTTCTTACTTTCCGTTTCCCGATTTCTACTTCCCACTTTTTACTTTCCACTTTTCACTTTCCGCTTCCCACTTTTTACTTCGCACTCTTCAATTCCCACTTTCCACTTCCTACTTTCCACTTCCCACTTCCTACTTAAAAACTTTACACTTTACACTTCCCAATTTTTCCTTCTAACTTCCCAGTTTCCACTTTCTACTTCCCACATTCCACTTCGTACTTTTCACTTTTTACTTCTTACTTTCTGCATCCCACTTCCAACTTTTTACTTCTTACTTTCAACTTCCCAGTTTCCAATTACCACTTTTTACTTTCCACTTCCCACTTTCTGCTTGAAAACTTTCCACTCCCTATTTTCTACTTCTACTACCACATAATAATGAATTTTGGAACAAAATAGTTAAATTTTCAATCGAGGAGATGAATTTTCAACTAAAATTATGCATCTTCAACTTTCTACTTGAAAACTTTACACTTCCCACTTTATACTTCCTACTTCCTTCTTCCTACTTCCCACTTTTTACTTTTCACTTCGCTCTTTTTACTTTCCGGTTTTTACTATCCGCTTCCTTAAAATATCCTAAAATATTTCAAATACTTTGAAATCTTTTGAAACCCTTTGTAACTTTTTAAAGCTTTTGAAAATTGTATTGAAGTTTTACAAATACCCTAAAATCTTTCCAATCCTTTGAGGACCCTTCAAATTATTGAAATAAATTAAAAATTCCTTGTAATCTTTTGAAATTCCCTAAAATATTTCAAATTTTTTGAAATCTTTTAAAATCTATTGCAGTTTCTTAAAGATCTTGAAAATGCCTTGGAATTTTTTAAAATACCCTAAAATATTTTCGAGAACATTTGAAATCCTTTGAAATCGCTTTAAATGACTGATTTCGATAAAAAATTGCTTGGGATGTTTTAAAATACTCTAAAATATTTCAATTTTTTTTACAATTTTTCGAAATCCCTTGATATTTTTTAAAGTTTTTTAACATTCCTTAAAATATGTAAAAAGACCTTAAAATATTGCAAATCCTTTGAAATATTTTTGAATTCTTTGAAACTTTTCCAAAGAATTAAAAATTCTTTGTAATCCTTTAATATATCTTGAAGACTTTAAAATTCCTTGGAATTACTTCAAATTATTGAAATCTATTAAAACTACCCAAAAATATTTAAAATCCTTAAAAATATTTTGAAATTCCTTCATATTTTCTAAGGCTCTTGGAAATTGTTTGGAATCTTTTAAAATACCCTAAAATATTTCAAATCTTTTGAAACCCCTTGAAACTCTATGAAGTTCTTAAAAATTCATGAAATCTTTGAAATTATTTGGAATCAGTTCAAACTACTAAAATCTATTTTGGAATCACTTAAAATTATTGAATACAATTGAAAATTCCTTGGAATCTTTTAAAATACCCTAAAATATTTCAAATCCTATCAAATTACTGAAATCAATTGGAAACGCCTTGGAATATTTTAAAATATTCCAAATCTTTTGAAATTCCTTGCAACGTTTTAAAGCTCTTGAAAATTTCTTGGAATTTTGAAAAATACCCGAAATTTTTCATTTGTTTTGGAATTACTAAAAATGATTGAAATCTATTAAAAATACATTAAAATATTTCATATCCTTTAAAACCTTTTGATTTATATGCTAAATGCAAAATATGCTAAAATCATTAAAATTGATTGAGATTTCTTCAAATTATTAAAATCAACTGAACCTTCCTTGGAATCTTTTCAAATACCCTAAAATATTACAAATATTTTGAAATTCCTCGCAACTTTTTAAAGAATTTGAATTTTAAAAAAATATCCTAAAATCATTCAAATTCTTTGAGATTTTTTCAAGTTATTAAAATCAATTGGACGTTCCTTGGAATCTTTTCAAATACCCTAAAATAATACAAATATTTTAAAATTCCTTGCAACTTTTTAAAGCTCTTGAAAACTTCTTAGAATTTAAAAAAAGTATCCTAAAATCTTTAAAATTGCTTGAGATTTCTTCAAATTATTAAAATAAATTGAGAATTCCTTCGAATATTTTAGAATACCCTAAAATATTTTAAATACTTTAAAATCCCTTGAAACTTTCTGAAATTCTTCAAAATTCCTTGGAATCTTTATGGCTACCCGAAAATCTATAAATTCTTTGGAATCAATTAAAATTATTGAAATCCATTAAAAATACCCTAAGATAATTTACATCCTTTAAAATCTTTTGAAATTCACTAACATTTCTTACAGCTCTCAAAAATTCTTGGAATTAAAAAAAAATATTATAAAATCATAAAGATTCTTTGAAATCCCTTAAAATTATTTAAATGAATTGAAAATTCCTTGGAATCTTTTCAAATACCCTAAAATATTTCAAATCCTTTAAAATCCTATCAAATTACTGAAATCAATTGAAAATTCCTCGGAATTTTTCAAAATACCCTAAAATATTTCAAATATTTTGAAATTCCTTGAAACTTTTTGAAGAATTTGAATTTAAAAAAATATCTTGAAATCTTTGCGATTCTTTGGAATCACTTCAAACTATTGGAATCTATTTTGGAATCACTTAAAATTATTGAAATTGATTGACAATACATTAAGAATCTTTTGAAATACACTAACATTTTTTACATTTCTTAAAAATTCTTGGAATTTAAAAAATATCCGAAAACGATTCAAAGTTTTTAAAATCCCTTAAAAATATTTTAATGTGTACGATTAATGTAATTGTTCTCTGCGAAAATCAAATTAAACATATATTTTAACAGTCATGCAGAATCTTATAAGGATTTATCAAAAAATCACGTATGAAATATGTAAAGTACATACATTTTGAATGGAATAGTTGAGTTTTCAACTCTAAAAGATAAATTTTGAACGAAAAATGCGAGAATTACATTTTCAGTTAAAACCATTAATTTTCAAGTGAAGTGATTAGCCTTTGAGAAAAAAAATATATTCTGAACAAAAAGAGTGATAGGTGATATTACCTCCGGAAGATATTTAAATTCTTGATCAAAGACAGTAGAATGCAACAAGAAATACGAATTTTCAACAAATTAGTTAAATCGATAATCAAAACAGAATAATTTTTGGATCCAAAAAGAGGACTTTTCAACTAAAGAGTTGAATTTTCGACCAAGAAAGATTTTTCAGTCCATAGAGAAAAAAAAGTTATTTAAAATGTGAAATTTTCAAGCCAAAAGATTAATTTTCTGCAAAAAAGTTGATCTTTCAACCAAAAGAAAAAAAATTTTTTTTCAACAAAGTAGTAAACATTTTAAGGAAAGAAATCAATTCTGAACTAAAATGATGAATCTTCAAAAAAAAAAAAAATGAATTTTGAAACAATCAATTGGATTTTCATTCCAAAGGATGTACTTTCCACCAGAAAAAGACCAATTTTCATCAAAATAGATCAATTACCATCTGAACAAAAATTTTGAATAACAAATTGAATAGTTAAATTTAAATTTGAAAACATATAATTGAAAATAGACAATTTTCAATCGCTTTGCTTACCGCAGGAATTTAAAGTTAGCTCAACCTTTTAGCGGAAGAAATGTTTATGAGGATTTACTGAAGGTTTCTGAAAAGTATTACTTCAATTGAATTAATCGTTAACAATACAGGAGCATTGAAGTAGCACTGATCGAACGCTTGAGAGATCGATTGTATCTCCGATACGTCGTGCATCGACAGAACTGTACCGGATGTTTTTATGAAAATACCTTGGAAGTAAATAAATTGTTGTAGTAAAATCATGCATTACCACTCATCACTAGAGAGCGATACACAGTCCTAAACATCTACCCTGTGCACTCTGACTTCTTCTTCACGAACGTTAAACCAGCGGACTTTATCTGGAAAATGACTCATACGACCACTGAAAGTATCAGCCATGACAAAATCGTCTAGAATGACTAGAACTCTACATTCTCACGAGTTTTTATAACATAATTTTTGTTCTTCTGTAAGAACGTCCTTTTTGTCGCATTGAGAATATGACTTATCTGCAATGATAGCTGTCAGAAATGTATAAATTGTTGAAAGACATGCTATCGGTGGCAATGAAGAAGGATTTGGAGCTTCTGGTTTCTTAGGCAACGTATACGCAATACCTTTGAGTATAAAACTTGGCATCAGAAGTTGTGCACAATGTCCGGACCAGGAGATTTGCAGTTACTTGCACGTTTCAAAACCACTGAAACATCTGAAGCTGTGATGTTATTCAGCTCCATTCCAGGGTTAGTGCTAGCTCAAGCTTACTCTAGTTGTTACCACGCAGCGTCTAAATTGCTTCTGTTCGTTTTTCCCCAAACACCCGACAAGTAGTTAATCATGTCTCCAATTGACGGACTTTGGTGTCTTACCGGTGACTTTTCTGTACAATCAGTTCACGATAGAACCTTCTTTCATCTGCCCAAAAGGTTCGATTTTTTTTCTTGCTTGTACTACTTTTCTTGTATCGGCGTACTCTAGCAGTAAGAACATCAAGCATCTGCCATTCGGAGTCTATAATCTCAGTCAATATTGCTGTTGTCAATGTTTCGATGTACTGAGGGTGGATGATTTTAGTAACATGGTGTATAAGCTTTCTGTTTCTATTTCCTTTCTCATAATGAGTCCATCGACCCAATTTGCACCTCATTTGGCTGACATCCATATTTAAATTGATCGTCCATGGTGGATCCCGACTCCTTCGTGGGGCAAAGACTGCATTTGTAGGCCTGGTTCTGCAGCCCAACGTTCTAACGGTTGCCTACAGCTGCACAATACACTAGAGTTTATGCAGATAATTTGTGATGTTCATCTAGGGCAGAGAATGCCTTCGTGTTGGTTCTACATGTCTGAACGATTAATTTTCTACCAAAAAAGATGAATTTTAATAAAATGCATCAATTTTTAAGAAATATTTCTATTTTTAAAGAAAAATTGAACCTGACAGTTAAAGTTTTAATCAAAGAAATAAATTTTCAATCAAAAAGATTAATTTTCCCCAAAAAAGAGATTAATTTTTTATTGAATTTTCAACCAAATTATTCATTTTGAAAGAAATATTCAACGTGATAGTTAAATTATCAACAAAAAATAAATTTTTAATCAATAAGATTATCTTTTTATAAAAAATAGATTAATTTTTCATTGAATTTTCAACCAAATTTTAAATTTTTAAATAAATATTCAACCCGATAGTTAAATTGTAGACAAAAAATGAATTCCTAATCAAGAGGATTAATTTTTTCCCAAAAAAATGTTAATTTTTAATTAAATATTCAACCAAATTATTAATTTTTAAATTAATATGCAACCTGATAGTTAAATTGTCAACAAAAGATTAATTTTCCACAAAAAAGATTAATTTTCTACCAAAAAAGATGAATTTTAATAAAATGCATCAATTTTTAAGAAATATTTCTATTTTTAAAGAAACATTGAACCTGACAGTTAAAGTTTGAATTAAAGAAATAAATTTTCAATCAATAAGATTAATTTTCCCCAAAAAAGAGATTAATTTTTTATTGAATTTTCAACCAAATTATCAATTTTGAAAGAAATATTCAACGTGATAGTTAAATTGTCAACAAAAAATGAATTTTTAAACAAAAAGATTTATTTTCTATTAACATAAATTATTGATTAACAAACTACATGAATTTTGAAGCAAATTTTGAATTTGAAAAAAAATTCAGCCCGATAGTTAAATTGTCAACAAAAAATTAATTTCCAACAAAAAAGATTCATTTTCTACCAAAAAAGATAAATTTTAATAAAATACATCAATTTTTAAGAAACATTTATATTTCTAAAGAAATATTGAACCTGATAGTTAAAGTTTGAATCAAAGAAATAAATTTTCAATCAAAAAGATTAATTGTCCCCCAAAACTAGAATAATTTTTATTGAACTTTCACTCAAATTTTCAATTTTTAAAGAAATATTCAACCTCATAGTTAAATTATAGACAAATTTATTAATTTTTTCCCGAAAAGCTGTTAATTTTTAATTGATTTTTCAACCAAATTTTCAATTTGTAAAGAAATATTCAACCTGATAGTTAAATTGTCAACAAAAAAATTAATTTTCTCGCACAAAAGACAAAGTTTTAACAAAATACAAAAAATTTTAAAAAAATAGTTGTATTTTCAACACAATAAAATTGATGAATTGAATGAAAGAAATTGATTTTGAACCAAAAAGATTAATTTTCTACTATAAAAAATTGAGTTTAACCAAAATACATGAATTTTCAATCAAAAAAGGGAATTATTCACCAAGAAGATTAATTTTCTGTCAAAAAAGACAAAGTTGCAGCAGAATAAAGAAATTTTCAAAAAATTAGTTGAAGGTTCAACTAAAGAAAGTTGATGTTCAAACAAACATGATATAGTTAACTTTTCAGTTAAAAAATTAATTTTAATAAAAAAAATTACTTTCAAGCCCAAGAAATCAATTTTGAATCATAAAGATTAATTTTCTACCAAAAAAGATTGATTTTTATTCAAATACATGAATTTCTAATCAAAAATGTGAATTAGTTATCAAGAAGATTAATTTTCTACGAATAAAGACAAAGTTTCAACAAAATACAGAAATTTTTAACCAAAGATTGGAATTTTCGACTGCAGAAGATTAATGTTTATCCAAATATGCAATAGCTAAATTTTCAGTTAAAGTAAATAATTTTAAAAATGTCAAAAAAATAGGTAAATTTTGAAACAAAAATTTTGTTCCAGCTACAATGATGAATCATTAAGCAAGAAGCAAGAAATTATTTTCAATAGAAGGAGCAAAAATGAACCATTTGTGCTAAATTTCATCATGAACATACGTGCCACATTTCTCTCACTTTTGAACTTTAAAAATAAATTTTTGATATAAAAACAAAATAATTTAATACATTTATGTGACAAATATGTTTAAGAAACATTGAATTTTTTTTTAATGTCATTTTTCACGAATGAAACAAAAACTACGCGTCCTATCAAAACGTGATTTGTATTTGTGAAAAATTCTTCTTTTTGGCTTGAAAATATAATAATTCAGTAAACAATTAAACTCTGGTTGAAAATTCAACTATATTGTAGAAAATTCTACTGTCATGTAGAAACATTTTTTTTAATGTAAAAATTAATGTTTTTGAATGCAAATTTAAATATTCCATTTTTGTTTAGTATTTTATTTGTTTGATTTTAAAAATTCAATTATTTGTTTGAAAATTTATATAATTTGTTGAAAATTCATCCTTTTTAGTAGAAAATTAGTCCTCTTTCAACTAATTATTCAATTAATTTTCCAACTAATTCGACTGATTAGTTGAAAATTTATATATTTATTCACATATTAGTTCAAATAAAAATTATTTTGGGTGAAAATGAAACACTTTTATCTAACAATTTGGTAGAAAATTCAACTGTTTTGTAGAAAATTCTACTTTTTTGTAAAAATTTTGTTTTGTTTGAAAGTGTAAATGAATGTTTTTATAAATGCAAATTTTAGTATTCAATTTTTGTTTAATATTTTATTTGTTTTATTTTAAAAATTCAATTATTTGTTTGAAAATTTATGTAATTTGTTAAAAATTCATCTTTTTAGAAGAAAATTAATCTTTTTGGTTTTAAATTCAACTGTTTGGTAGAAAAATCATCCCTTTTGTAGAAAATTCTACTTTGTTGTAAGAAATAATGTTTTGAAAGTGAAGATTAATTTTTTCAAATAAAAATTTAAGTATTCCATTTTTGTTTAAAAATGTATCTGTTTTATTTTAAAAATTCAATTATTTGTTGGAAAATTTATGTATTTTGTTGAAAATTCGTCCTTTTTGGTAGAAAATTAATCTTTTTGGTTGAAAATTCAACTAATTAATTAAAAATTTATATTTTTGTTTGGAAATTAGTTTCTTTGATCAAAATTAATATTTTTGGGTTAAAAAGAAAACTCTTTGGTGGAAAATTCTTCTTTTTGGCTTGAAAACTTAACAATTTAGTAGAAAATTCAACTCTTTGGTAGAAAATTCAACTCCTTTGTAGAAAATTCTACTTTTTTGTAGAAAATTATTTTTTGAAAATACAACTCTTTGGTGGAAAATTTGTCTTTTTGGTTAAAAATTCAACTAATTAGTTGAAAATTTATATACTTTTTTAAATATTAGTTTTTTTGATGAAATTTAATATTTTTAGGTTTTAATTAAAACTCTTACGTGGAAAAGTACTTTTTTTTAAAGTAAAAATTAATGTTTTCAAATGCAAATTTAAGTATTCCATTTTTGTTTAATATTTTATCTGTTTTATTTTAAAAATTCAATTATTTATTTGAAAATTTATGTAATTTGTTGAAAATTCGTCCTTTTTGGTAGAAAATTAATCTTCTTGGTTGAAAATTCAACTAATTAGTTAAAAATTTATATTTCTGTTTGAAAATTAGTTTCTTTCATGATAATGAATATTTTTGGGTTGAAAATAAAAATTTTTTGTGGAAAGTTCTTTTTTTTTTGGTTTGAAAATATAACAATGTAGAAAACTCAACTGCTTTGTAGAAAATTCTACTTTTTTGTAAAAAATTTTAAGGTGAATTTTTAAGGTGAAAATTAATTTTTTTCCCATTAAAATTTAAGTATTCCATTTTTGTTTAATATGTTATCTTTTTTAGTTTGAAAATTCAATTATTTGTTTGGAAACTTATGTAAATTGTTGGAAATTCGTCTTTTTGGCTTGAAAATTCCAAAATTTAGCAGAAAATTCCACTCTTTGGTATGAATATTAACTATTTTGTAGACATGTTTATTCACTTGGAAATGTATTTTATCTTTCTTAGTTTCAAAATTCAATAATTTTTTTGAAAATGTATGTATTTTTTTTTTAATTCATCTTTTTGGTGAAAAATTAATCTTCTTGGTTTTAAATTCATCTATTTGGTAAAAAAATCAACTGTTTTGTAGAAAATTCTACTTTTTTGTAGAAAATAATTTTTTTAAAGTGAAAATTTACTTTTTAATTAAAAGTTTAAGTATTTTATTTTTGATTAACATTAATTTTGATGAAATTTAAGTTTTGAATTGAAAATAAAAATCTTTTGTGAAAAATTCTTCTTTTTGGCTTGAAAATATAATAATTCAGTAAACAATTAAACTCTGGTTGAAAATTCAACTCGACCTCGAACGATTAAACAGAATCATCCGCGTAGAAATGACGAAGCACCGAATGCACCACAGTAATTCGGCGATTGGAAGGGTAGTTTTTCCACGACATAGTGGGGCTAGGGGCATTGTAGATGTCAGGAAACTGTACAAGTCACAAGTTATACTGTTGCGCGACTATTTTAACAGAAAGCGAGATGTTACGCTTTACACCATGTGTAAAGCTGATCTTTATTACACGCTCTCGAATTTGTCCTCAGAGGAGTCTTGAATTGTTATCTTCCTCGGTGTCACTTAAGAAGCTCGCAGGGTGGGGGTATGAAAAGTAAGACTGTAACGGGAGGGGGAGGGGGGGTACGGATGAAAGTTTGGCACGCAGAGTGCGGAATACAGTTGGTATGTGGAGAGAGGTCGCGGACGGGAAAGTTCCTCTTGATTAAATCGAGGAAGAATCACCGAGGGAGGGCGAGGGGGCGAAGGAAGAGGAAGATGAAGAGTGGATGATAACTTTAAGTTGCGAGGGGCAGGTTGAGCAGTAGAACCCTGTTTTGCTCGGGATTCCAGCCATGCATCTAATTCTTTCATACCCTGTGGAGCATGGGTTCAGAGAGGAGGATCGGCGGCGGCGACCGCGGTTTGAGAAGTCGAAACTAAGGTTGCTGTTGGGCCTGCTGGAGCTGGGGAAGCCTTCGAAAGATGTGGCGAGACGGCCCGAGCCTCTTTGGTGACACAAGGGGACCCTGAAGGCGCAGGAGCTCGTGAGTCGAGAAGTGAACTCGGTGAAGGTAGTCCGATTTGCAGTGAGACTTGTGGCGCTAATGGACGAGATAGCGAATGAAATCAGTCGACGAGGACTGGACAGTTGTTCGCGTTGTCATGGCCAGTGATATTTAACGGCGGCAGAAAGTACCGTGGCTCGTTATGGAAAGACGGAATTCGCAAAGAGAGCGGCTCGTTGCGGTCTAACGGCGGCGGGCTGGGTCTTGTGTACCCGGTCGACGTCGGCGGATATCGAGGAGGCACTAACATGGCTCTATAAAAAGCCCTGGGTTCGCTGGGTTGTATGTCAAAGTGGGGAGCAGCAGCAAACCTTCGATTGCCCTAGAATCGACAACGGAGTCGCAGCCAAGCGGTGGGGATAGCCGCCCAGGCCCACTGACCGAGCCTTCGCGCGCCGATGTCCTCCGCTATGTGAGTCTGTGCGTACGAGCGAGAGGTCGATGGGAAGAAAATAGATGAGGGTAATTTAAGTGAAAGAAGGAAGCGCCTATAGGAGTAAGCGGTAGGGCCCGGCGTACGTGACTTGGCGAAGAATCCCGGCCGGTTGACAGAGCGTGGCATGAGAGGAAAACGTGATAAAGCGCGTGTCCGAAAATTTTTTGGCCATTGCTGGCTGCCTTGAAAGGGACAGAGGAGAGCTGTGGCGGGAGGCATGAATCACAGATGGCAAGCAAACGCGTCAAGTCTGAACACCGCAAAATCGACGCTTAATCTCGCAGGCCCTTCACTTATATTTTCTCTCGAAAATTTTAGTGGAGGGCCGCACAGATGAGTAATGATGTTACGTAGCTCTCAACTATGGCCTGTGGCCTATAACAGAATATGAGGGCAGAAACCATGAAGGAATTAAAAACTTAACAAAGACAGAAAGCCATTCACGGCGAGCACCCCAAAACTTTAGATCAACATGAAGGATAGTGAGGCATCCAATATTTGGCTGAGAAATGGCGTCCTGTATCCAGAAATGAAAGGATTCGCCATTGTGATACAGGAAAGGGTTGTCAGCACCAAAAGTTATCGCAAACTCGTGATACGTCAAGACGTGGTTGACCGATGCCGATTATGTGGATATACCAACGAATCCATCGAGCACATTATTGATGGTTGTCGTCTAATGGCTCAAAGAGAATATACAAACAGGCATAATGATCTGGGTGGAAGAGTCTACATCATCAAAATTGCTTGTCCACTTAACCGAAGTTTGCAGGCTACCTTTACAACCAAGATCCACAAGTATAGCAAGCTAAGGCATAAAGTCAAGATAACATGGAGGAATGTGAAACATGCATCTATTCATACTGTTGTGATTTCGGCTACAGGCAATGTGCACGCAAGATGCACTAAACATCTTGAACATTTAGGAGTCAGTAGGGTACTGTGAAAATAAGTTTACAAATAAAAAAAGTGTCGGTAAGGTAGGAAGCTGGTCACGTGACCCACTCGTCACATGGCCTTCAAGAATTTAATTTCTTTAATTGGATATAGTTAGATCGTTGGAAATCCATTCACGGTGATAAAAAGTCAATGGAAAATTCAAGTTTCTTAAATAATAACAATTTTTATATTTTTTAAATCATTTTCATAATCAGGAATATTTGATATTATAAAAATTCCTGGGCAACTGAAAATTCCCAAATTATAAAATTTCCGAAATATAAATATCCCCATTTTTTCAATTAATGTTATTTTAAATTCAAACAATAATTTCAGAAATATTAAACATTAAAAATATTTTCTTCATAAAAATATTTGGTTATTATATTTTAATAAATAAATGGTACTCATAAAAAAAATTTAACTATTTCAATTCGGGGAATTTCAAATTCGGTAATATTATAAACTGTCGGGAATTTTATTATTTCGAATTTTTATTATTCGGGAATTTTCCAATTCGAGAATAGTACAGTGTCGGGAATTTTATTTTTCGGGATTTTTGAGTCTTCCCAATTCCCGAACAGTTTATAAAATTACCGAATTTGAAAATACCCGACAGAAAATTGCGGAATTATAAAATATGCTTACAAGAAAATTCCCGAATTTAAACATTAAAAAATTATTTTTCAATAAATATTATTTATTTATCAAAAATACAATAATGAAATATTTTTATCAAGGATTTTTTTTATGTTTCAAGGTAAACAAAAATTTTTAAACACGTGCACCTTCAACGAAGAAAAAAATGTCTTACTAAATTTTCTCTGATCTTAATAAAATTTTCCCAACAAACTTTGCAGGATTCAATTCCGCACTGATCTATCTCGAAATTTATTTTTATATTTTATTTTTACATTAAAAGTTCGATTTTTGAGAACGTTTATTGTATCTTTTTTTAAATACTGTTCACATTTTCAAACAAAAGTTTGCATCCAAAAATATATATTTTTCAATTCTTATTTTAAATTCAAATAATAATTTAAAAATACTTTAAACATTGAAAAAATCTTTTCTTTGATAAAAAATCGGATTATTGTATTTTTAATATATAAATAATACCTAATAGAAAACCATTTTTTTAATTGTTTAAATTCCGGAATTTTCTATTTCGGATATTTTATAATTCGGCAATTTTCTGTAGGGAATTTTTAAATTTGATAATATTATAAACTGCTCCGGTATTTTATCATTCGGAAATTTTCCTATTCGGAAAATTTACAGTCTTGGGAATTTTATTGTTCGAGATATTTCAGTCGCCCCAAAATTCCTTTATTAATCAGTAAATCGTTATACTTAAATAATAATATTACGATTAAATATTTCTTTCAAAAATTTCCTTTTTCATCCTTAATATAATTTATACTTTGAATTTAAATTTGAAACCACATTCTTCAATGCTCTTGAACTAAAATTTAAAAAAATCCTGTTTTTTCAGTTTTTAATACTAAAAACACAAACTAAATAAAAATCTATAATCACAAATTTTTTAATATTAAGAGTTCTAAAACATTTTGGAACTCTTTGGAATTTTTTTAAATAACTGACATTTTTTTAAATCCTTTGAAATTGTTGAAATTGTTGAAAACAGTAAAAATCTCTTGGATATAAATTGAATAAAAATTATTAATTAAATTCCTCATAAAAACCATTCAAACAAAATGGTTTTTTTATTTTCGATTATTAAAAACACAAACTAATTAAAAATTTAGAATAACAAATTTTTAAATATTAATAATTCTAAAACATTTTGAAACTCTTTGGAATTTTTTTAAATGACTGCAATTTTTTTAAATCCTTTGATATTTTTCTAATTATTTAATATTCCTTGAAATTGTTGAAATCAGTAGAAATCCCTTGGATATAAATTGAATAAAAATATTAATTAAATTCCTCCTAAGAACCGTTTAAACAAAATTGTTTTTCATTTTCTAATATTAGAAACACAAACTAGTTAAAAATTTATAATAACAAAATTTTTTAATATTAAAAGTTCTAAAAATTTTTGAAACTCTTTGGAATTTTTTTAAATGACTGAAATTTTTTTAAATCCTTTGAAATTTTTTAAATTATTTCATATTCCTTGAAATTGTGTTCTAATAGTCTGGATCGCTGTCCCATAGATGATAGTCCAAGATTATATCCGGTAACATATTTTTTATTACCGGGTATAATCAATTTTTCTCAGTGCACTAATTAGAAAAATTCTGTATTTCAAAAACACCCGCGATAGAAGAAGAAATGGGATCATAAAGAGGAAACTATCTAGGGTTATCCAATATCATCGAATTATTGAATCTATTAGCTTAGATTCATACAGTTTTTATGGCATATTGAACAGTTTCGTACAAAATATACGGTTTTTAATTTATATATTTTCAAGGTTACAACATTTTTAAAGTGCAATTGTAATGCCATAGAATTTTTTGTAAACCAAAGGTCAATAATCATATTCCGCGAGACCTGGAAATGCTAAAACCATACATAACTCTTTTTTTTCAAAGAAATGAATTTATCATATTTTGTTCGCTTACTGCACACATATGTTGAGAATACATTTTTGAAAAAATGTAATGTACCCAAACTCTTGGGAGAGTCGGGCAAATAATTACTTCCTTGCGGATATCATTCACAGAGGGATGAACAGAGATTAAATGAAGTAGAAAAAATATTTTATAATTATATATTATGCATTAGGGCGTATCACAGCAAATGCGAGTTGATTAACTTGATCCCGAAATTGGATCAAAATACAACACTTTTATGGGTGAAAATAAAAAAATCAACAATATCCTGTATCGAAAAAACTACTAGCTTCTGTTCATCTAAAAAATCGAATTATAGGATCTGATAGTACTTGTCTCACTTATATCACTACATTTTCCCAAAGTAGGATGCGTTTATTTCTTTACTAATTACACATTTAACATTTACTTAATGTGTATAACTGTTTTGTTGAAAATGCACCTCTTTAGCTTAAAAATTCAACACTTTCTGAAAATTTCATTTTTTCGGTTCAAAAGTCTAATATTATATTTGGGTAGAAAATTATTATTTTTTTGTTCAAAAGTTGATCTACTTTGTTAAAAATTCTTTTCGTTTGGTTGAAAATTTACCTATTCCATTTTTGGGTGAAAATTTAGCTTTTTTAGTTGAAATTCAACTATTTGGTTGAAAAATCATGCACTTTGTTGAAAATTCGTCTTTTTGTAGAAAATTAATCTTTTTGTTTGAAAATTCAACTACTTTTTTCAAGTTGATAACTAATTTTTTCAACTAAAAATTTAACTTTTCCATTTTTGATTAATAGATGACGTTTTTTTAGTTGAAAATTCAACTAATTCATTTAAAAAATTGAAATCTTGTGTTAAAAATTCATTATTTCATTGTTTAAAGACTCAAAATTTAGTTTAAAAAATCATTTCTTTAATTCAAAATTAAACTGTTTCGTTGAATATTAGTTTTTTTTCTGGTTGATAATTAATTTTTTTAACTTTAAATTTAAATCTTCTAGTCGAAGATTCATAATTTTAGTTGAGAATTCATCTCTCTGGTTGTAAACTTAACTATTTTGTACAACATTCGTTTTTTATCTGAAAATTTAACTATTCCATTTTTGGTTGGAAACTGGTGTTTTCTGATTGAAAATAATTTTTTTTCAGCGGAAAATTTAATTATTTCATTTTTTGTTCAAAATTGATCTCTTTTAGTTGAAAATTAAACTATTGGTTGAAAATTGATCTTTCTTAGTTTAAAATTTATGTCTTTTGTTGAAAATTCGACGTTCTTAAAACATTTATTTTGGACAGAGGAAGTTGTACCTAAATCTTTAAAACATTTTATCTTGGACAGAGGAAGTTGTACCTAAATCTTTCATTTGATTTGAAAAATTGTATACATTTAAAAAAGAAATGTCTAAGGAATAAACAATTTAAAATTAGGTACCTTTTAAAATTTTCAAATGCAAACCTAAAAAAGTTACCAATGGCGGATTCAATATGGCGGACTAAACTCTCATGATCTTGATAAAAATTGTTATGTGTAGGTTTTTGGGATCACTGATTTGAAATCTGTTATCAGATTTTCAGAATTCAAGATGGCGGACCGGACTCGTGAAAATAACCTTGATTTTCATAAAAATTAGTACACTTAAGTTTTCATGGTCACTGATTTCGAATCTGCTATCAGACTTCCAAATTTACAAATGGCGGATCCAATATGGCGGACAGAATCTATATAAAAGAACCACAACGAAATAAACCAGAGATACAAACGAAACCACAAACTTGTGAATCTGTTGAGAAAAAAAGTTGAAAATGTTGTTCCTTGTTTATAGTATAATTTCTTAATGTCAGAACCAACCTCAATAAATCCATGATATCAAAAAATGGAAACTTGTGTTTCTGTTGAGAAAACAGATTGGAAAATTGGTTGCTTGTTGATAGTATAATAGGATACTATAAGAACTATAACTAAATAAACCAGGAAGGTTGAAGCGAAAGAAAAAACTTGTGTTTCTGTCGAGAAGACAGGTTGGAAAATTAGTTCTTTGTTGATAGCATAACAGGATAGAATAGGATAATATAAGAACCACAACTAAAGAAACCAAAGAGATACAAACGAAATTACAAACTTGTGAATCTGTTGACAAACAAAGCTGAAAATATCGGGTTCCGTGTTGATAGTTTAATTTGATAATGTAAGAACCAATCTAAATAAATCCATGAAGATTAAAAAAATGGAAGCTTATGTATGTGTTGAGAAATCAGATTGAAAAATTGGTTCCCTGTTGATAGTATAATAGGTTAGAATAGGATAATATTATAACCAAACCTAAACAAAAACGTGAACAATTGGTTTCTTTTTGATAGTATCATAGAATAATATATGTGTCTGTTGAGGAACCAGGTTGAAAAACTGGTTCCTTCTTGATAGTACAGTAGGATAGAATATGATAATATATAAACCAAAGTTTAATAAATTCAGGATGTCTAAACGAAACCAAAGATTTGTGTTTCTGTTGAGAAAACAGTTTGGAAAATTGGTTCCTTGTTGATAGTATAATATGATACTATAAGAACCACAACTAAATGTACCAAGAAGGTCGGAAGGAAAAAAGCTTGTATTTTTTTTGAGGAAATGGGTTGGAAAATTGGTTCCTTGCTGATAGCATAACAGGATAGAATAGGATAATATAAGACCCCCAACTAAATAGACTGGAAGGTCAAAATGAAAAAGAAACTTGTGTTTCTGTTGAGAAAACAGATTGGGAAATTGGTTGCTTGTTGATAGTATAATAGGATACTATAAGAACCACAACTAAATAAACCAGGAAGTTTGAAACGAAAGAAAAAATTTGTGTTTCTGTTGAGACAACAGGTTGGAAAATTGTTTCTTTGTTGATAGCATAACAGGATAGAATAGGATAATATAAGACCCCCAACTAAATAGACAGAAGGGTCAAAATGAAAAGGAAACTTGTGTTTCT
Source organism: Andricus grossulariae (assembly GCA_011634705.1). Taxonomy (NCBI): domain Eukaryota; kingdom Metazoa; phylum Arthropoda; class Insecta; order Hymenoptera; family Cynipidae; genus Andricus; species Andricus grossulariae. The sequence goes on along the minus strand of JAABKJ010075445.1, from coordinate 120,503,484 downwards.
GTTGAGAAAACAGGTTGGAAGATTGGTTCCTTGTTGATATTATAATATGATACTAAATGAACCACAACTAAATAGACAGGAAGGTCAAAATGAAAAAGAAACTTGTGTTTCTGTTGAGAAAACAGGTTGGAAAATTGGATCTTTGTTGATAGCATAACAGGATAGAATAGGATAATATAAGAACCACAACGAAATAAACCAGAGATACAAACGAAACCACAAACTTGTGAATCTGTTGAGAAAACAAGTTGAAAATATTGTTCCTTGTTTATAGTATAATTTCTGAATGTCAGAACCAACCTAAATAAATCCATGATATCAAAAAATGGAAACTTGTGTATCTGTTGAGGAATCAGGTTGGAAAATTAGTTTCTTGTTGATAGTATGATATGATACTAAATGAACCACAACTAAATAGTCAGGAAGGTCAAAATGAAAAAGAAACTTGTGTTTCTGTTGAGAAAACAGACTGGAAAATTGGTTGCTTGTTGATAGTATAATAGGATACTATAAGAACTACAACTAAATAAACCAGGAAGGTTGAAACGATAGAAAAAACTTGTGTTTCTGTTGAGAAGACAGATTGGAAAATTGGTTCTTTGTTGATAGCATAACAGGATAGAATAGGATAATATAAGAACCACAACTAAATAAACCAAAGAGATACAAACGAAATTACAAACTTGTGAATCTGTTGACAAACAAAGCTGAAAAAATCGGGTTCCGTGTTGATAGTTTAATTTGATAATGTAAGAACCAACCTAAATAAATCCATGAAGATTAAAAAAATGGAAGCTTATGTATGTGTTGAGAAATCAGATTGAAAAATTGGTTCTCTGTTGATAGTATAATAGGTTAGAATAGGATAATATTATAACCAAACCTAAACAAAAACGTTTACTTTGGGATTACTGTGTTTGTACGGAACTAACTCCTGAGAGGATTCCTCTCAGCCTCAAATCAACTTGAGAAAGTGAGTAAAGATCTTGTAAAAATCACAATGCTATTGTATTTCGAAAAATATCTTGTATAATTTAGGTTCTCATTTGTGCTTTCCAACTCATTTCCACTATCATCGTTCAATAAATAATTTTATAATCATAATATAGTCAAAGAATTATCATTGGCATCCTCATCCCTCTAGAATAAATTATTCTGACAAACGAGGAATGAGGGGGAAAATGACGTGAAATTATTGATTAAATTATGGGTTACGGAAAATATTTATCTCTTGCTTAATTACAGAGGACGTAACACGATACAAATATATAAACATTAAAGCCTTGAGTTGAAATGCACCTGTTACTACGCCTATCGCGAAAACTAATAGGTCTACTTATAATTGATGTTTTGCATCAAGATGTATTTTACGTGTCTAATGCAAGGAAAAATAATGGAAACCCTGATAAAAAATACCCATCGAGACGTTGCTATGAAAAAACATGAAAATTGAGGCCTTTTAACCCAAAAATGCTCGAAATCGACTCAAATTTGACTCAAAGCCAACATACAGGATTGAAAAATGTCAAAAAAGTTGATAAGTCTTAACCGTAACTCTTCCTATAAAAGTCTCAAGTGATTAATCCCTTGTCGCTCAGTACACGAACTGATTTTGGATAAATTCAACTGGTTTTGATTTGAAATTGAAATATTTTTCGTTTGAAATATAAAATATGTACAATATTTGTTACGGTTATAATGAAAACCCTGTAATAACCCTTTTATAAACCTTATAATAAAGAATCAATAAACCCAAAAAATTAGTTGCGATAGGTTTTGCAAATTTGCAACTCGTTTCACAGCTTATGGTTTCAGACAGTAATTGCGTGCATCACGAGGTACATTGCGTCGCAGCGGTGAATGAAATCAATTACCTGAAAATAAGGTTACATGGTGACGAGATGATGTGCATGTATGCCAAACATGGTCGACAAATTTCAGATCCATCCAAATTAGGTTTGAGAAGTTGTATGTGGGGACAATAAAATAGAAGTGCCAACAGTAAAATTTGGCTGTATTATTAACAAAGGTTTTGAGAAATAACAGAGATGTCATTTGCAGATATAGTTAAAATCTCTAAATTGAACATGACCATATTGTCTTAAGTACCCAACCGAAATTACCAAACAGAGACGTCCAATTTCAAATCAATCAATTTTCATGAAGGTTCTGTATACAAAGCCAGTAACGCCGAAAAACAAATTGTCGGTACCGGTAAAAAAATTACCGGTACCGTCAATGTTTTTACCGGTTTTTTTATAAGGTCGAGTATTCTGCTCCTGCAAATTTTGCCGTATTTAAAGTTTCTAGTCCGGCTTTTGTGTCCATACGGAACTTTCTGTCCCGATAATATTTTATGATACTTTAGGAAAATAGTACAATATTTTCCTGGGGAATTTTCCCCAAAATTGTCTTGAAGCTAATTTCCACGCATTTTGTGGAATTTTTCCCAAAGTTTAGTAAGGAAAAGTCCCCAAACATTCGTGTGGAATATTAACAAAAAACTGGTGAATTTTCCCCCTGATTTGACGGGGAAAATTATCTATGCTATTGTGTAACAATACCTAAAATTTCCCAAAATTTATGGAATATTGCTTAAAACTTTGTGAATATTGATACTCATTATCGAGGGAAATCTCCGTAAACTTTTTTGGAATATTAACCAAAAAGTGGTGAATTTTTCAAAAATTTGATGGGAAATATTCCCCATGTTATTGTGTAATAGCTCAAAATTTATATGAGTGAGGCCACTACGAATAAGGCCGCTTCCCCTTATCCTTGCTCGAGCTCGCCGAGGCGCTTCCCCCACTCTGAAGCTGACTTCGAAAATCGAGTCAGCCGCTACCAATTGTGCCGCCGTAGAAATCGCAATTTTTATGGTATTCAGGAGTTTTTTATGTTATCCAATCATATCGAATATACCATAAAAATTGCGATTTCTACGACAGCACTATTGGTAGCAGCTGACTGGTATTTCGAAGTCAGCGTGAAGTGGGGGAAGCGTCTCAGCGAGCTCGAGCAAGGATGAGGGGAAGCGGCCTCAGAGCTAACTTGGGTATTTAGACCCCGGATTTAGATTCAGCGACCCCGAAAACATATAGATACGCCGGTGTAGTCCACCGGGCAGACCACTTTTTTTTGTGTGCCGGTGTAATTATCGCTCCGAAGGACAATCTTGAAACTAATAACGTCGTCATCTCACATATATGTGAGATAACGACTACTTGCGTATATGTTTGTACTATGATGATGCAATAGAATATTCTTTAGTTACGTTTGTTGTTTCACTTATTTACTGAAGAATTAATCAGCTTTTCCTCTACATTGCGAAAATGAGGATGGTCTATACTTTTGTTTTCACTCTAACGGTCATCTTTAATTCTATTGGTAAATATACTAGTATAAAATATTTATAATTTTTATTATATTTTATATAATACATGCATAAATACGGACATTTCTCGGGCCTGCGGAGCGAACATAAAGTCCCCCTTTCCAGCTTATATTCAGATAATGGTCATTTGTTTATTTATGTCGTCAAAAATTATTTTCTGACGACATACCTGCTATCTCGGTATTACTTGTCTCGTTTTTCCTTGTCTTGTGGTGTTCTTTCTCGTTCCTCGCCTCGATTTTTCCCAGGAATGCGAAAGATGTGCGCTAGCAGATCGTACATCTGGCGGGAGTGTTCTTTTACCACTCTGACGCAATAATGCTAATTATAATTCTTTAATGAATAGTTCAATGCGAAATCTGATTATGTATTATACTTGTTTGTGGAATCTTTTAAAATTTTAGAAAAAATCTTTGAAATCTTTTAACAAGTTTGAGAATCCTATAAAATACTTCTGAATTCTTTATAAAATATTTTGTAATAATTTGAAAATATTGCAATCTTTGAAATGTTTGTGAAATTATTAAATATTTGGAAGTCTTGGTGAATTCGCAAAAGCCTTTTAGTGTATGCAAAATCTGGGTGAAAGCTTACAATTTCTGTGAAATCTTTTAAAATTTTTGAATATTAATTAGTATCTTGTGCTTGGGCGAAGTCGAAATAGGAGAAAATAATTTTTCAATCGCAGTTTTGGAAAAATGATAGATAAATTTGCGAATTATGGAATTTTTTACATATATGTACATACATATATACAGCAACAGAATATTCAAATATACCTACATGAATATACGAACATACATATGTAGTAGACAAAGTGATTGAATTAGGTACGCACTTTCGATTTTTCAATGTCCCGATAATAATATTCTATTGAGAAAACGTAGAAATTAGACACCACAATATTGTACAATTCTACTTTGAGATATAAAAAATTATATTAGTGCTGAATTCTCCAAACCACAAATGTGATTAAAATATACCAGTCTTTTTACCTTTCTGTTTCATACATTCTACTGTTATGAGTGGCAAAATAAATCTTTGAAAAAATCGTAAGATAGTCGTGTGTGATATAAAATTAAACAGTAATTGACATAAAAATTTAATATTCAATCATATTTCGACTTTAGCTATTCATTGAATAACGCTAATTAGCATTAGTGCTTCAGAGTGGCAAAATAACGCTCTGGCAAGCTGTCCGCTCCACTAGCGCACATCTCTCGCATTTCTCGCGAGAACGAGGAAGGATGAGACGGAACGAGAAAGAATGTGACGGGACAAACCGAGGAACAGGCCCGAGAAAACAAGACAGAACGGAGAAATGATCGAGGCGAAAGAGAGCCAGCGTCGGTATAAAGAGTTGACTTTACAATCAAGGGAGAAAAATTTTGACCAAAGTAATTCATTTTTTCCACAAAATAGTTGCATTTTGAAGGCAAGAAGAAGTTATTTGCGAATGAGATTTTGTTTTCAAATACAGTTCTTTGACATCATAATAATTTCTGAACCAAATTGTACTGAAATTATCTAGAAGTAACTAACGTGTGTTGATAATCGGACTATGTTCTTTTGAATTTAAAAGGATTAAAAAGAATTCCTTTTAAATTCTTGGATACATGCGGCTTACTCCCCGCACAAATCATAATCTACGATTCGAATTTCGAAGATACGTTTTTCCTGATGGTTATCCAATTAGATTGCGAGTGGAAAGCAGGAAATATATTCCCGTGCCAGCCCAAGAACATATTGTTTTATCAGTATCCAATGGTGACATTTTTGCAATATTAGAGCATAGATCGAGTATATGTTTTTTTCTAAACCGGGAGAAATCACGAATATTAACCGGGAGAACCGGGAGAAAACCGGGAGACATAAATTAAAAAAATAGTGGCCACCCTGAAGAAGCACTTTAAGTAACTATCAAGAATAATCAGGGCTGCCACACATTCACTTTCAGTCATTTTTTCTCTCAAATCCCTTTTCATTCACTTTTTTTCAGATAAAGTTACTATAGTCACTTTTTCAAATGGAGAGATCACTTTAGTCAATTTTCTTCCAATAAATTAACCCATGGGTCTATACTTATTTCTGAATTTTCTTCGATTATTTTGAAATAATTAAGGGTGTTTTAAATGATTCTAATCAATTTTTAAGAGATTTTAATAATTTGAAGGGATGTCAACCGATTTTAATGATTTTAGGGTATTTCTAAAAAATCCAAGAAATTTTCAAGAGCTTTCAAAAGTTTTAAGGATGTTAAAAAAATTTCATAGTGTTTGAAATATTTTAGAGTATTTTAAAAGTTTCTCAGGAATTTTAAATATATTTCAATAATTTGAAGATTTTCCAAAGGATTTGAAAGATTTTAGGGTATTTTAAAATTGTTCCAGGAATTTTTAATAGATTTCAATAATTTGAAGGTATTCCAAAGGATTTTAAAGATTTTAGGGTATATTTAAAACTTTCAAGGAATTTCAGAGAGCATTGAAAAGTTTCAAAAGATTTCAAATTGTTTTGGGTATTTTAAACGATTCTAAGGCATTTTCAAAATATTTTAAAATTTTCAAGGGTATTCCACGGATTTTATTGATTTTAAGGGATTTAACCAATTTTTCATGGCATTTTAAAGAATTTCCGAAGACATGGAACGATTTCAAAGATTTTCTAATATTTAAATGTATTGCCAAAGATTTTGAAGAATTTTAAAGGTTTTAAGATATCTTAACAGATTCTAAAGAATTTTCAATTGAATTCAAAGAATTTAAAAGATTTTGGGATATTTCGTAAAATTCCAAGGAATTTTTAAGAACTTAAAAAAAATTTGAAAGATTTTAAAGGATTTTAAATATATTAGGTATTTTTAAGAGATTTCAATAATTTAAATGGATTCTAAACGATTTTAAAGATTTAATAATTTGATGGTAATTATTTTTTGTCTACTTGTCTTTTATCGAAATTTTTTTTTCAATATTGATTTTATTATTAAATTGTGTATTAATGACTCTAGCTGCGCTGGCATTTAAAAAAATTCCAACGAATTTTTGACTGATTTCAATAATATGAAGGGATTTAAAAAAGAATTTGAAATATTTTAGTGTATATTAAAACATTCCAAGGAGTTTCATGTAATTTCCAAGAATTTCAATGATTTTATGGGATTTTAAAAGCTCTCAAGTTATTTTAATAAATTTTCCAGGACTTTAGGAAATATCAAATTTGATCGAATTTCAAGTTATTTCATAATATTTTAATGGGTTTCGAAGAATTTATTTACTAGCAGTAAATAATTTCGTAGGGTTTCAAAGATTTGATGAGATTTTCAAATATTTTTTGCAATTCATTTAGGATCCAATTCAATGGATTTTTTAAATTTATTCTTAGTTTTTGTTCAATTCATCTTGAAGTCTTTTAATCTCGCCTTAAATTCCTAGGCATTTTATCAAATTCTTTTGAGTTTTTCTAGACTCGTTTCAAACTTACTTAACTCAATGCATTTTTTCATATTTTTGAATTGCTTTCAATTCACTTGATCTTTTTTTTTTAATTAATCTTGAATTTTTATGAATTTCATCGAATCTTCTCATTTCCCTTAATTTCCTCTAAATTCACTACAGTTTTATTGAAATAAATTAACTTGAATTTTTTTGAAGTTTGATGAATCGATTCCTTTTGAATTCTTTTAAATTCAAAAGAAAAGTACTCACATTATCAATGCACATTAATCACTTTTTTAGGGTCTCGTAACCCTGGGTAGCAACCGTTATAGTTTTGGTCGGGTCTCCGTTCCTCCGTCGTCCTTTTTTCCCAGGAGGGGAAATGAGGGGGCGAGAACGTAGGGGAAATGAGGGATGTGGAAGTAGGGGCAATGTTGGGGGGGGGGGGGGATGGAAAAAAAGGGCGGGGCAATTGGGGGGGGGATTTTTGGGCAATGAGGGTCATGAGCTCGAAAAATGTTAAACTTATGAATAAAAAAAATTAATTCTGTTAGATACAAAATTCCAAAATAGGAAAATTTGCTTTCATTCCAATTTCGATTTCTGAGTCTTATAGATTTTCTTCTGGTGTATTTCTATGTTTGAAAAACCCACACATCTTCAGAAAAATGTTTACACTACAAGTTATAAAGATAAGTTCATAAAATACCAAAATAAAAATTTTTTAAATTCGCTGTATTGCCTATTTCGATTCCTGGGTCTTGTGGATTTTTTTCTAGTGTATTTCTATGTTTAATGAACCCACTCATGCTTACAAAAATGTTTAAACTACAAGTTATGAAGATAGATTCATGAAAGGTCAAAATCAAAATTTTTAAAATTCGCTGTATTTCCGATTTTGATTGCTGGGTCTTGAAGATTGTATGTGTAATGCATTTTTGTCACTAAAAAGTTTTCATATACCTCAAATAATTCTCCTCCTATTTTCAAACGTGTTAGAAAAATTGTCCGAAAACAATGGTAAATTAAATAGGAATTATCTCCCAGAAAATGATACATTAAAATCCGAAAAAAATTCAGAAGACTTTTTTGACCGCCAGGTATGTAAAAAAAATTGAAACTTAATCAAATTTGAAAACTCTGCGAACAAGAAATTTGTTTAACCTTTTTTTCGAGTGCGGGTAAGCAAGCTGCATGTCGATCGATTCCAAATTAATTATACTTTTTGATCCACCCTATTGTACTTATTAAATTTTATCAAATTTTAAATTGAATTACCAAACGAAGAAGAGGAAAAAATGTATTTCACTTGTCAAAAAGCTTGATAAAAAAGAAACTTAGGATCAATATTGGTAATATTGTGATACGAAATTCGAAACTTATACATTGAATACGGATATTTCGAATGTTTTAAAATATTCTCTTTTTAAATTTTGCAAAAATTATCTTGTTTACTTCTCAATAAAAAAATATTTTCAATATTATTTGGTAGAAGCAATTCCAGATTTTCCTTCATTACGGTTTAGTTTGTTACGTTTGAAAAAAATCCAAATTTTTAAACTTTCGAATTATTTAATGTCAAGCTTGAGTTCGGTCACACTCGTCACCTTTTCCAAGTGGGGTGGGTGGTTCAGATATATAGATGAAATATGAGCCCATCTGGTACGAAGAACACCCTTCAATTTTCTATTCCGGCATATTTGTTCGGAAATTTTTTTTTTAATTTTTTGGAATTAACCTAGAATTCTTTGAAGTTCACTATTAATTATTTGGAGTTCTTTAGCATCCCGCCGACAAAGTATTTACATTGATGATAAAATATGCCAGAGGAGGAAATAAAATCCTATTTTGCCGGAAGGCAATGCTGCCGTCCTGGTGAAGAATATATATGGCTGAATTTTTATCAGAAGATCGAGATAATTAGGTCTTCGTTAGCATGAGACTCTCGGCCATTCTGCAGGTCGAGTTGAATAATGATATAATAATAGGTAATAACCACAAATAATTATACAAAACGAGATTATGTAAATTTTAGAGATCATTGTCACTGTTTGGCAATATTACAAAAATAGTTATTTTTTAAATTAACTCCAAAGCGTTTCGTCTAAAAACTCTGAAAAAATTTGATAAGGTTTCAAAACATTCACTCGAATAAGTTTGTCGTATATTAAGAAAGGAAAAATTATAAATATTGTGTTAAAATTACAAAAAGTAAATTTTTAATTGCTATTTTTTAATCCTATTCATCAACTTAAGATTTTTTTTCAATTAGAAAAATAAATAATATATACTATGATAAAAAATATTATTCTGGCAAAATTGTAAGCAATAGGGTTGTTTCCAAAGTCAGATATTACTTTTCCAATGAATGGATCTTATAGTTTATAAAAGTCAAATTTTAAAAATGCCCAAAAATATTTTTGACGTATTGTTTACTATTTTTAATTTAATGTTGAAATATGCATTTTTTATTACGATTTCGATTGAAGGGCCCCTCTGACGTCAAAGGGGTCCGATTTCCCACCAATCACAGCTTATCAGTCAGTGATTCTCAAATATTTTTTTCTGTGCCGATATTTTGTTTTGGTTATCTGCACATCGAAAATTGAAGTCGCAAAATATTGTTTAAAAAAATATCGAAGGAGGGTTTCGTTTAAACTGACTTCAGATTAGTGATCAGAGACCCTAAACTCCCAGATTCCAAGTTTCATGAAGATCCTTCAATTTTTTTAAACGTCCTCTGCCATATTGGCTCCGCGATTTTGAATTTTTCAAATCTGACTCTAGATTCGTTATCAGAGGCCCCGAACCCCCCAGATTCCAAGTTTCCTGAAAAGTCATTAATTTTTTGAAAACCCGTCCGCCATATTGGATCCGCCATTTTGAATTTTTTAAATCTGACTTCCGATTGGTGATCAGAGACCCAATAAACCCCCCAGATGCCAAGTTTCATGAAAATGCATTACTTCTTGAAAAAGTGGTCCGCCGTATTGGATCCTCCATTTTTAATTTTTTTAATCTGACTTCAGATTCGTTATCAGAGGCTCCAAAACCGCCAAATGTCAAGTTTCATGGAAATCCATTGATTTTTTGAAAACTCGTCCGCCATATTGATTCTGCCATTTTGAATTAAAAAAAAATTATTTCATATTCGTGATCAGAGACCCCGTAAATCCCCAGATGTCAAGTTTCATGAATATTCATTTTTTTTAATACTCTTCCGCCATATTGGATCCGCCATTTTGAATTTTGTGAATCGCGCTCCGGATTCGTTATCAGCGATCCCGAAAACCCCCTAAGGTGCATATATCCGTGAAATTAGTTTGATAGAAAAATGTATGCATCAAAAGGTAAAAACCTAAATAACATTCGCGTAACAATATTTTTTGTTAACAAAGTGTAAGTGCTCGTTTATTCAAAAGCTTGTGGACAACAAATTTTTGTTTCTGTAAAATTATTTGACAAATTATGAACGAAGCTTTTTTTTCAAAGTTAAAGTTGAAACTCAGATCTAAGGGCGAAACTGTTGTAAATTAATTGTTTATTACTTTTTTCAATTAATTAGTATGAATAATTTATTAATTAATTGTTTGCGTGAATGCTTTATGATAGAAAAGGTTAGCTTCTCTAGAATTATTTTTTAAATAACAAACACCAACATTTGCGTTAACGATACTGATTAACGAGAGGGATAGGAAGCTAAACGTCACCCTCGGTTACTGAACATCCACCGTTGTCTCCTGAGGTCGTTATGATCAGCGTCACAAAGCAAGTCCCAATGACAGCTGGTTGAGTCAAGTGGAATTGAGCTTGCAAACCAAGGGGAAAACAGTAACCTCTATAAAGGGTGGGAAATTCTGCGCTTGGGTACCTACGACCTTATTTGATACATACAGAGGTACTCAACCTTTGTTCCAAGGACTGTTAGGAGGAGTTGGGGCCAACGACATCTACCCTTCCTAACCACACACACATACATATTTTGTGATAGATTATGAAACCAATCCATTCAGATTATTAAATTTTACAATTAGGAAAATAAAACAATCCAAAATATTTAAATGCATTTCTAAAATTCTGAACATTTTTTTAACAAAAGAATTTTACTCAATTAGTAAAAAATTAAGATCAATAATTTTACAACAAGACTTTCTGATCAAATGCAAAATTCATAGAGCTTATCCTAGAAAAATTTGTCACATCAATAAAAAAGATAGTTTTGATTTCAAAAACAAAAAAAATAAAGAAAAATTGGATAAAAATACTGCAAAATTTAAAAAACCTCCTTTGAGTTTGACTATTAAAGATTGCCATTCACACATACATTCTTTGAATGTTAAGATGAAACAAATTATAGAATAATTAGATCAACAAGTTCCCTCTTTTATTAGCAAGGAATGCTTTAAAAGGGAAACAAGATTCAATAAAAATGCCCTTGAAAATAATATAAATATGTTCGAAAAATTTCAAACATTCTTGAAGAGCAAGGAGACGTACAATAATTGCATTTGAACATTCACTCAGTTCTTTTTCAAGATCAACCAGACCCTTGGTTTTTGAATATTTCTATTGTAATTGTCCCAAACAGAGTTATTGACATTTTGAGATCAGGTGATGGTTTTAGCATCAAATTTGGGGAAAAAACTATATTCAATTACTTGAAATCATTAAAGACATTGAATCCAATATTTAAAAAATACCTGAGGCTAAAATTGATGAATATAGATCACATTTTATGGGTTTATCTAATGATTTTTTAAATAATGATAATCCAAAAACTTTGTTAGAAAAGGAATTGAAAATGTATAAAACAAATTAATATTATATATAATACTTCACACTATATATAAACTATATATAATATTTTCGCCTGGGGACTTATTCTTGGCATCTTCTCAATCGTCACTATGAAGCTTCTTGAACCTTTAATTAACGGACGTAAAAGACAAATGCTTTTTCTTTCCAGAATTCTAATAGTCAACAGCTTCTTTTTTATAGTCGAACTTGACTTTCTTCTCTTGATATAAGCAAATAGGTACTTTACCATAATCGGTTTTTTCTTCTTGTTCTTCATCTTCAATCGGTTGTATGTCAGTTTGACTACCCCCATAACGAAATTGTAAGTCAACTAAATTTTCAATAATAAATGAGGAATCAAACATATTTCTCCATATAATATCCTCTATTACATCGTGTAGATGTACCGCTTCAGGTGTTATTTCTGAAGGCTGAATGCCGAGTTTTTCCGCATTGATCGTTATTGTCAATAACGATATTATATTTAATGGAGTGATTATCATTTTATGAAGTGATACTTTAAACGATGGCAACACAAACAAATTTGTAACTGAACAAATGTTATTTTCTTTTGGTTTATATACATGCCTGATGATGGTTTATATACATGCCTCCTAATTTTATATATGCGCAGTTATTATTCCAAATGCCAAAATGATAATGCCTTTATCATATCACACACCAAACTTGTGAAATGCAATATTTTGCTTGTTCTTTAATTTATGTTTGGTACATTTATTTTTTATTTCGTAAAAGATATATTGTAAGTCGAAAGAGCAATCAGGATTGAAAGGACGATATGTGTAAGGGTAAGTGTATGTGCGTGCAAATTTCAACGAAAATATGCACATGCCTAAACCTAAATAAAAATTCCTCAAATATATCTGTTATATGTATCGTCATTAAAACTGCCTGCTAAACAAAACATAAAAAAAGTTTGTTGGGGGTAGTTTTTACATAACAAGGGTTTATTATCATAAGAACAAGTGCCATTGGTTACAACAAATCATTATATTATTATTGATTGTCCAAACCAAATATTTTAATCCATTACTTAGATCCATTACATTGCACCTACCTATCCAATGCAATTTTCCATCATCTATAAAAAAAATCTTTATTTGCTGGAGACTCGACTTTACAGGAATAATTTTCAGCGGCCTTTGGCACTATTATCTACCTGATCGCGATGAAAAATCGGAAGGGCGGAACTCAGTGCGACGGAGCGGCTGGATCATCATTACACACTATTACGTGCCTCGACTACTTAACCACTGTTATCCGCTTTTCATTTTCTGGTCATTTTTCAAGGCTCGGAAATAGTTACGAGCCGGAATTACACGGCTTTGCCGTTCGCGAGGAATATCTTGTAGTTGCTACGCAACGGAAACCGATGATGATTTGGTGAACGAATCTGCCATTAGAGACTGCGGTTTGCACCTTTTGCATTTTCTCCAGGCTATTATTTTATTTCTAAGTGCCATCAGACGATGATGGACATCAGGCAAATCTGTGGCAAAAATTATCTGTGCTATGAATTATAGTACTTAGAGGAGACCTCCATTGAAGAATTTCTGCATTTTTAGTCATCACGGATTTTACAATTTAAAATCATTAATTCCTTTGTAAAGAGTAAACTCGAATAATTAATTTATCTGACACTCTAGAAAACTATATTGTGATCCGCAAATTAGTTTATATTATTTCTGCAATGATGATTTATTATAAAAAATTGATGTATAGATTTAATAATTTCAAAACAGCGCGCCATGTATAACCAATGATATTGCTGATGCGACGCATGCGCAGTACAGTTGAGGAGCCGAATGAGGGAGCTCAAGTCCGAGTGTTGCGGAAATTTAAATTTAATATATGGAAAAAAGCTTTTTTTATTCGAATTATTAATAAAAGTTTATAGTTCATTTGTTAAATAATTTAAAAGAGTAAGACATTCCGTTTGAAGAGAAAAAATTTAATATTTTAATTACTGGTCCTTTTTTCTATGTAGTTCTGAATTTTACAAACATAAAATTATTGTCTACTGAAAAAATTCAAAGTTAAATTTCCAACCAATATAAAAAAATAAATTTTCAATCAAAACTGGAATTGTGAAATTTTTCAGATAAAAAAATTGAATTTCCAACAATACCTGATAAACTAAAAAAAATGTGTCCTCAAATTCAATTAGTTTTTAAGAAATAAATCGTCGTAAGTTGGGCAAATATTACTGAAACTATTTCAAACTTGACATACGAAGGAAATATACCCTAAAGATGTTGAAAATATGAAGAAAAAGTTAAAAATCGCCTATTGTTTATTAATATGTAATGGCAAATTGAGACAGATCGGTAACCCCGTTTTTGCAGTTTCGCCGACAAAAAGTTTCAAGGGAACTTTAGAGTTAATAGAACTTCCAGTGAGACATTTGTTCCTTACTATGGAAGGAAGATTTGTGGAAATTTTCAGATCGATTCATTGAAAATTGGCGGAAATATGCATTTTACAATCAAGCATGAGGCGCCGCCAACAATAGGTCCGTGAGTATGCTGAGCACCATCAGGCAGCGGGCTAGCCATTTGGCTTTACAGAATTCAATATTTTCAATGATTTTTCAATGGTTTTCTGCTTTAACGACCCCCTCCATTTCCACAAAAAATATCCAAATGACAAACTTTGTTTTGCATCTATAATTATTTCAGTTATGTTCATATTAGGAAGGAACATTTTAAGTGGTTTGCGTACGTGAATGTTTTGGTTCTTTCTGCATAACGAACTGCTTGTTTGTGAACAAAGCAGACCAAATGAGGTTACATGGGGAAGAATAAAAATTTAACTAGTTCCAATTTTGTTGGACAAGAGTGCAAATCTCTGAAAACTTTCAGAAATTATATATACAGAAACATTTCGCTTAATATTTTATTTCTAATTTTTAATTTAATATGTGCAAATAGTTTTCAATTCAATTCAATTTTCAAATAGCAAAAATGTGTAAGGAAAAGTTTACACAAAGTGGTAGAAAAAGAACGAGAAACGAAAAAAATTTGAATACAAACGAAAAGAAATTAGCCAAAAATGTGGTAAGTTATTATGAAACTTTATTTATAATTAAATAAAAATTGATTGGACCGAATCTATTTCAAATCAGGCCTTTACTGTGATACAAGTGGATTCTACCGAAATTACAATTATTAAAGCATTTGCCGAAAAATAATATTTTAAAAATTACATGTATGTAGTAAAAGTTTAACTAGTGTTATTCAATAAATTATAGTCGTCCTAGAGACCGATTCACTTGAGTGTATGTGATATATTTGCGTTAGAAATAATGATTATAATAAAAGTATTTCATTATTGACCGAAAAATAATATTTAGAAAATTACGTCGATGTAGTAAAAGTTTAACTACCGTTATTCATTAAATTATTGTCGTCCTAGAGACCTTTTCTCCTGAGTTCATGTGATATGTTTGTGTAAGAAATAATAATAATAGAATTATTCAACTAAGCAAACGTATAAAGCATATTTTGTCATTTCGATATTTCTTTGGGAGGTAGAGGGGGTCGTTTAAGCAGATAAGCATTAAAAAATCATTGAAAATATTCAGTTCTGTAAAGCCAAACGGCTAGCCCGATGCCTGATGGTGCTCAGTACTCACGGAGCCTTCGTTGGCGGCTCCTCATCCTTTATTGTAAAATGCATATTTCCGCCAATTTTCAATGAATCGACCTGAAAATGTCCACAAATCTTCTTATGATAGTAAGGAACAAATATCTCACTGGAAGTTGTATCATCTCCAAACTTCCCGCGATACTTTCTGTCGGCGAATCGGAAAAAACGGGGTTACCGATCTGTCTCAATTCGCAATTAAATATTAATAAACAGTAGGCGATTTTCAACTTTTTCTTTTATTTGTAAGCGTCGCTAGGGTATATTTCGTTCGTATACCAAGTTTGAAACAGTTTCAATACAACTTACGACGATTTATTTCTTAAAACTTAATTGAATTTGGGGACAGATTTTGTTTAGTTTATTAGGCTTATTATTAAAAATGATTATTATCCGATCAAAAAATAGAAGATAGAAAAAAGTTCCATCTCGTCATTATCTACAAGGCTATATTTTTCAAACCTGAATTTTAATGTTAATGTAGTAAAGGCCTTTTCCTCTCTCCCTAGGAATCGCGGGACCTTGTAGTTGGTGGGAGGGCTTATGGGTCCCATAGGGCTATAGATCTGGATAGGTGAACCAGAGAGGCTGCATCGCGAGGTGTAGCTACTCTGGGGAACTGACGGACCCACAGATGAAATCCAGGAAACTCCATTAGGCGCACATGCACACATCTTAAGGGCATTCATAATAGTAAATGTAAACGAGAATCCTCCTTGCCATTAAGTTAATTGAAGTAACTGGTAATCCTGTTCTTAAGAAGTTTCAGTCATAAGATCTCGCATACATGGTTGTCAAAAACCCGGTTGGTAGCAGAACTGCGTGAATATGACTTTTATTTGCTTTTTTCCGTTTATATATCTTTTATTGAGGAATAGTGGTTCAAAGTTCAAGTTCAGTACGTTTTTAGAAGAGAATATTTATTTTTACTTGTCTTTTCCTCGATTCAATAAATCTAGGCAATGAATCGAGAGTGCTCTCTTGTTTTTGCCTCAATCAAAAAATAGAAGAATAATGCATTTTTTTGTGTGTCAATATTTCTGTTTTTGGTGAAGAAGCTGCAACATTGATTGGGGTTTCACCTGAAGGTCGTAACACTTCAGCATGTTATAATAAAAGGTGAATAGAGTTAAGTAAGCGTTAGTTTGGACATGAATTTCATTTTTCCACTTGAACGAAATTATTCATGTTAATGGTTTGCCTCAAGTGTAGATATTTTGATTTTTCTCTTATCTATATTGGTCTTTGAAATACAACATCAAATTTGTCTACTTATTAGGAAAATTACCTGGAATGAACTTCTCATCATTGTTCGAATACTTTTTAAATAGATTATGTTGAAACAGTAAAGGAAAACTTCATCACTTCATCATGATATTTGAAATTCTTCTACGCAAGAAATTTGTGCATAATATACACTTAAGCACAATTCAGAACCTCTCTAAATTCTCATATTCAAATTTTCAATTCCTCTATGAGACCCATGAATTCTCTGTTAATTTTCGGAATTTCAATAAGACCTCTGAAGTCCTGAGTAACCCTCGAGGGTCTCTTTTCGTTCTCTTGAGACCTATCTACTTGTGTGATTATTCTGTATTGATATGTGATATAATTTGAAATATTAAATTCGCTAATACACGCTAAAAGCACCTATAGGTAATAAGGCAGAAAAATGCTAATTTTTCTGACGGTAATAATATAATTTCCGGAAAATATTAATGAATATTATTTCCTCTTTTTCTCATTGGGCAAAATTATAAACGTTGATATCTCAAATCAGATAAAAATCTAAATTGCTGAGAGAGAGAAATCTCTTTCTTTAGATCGGAAAAATAAAAAATTTATTATTTCAAATTAATATTGCGACTTGCCACTAAACCGACCATTAAAAATTTCATCATTTAGTTTTCCTTTCAATTTAAGGAAAATGACTTAGCATTAAACACTTGCGCAAAATTAGTTCCTTTTTTGATTCATGTTCTTTAGTGTTTCTCAAATATTATATTTTATTGTATATATTCGAATTTCTTAAATAATTATACCTGCAAAGTAAGACTATTACAATCCGAAACCGTTTATTATTTCAGGAATTTTTAGAAATAAGAATGACAAAAATCTATTACTTTTTTTTCTTAAATATCTTATTTTGTGGATGAATACATGGAGTTTTCTGGCATAAAAGTACATTTAAATCGATAGGCTCTTTTTAATAATTGAATTAGTTAAATTTTACCAATTGTGAATTAGGAAGACCTCAAAGAATCGCTTGCATAAGGACAAAATATATACAATTAAAATAACCTTCTTCAGGCACTCAAGTTCATACTTGTTCTGATGATTATTGAAGACAAATGCTGTTTCAAAAGTTTGCTTAATAATTTTAATTTTTTATGAAAGATAAGATACATATACAACGAAACAAATTTTCAAATTGAAAAAAGATTCCTTTGGAAAAGTAGCGCAAGATGAAACTAAATATGCATAATTAACTTATAAAGCATATTGATCCATTATAATTTTAGTATTGTCAAAAATTCTTATTTATCTGAAGTTTCTTCAAATGAACAGAAGGTAATTTTTTTGAATTCGAGTCAGGTTACGTCACGTTTTTACTATTTTTCTCTATATCCATTCTTATAAACTTTTCAAATTATTATATACAGTAGTAGTAGTGCTTTATTGGTTGGAGAATCATTTGATCCATACAAATAGGTTACAGTTCAATTCTAAAACTAACTGTTATTCTAATAAATAAGAACAAAAGCTAAAATTAACTTATTTCTTTTGGACGTAAGTTTACAATGAAAAATTGAGAACTAGCTTGGTCACGTGACCCACTCGTCACATGGCCGTAAAGGCCGAATTTCAACAAGCACCTCCGGTAGCGCCGGTGGTGTCAAAACCATCTTAAGCATCGATACAGGGCCTTAATAGAAAAGCGTCCTTATGGAGATGGTCCAACTACCGAGAGGAAGCTTTACGATTTTAGTCACGCCCACGTTGTCGAGATTTGATTGTTGCCTAACCCCTTCCTTCTATTTTGTCGCTAGGATTAATGGCGTTACTTCCGGCAGCCATGATGAAACGAAATCTCCCGCGAGTTGGCACTTATTGTGTGACCGTAAACATTTCGGGATAGCATATTTTACCCGCGAGATTCAAATTCATTAGTGGGACGGGTTGGTCGGAGTGGAGGATTTTTTATTCTTTAAGAGACCCCTATATTTTCTCAAAGGGTGGGGCATTTCTTTATTTTGAGGTAAATGTGATCAATTTCAGATTTTCTAAATTTAAAACAGTGAAATCTCTCTCCGATCTGCGAAGACTTCTTTTGTGATAAGTTGCGTTTTTGACAACAAAATGTGATATAATATAGTAAATTAAGTTTCGACAACAAAAGCGTCATAGCAAAGGAAATTGCGTCATAATATAATAAATTGAGTCTCAAACATACGGATTGTTTATGTGATTAATGAATCATAGACCTAAAATTAGCATCATTAATGGGGGTTTGGCGCCAGTTAGAGCGGATGTAAAAATATAAACTTGTAACGATAGAACGTGTGTTTATAAAATAATGTTTACGTAACCTTGCACTTTGAACCGATTAACCCTGGACTTTGTACTGGACTTTTGACTCATGATGAGTCATGGACGAATCTCAGTTTTCTGCTATTGAACCATTTTTACTTTGGAATAAAATAGTTAATGTCATAGTATAAACAACTTTAGTTTTGTCTTCATTTCAAACAACATAAAAATCTCTTGATATTGGTTTTAACCAATCCTAAAAGAACAACGAACTTCGCCTGCCTATTACTTCAACCAATCAAAGATGACTTCCTAAGGAGACAATTGATTCCAGAAATCCGGAAAGAAATCCAGAAAGCGGTGGGATGCTTGCGCCAAGAGAATTTTATGGACCCACTAGTGAATTTGTGATTACAGAACTGTGAACATTTAGTAACTTTTGTGTTGAAATAGTCGTACTAGTGCTCATCTCGAAACGGTAAAGACAATTAAATTTCAAATTCTTTGACTATGAACTGTAACATAAAAAAAAACACTTTGTGATAAATTAAGTGCAATAAAGAACATTGGACCTGCATTAAACAAGTCGCGACTTTCTATCAGGGTTTTTTCGTGGTTTTACTCCCGGTAGCCTAGGGTGTTGTCAATCGCAACCAAGTCGTAAGTAATTCAGAAAGAGACCACGAGCTTTTCCTCCATCAATTATAGACTTGGAAGGACAGTTCTTCTTTGAATCTTGAGGATTCATCCCAGCCGGCAGCCCCAATGGACCAACGACCTTTGTGGAAGTGAACTTTGTATCTTTATTTTTGCGTATTTAAGTCTCCGTCTAACTGGCCAGAGTTAAACTGTAAGTCTTAAAATTTAATTTTCCTTCTGGTTTTAATTATTATTTCTTTCGCTTTTGTAAAATGGTTCCAAAGCGAGCTTCTACGAAGTCCAAGTCTGTTCGCGGAAATTAAGCATCAAATACGGGACCTGGTTCGAAAGTTCTTGACGAGGCACAAGCTGTTTCCCTTGACGCAGGAGGGCGTGGGAAGGTGCAGACCACGACTAAGCATCGTTTGCAGGATGATGCGCTTCCGTCGGTCCCCGTGTTAACTGAGGCAGTACCAATAATTAAGAAATCTGAATTGACGGAGGAAATAAAAATGGCACGCGTTATTATTCCGCAATTTGACGGTACAAATATGTCTGTTATTATGTTTTATAACCTGTATTTTGCCGATTATTTTTATCTCATTACAGAAATAAATGCAATTCACACATTGTCCTCTTCCATTAAAATATAATTAAAGCACTTTTAGTATTCGGATCAATAATTAACAAGAGATCATTGTGATGAGTGGGCCTTCGCCCCACTCAAACGATATTTATAGTATGGAAACGACTGACATCGAATTTGACCTATCACTTACGGTTTACGCGATATTTATTGATAATAATAACAATAACGGTAATTTTTGATTGGAACGTTCCTGGAACGTTCCCAACCGGTGGACATTTTACACCTCCTGGGAACGTTCCTGGAACGTTCAGTGCTATTAGGGTATCGATGGCTACGCTATAAAATGGGATTAACAATATAATTGTGCGAATTCTAAATAAATAAAATAAAAGATGAAAATATCCCTGAAAGATCTTCGGAATTAGATATTAGGCGATTTGTACTCCAGCAAATTTTATAGCGAAGCCGTCGATAATACGTCTACAACAGTTATACCTGTTTTGTGCACTACAAAATTTTGAACATTTTTCAATATAACCATATTTGACGTAGAATCAACCGTTATCGAGTTATTTTGAAAAATATGTTATTATTATTATTCAGCACTTTCCAACATGGCGGCTGTAGCCGTTTACATAAAACCTAGATACGGCACCTCACTAGCGAACCTATAGTAAGTTCCAAGAACTAAAAGAATGCCATTAGTTAGAAAGAGATGGAGATATCTATGTCTCTGTTTAACCAATGGCATTTTTTTAGTTCTTGGAACTTATTATAAGTTCGCTAGTGAAGTGTCGCATCTAGGTATATAATTAGAGTTTTGAGTCGGGTAAATTACCCTGGTAACGTACGGTAATATTGGTAAGTTATCGGATAACTTACCCGACGTTCCTACGAAACACAATGAAAAATTTCCCTAATATTTTTGGTATAAATTATACATGCAACGTATTTCATGATCCACACTTTTCCCGGGCCGATTTTCTGTCTCAAGCCAGCCCTGTTGGGGTCTTAGGGCTGTCAAATAATGTAAATAATAGTAGAATGTAGAACATAAAATATAGCATTTTTAATAATTTTTTTAAATAACCTTGGGGATATCCAGATTTCCAACTTACAGGATATACCGACGGGTTATCCCTGGGATATAATGAGATATCATATCCCTCACAGCAATAGGATCTATACCGGGATGTCCCATTTATCTCATAGGTTGTCCCAAGGATAACCTGTCGGATAGTCCGCGTGGTAGAAATTGGGATATCCATGGGACGTTTCTGGGATATTCAAATGTCCCAAGTGGGATATTAATATTTTGATATATATCCTACTTGGGACATTTGAATATCCTAGAAACGTCCCATAGACATCCTGGATATCATGGGAATATCCCAGTTTCCAATTTGCAGAATAGCCGATGGATTAACCACGGGTTATCTCTGGGACAACCTGCGAGAAAAATGGAATCGAATCTATCGATCCTATTTATCTTAACTTTAAAAATATTCTAGGATTCGAAGTGATAACAATATTGACAATTCAATTGAGATACTGAACACTTGGTTGGAGCAACAAAAAAGAAAATACCATGCTGTGGATTTCCTATTCGATGATGAGTCTAAAGGCTTTGATGATGAAGAGGGAATTGCTGATTGGTCGCCCACGAGATTTTCTAACGTCATCAAATTGAGAGAAGAAGCAGTACTTTATGCTCGAAAAATATGGGCTGATTTTATGTTTGTAAGTTTTTTTTGTTCAATTTCATAAATTGCGTTATCAATTTGAAGAATAGGAAGGTAGCGCCAAGAACAACGTTAATATAGCAGGGGGGGCCTGTCGAAGTGACGTTACAAAGTTAGATAACATTTATATTAGTACGTTTCCTGATAATAAATTTCAACAAAGGTTGCGAATTTCGCGATCGAACCTTGCTTCCCCTTTCTCTCATTTTTTTCGTTTAAATGCGAACTGAATTAATAGAACCACGAAGTAGTATAAAGAGATCCAACTCTATGGGCCATTTCGGAAAATTTTACCCCCATTTTTTCGTACCCACATCCTATAGCACTTCAGATAACGTATTCTAGCGCCTCTTGCGGAAAACCGTTATAACATAGGTTTTGGAGTTGGTTTTCAACAGTTTCAAATTTTCTCATGAGACGCGCTACAATACTTTGTCTGGTCAAAGATATTATAAGCCTAGATGTGGCACGGGGTTTAAGAGTGGGGAAACTATATATATAGGACATCACATTTTCTGCCATATCGAGGTGCTGCCCTCACCGTACTACGAAGTCGAGCGCTGATATCGGCTTCAATAACAACAATAACATTAAAAAATTCGATAGTAAATTTTCTGAGGAAAAATTTTCTGGAGAAAAAATGTTTTCCCAAAAATATAAAAAGCACTATAGCCTTCAGTAACAACGATAACATTGAAAAATTCAATAGTAAATTTTCTGAGGAAAAATTACTGAAGAAAACATTTTTTCCCAAAAAGGTCAAAAGCACTATCGGCTTCAATAACAACAATAACATTAAAAAATTCGATACTAAATTTTCTGAGGAAAAAGTTTCTGGAGAAAAAATTTCTTCCCAAAAATGTCAAAAGCACTATCGGCTTAAATAACAACAATAACATTAAAAAATTCGATGGTAAATTTTCTGAGGAAAAATTTTCTGAGGAACAAATTTTTTCCCAATAATGTCAAAAGCACTATTGGCTCCAATAAGAACGATAACATTGAAAAATTCGATAGAAAATTTTCTGAGGAAAAATTTTACCAACAAAATTTTTTCCCAAAAATGTCAAAAGCACTATCGGCTTCAATAACGACAATATCATTAAAAAATTCGATAGCAAATTTTTTGAGGAAAAATTTTCTGAAAAAAAGATTTTTGCCCAAAAATGTCAAAACACTATCGGCTTCAATAACAACAATAACATTAAAAAATTCGATACTAAATTTTCTGAGGAAAAAGTTTCTGAGGAAAAAGTTTCTGAAGAAAAAATTTCTTCCCAAAAATGTCAAATGCACTATCGGCTTCAGTAACAACGGTAACATTAAAAAATTCGATAGTAAAATTCCTGAGGGAATATTTTCTGAACAAAATTTTGTTCCCAAAAATGTCAAAAGCACTATCAGCTTCAATAACGACAATAACATTGAAAAATTCGATAGTAAATTTTCTGAGGAAAAATTTTGTGGAGAAAAAATTTTTCCCTAAAAATATCAATAGCACTATCGGTTTCAGTAACAACAATGACATTGGAAAACTCCATAGTAAATATTCTGAGCAAAAGTTTATTAAAGAAAAAATTATTCCCAAAAATGACAAAGGCACTATCGGCTTCAATATCAGCAATAACATTAAAAAATTCAATAGTAAATTTTCTGACGAAAAATTTTCTGAAGACAAAAATTTTTCCCAAAAATGTCAAAAGTACTATCGGCTTCAATAACGACAATGACATAAAAAAATTTCATAGTAAACTTTCTGAGGAAAAATTTTCTGAAGAAAAAATTATTCCTAGAAATGACAAAGGCACTATCGGCTACAATAACAACAATAACATTGAAAAATTCTATGGTAAATTTTATGAGGAAAAATTTTGTGGAGAAAAAATTTTTTCGCAAAAATTTCAATAGCACTATCGGCTTCAATCACAACAATAACATTGAAAAATTCGATAGTAAATTTTCTGAGGAAAAATTCTGTAGAGAAAAATTTTTTTCCTATAAACTTCAAAAGAACTATCGGCATCAGTAACAACAATAACATTAAAAAATTCGATAGCAAATTCTCTGAGGAAAAATTTTCTGAAGAAAAAATTATTTCCAAAAATGACAAAGGCACTATCGGCTTCAAAAACACCAATAACATTGAAAAATTCGACAGTAAATTTTCTGAGAAAAAATTTTCCAAAGAAAAATGTTCTGAAGAAACAATTTTTTCCCAAAAGTGTCAAAAGCACTATCAGCTTCAATAACAGCAATAACATTAAAAAATACGATAGTACATTTTCTGAGGAAAAATTTTCTGGAGAAATAATTTTTCCTCAAAAATGTCAATAGCACTATCGGTTTCAGTAACAACAATAACATTGAAAAATTCGACAGTAAATTATCTGAGGAAAATTTTCCGAATAAAAATTTTCTGGTGAAAAAATGCTTTCCCAAAAATTTCAAAAGCACTATCGGCTTCAAGAACGACAATAACATTAAAAAATACTATAGTAAACTTTCTGAGGAAAAATTTTCTGACGAAATAATTAATCCCAAAAATGACAAATGCACTATCGGCTTCAATAACAACAATAACATTGAAAAATTCGACAGTAAATCTTCTGAGGAAAAATTTTCTGAAAAAAATGCTTTTCCCAAAAATGTCAAAAGCACTATCGGCTTCAATAACAACAATAACATTAAAAAATTCGATAGTAAATTTTCTGTCAATTTCGGATTTTCCTTTATCATTTAAATTGCTGCAGATATTATTGAAAAGAACATAGGTTCAATTATATTTGTTTAAATACAAATCCTAAACAAATGAAATAAGTAAATACAAAAGACACAGATTTTCTGTCACTAACTTTATGTAAAAATTAAAATTAGATCATTCTTATTGTCTATGATTGTAATGTTAAATGTTACGAATTCTTCATTTATAAAAAAAGCCATTTAGTGATCCATTCTACCAGATCAATAAATCGGTTACCTAAGGCCAAAAGACACATACATCCTGCAATTTTTGTTTTTTATATTTTGTCTCTTTCCAATGTTTCAAAAATTGTTTAAACAAATAGAAATGTATTAAGCATTAAAAGATATGTATCAAAATTATATAATTATTCAACAAAAAGTAGCAAAGGATACCAATTTGAGAAAAAACTGTACATTTCTGGGTCAATTTTGATCAATTTTGAGATTAAACAATAAGTAATTGTTTAAATAATTACATCATGTTTGGAAACAAAATTACTACTCCAAACAATGACAAACTAGTACATTTCAATCGGAAAATATGATTATTTTTTATATTTTTTGGGAATAAATAATGGTTTAAATAAGTTACATTTGTTTAAACAATTAAAAATTGTTTAAAAAGTCATGGTAAATATTCAAATTGTCCCTTTGTAATTATTTGTATGAAACAGACGATGGAAATTTTATTAGAAAAGTTCCTCTGATGGAAAGAAATTTATGTGTATTGTCACGAATTTCTTTCTTTCGAAAAAAGTAAAGCAGTGAAAGTTGGATGCAAAGAAATGCAAAGGTTCGCCTAGAATAAAAACTATCCAAAACACGTCTCTCAAACAATTCTTCAATTGACAAGGATAAAAATTGGCAGGAAATTAAAAAAAATCTTTTTTCTATTTCTATTCTTCCTTTATTATCTGAATGTATGTAGATATCCGGAAAGCAGATCTCTGTTTGATTATGTTTGTCCAAACACAACAGTTGTTGATTTTGTATAGAAATAAAACAAGTAAATATAAACTTTGTCCTTCAAAATAATTTTTTTAGCACTGAAACTGCTTCAAATGTTTGTGAGAGATTGACAATAAACATTTATTATTTGTTGTTATTACTTAATTAAAAATATAACGAAAGTTGTAGGCATTAAAAAATATTGTACTTTTTATTCTTCTCTGGAAATATAATACTTAAAATTATTGCGCTAGTCATCATCAGTAACAATTTCTACGAAACATCAACATTAATTTGTTGTTTTTTGATTTCGCATTCTACTTCATTATCTTAATCGATGTAGATATCCTTCAAAATAACATAAGTTTCATTATATTAGTTGGACTCCTCTGAATCATTTAAGATCTTTCAGATTCAGATTTTTTGTCCGTGAGTAATTTTCTGCACTCTAAATTAAAGTATCTATACGAAATCGTGAATTATATCAAATTTCCGGCGATTCGCGCTGAATTTTGCTGTCCGAACTCGACCTAATTAATTTATTTAGTAAACGATCAATCCGATTAATTGCTACTGCAGCTGATACAAAGTGTGACACAGTTACTACTATCCTCCAAAATGTGAGCACAAAGTACTTTATTGTTGTATTAGTAAGCGAAATAGATTACAGATGTACATGAAAAAAGATAGAAATGGGTTTTGATAAGCACAGAGTGTACCTGTGGATTGGAAAGCAAAAAATATATTTTCAAACATTATTGTAGTGTATCTCTTAAATAAGGGGCCGTCCATAAATTACGTGGTCCGTTTTTCGCTAAATTTCGACCCTCCCTCCCCCGTGACTGTTGGCGATATTATTGCTGATCCCCCCCCCCCATTTATCACGTGACTTTTTTAAAAATGACGAAAATTTATATAACATGACAGGAAACATTAAAAAGTATTTTTTAAGACTGTTAGTCGCGAATTCTATACATTTGAGTAGTGTAAAAAAATATATAGCTTTACATACTGAAGTATTCTTTTATAAACTTCTATGTATTCTGCGTATGTACTATAACCTGCATTTTGCCGATTATTTTTATTTCATTAATTTGACTCTTATTTTTACTTTATTCTGGACTCAGAATGAGTCCATGAATTGCCTGAAGGGCGCCAGATAGTTTTTGAAAAATATGAATAGACAAAAGTTGCTCTTCCGAAAAAGATTGAAAACTCATCAAAATTTGTCATCAATAATTTTTTGATATGTCGCGTTGTTTTAGTTTTAATTGTAAAAGATAACATTCAAAGAAAAAAATTAAATTTGTTGAAAAGCGACACAAGAGATGAAATAATGAGAAAAAAGTTGTTCTACCAAAAAATATCTCCAAATATGTTATAAACTCTTGTTATAGACATATATTAAAAATAAAAAAATTAACTTTTTGAAAAAAATGACAAAAGCTACAAAAAATTGTTTGCCTTAATTATATGTACAAATTTTATTAGAACCACCTTACGTTATGATGCGTATTTTTAGTTTAAAATCGTGAAAAATAACATTAAATATAAATGAAATTTATGGAAAAGTGACACAAGTTTCAATTAAATGTTGATTCACAAGTTTTTAAAAGTAGGGTACGATTTTTTCAAATTATAAGGAACAAGACAATGAGATTACGTATGTGCGAAGTACGAGATACGTGATGAACATGTGTTCGTTAAAGCCGAAGAAGCCTTAGAAAAAGAGAATTCACAATCACAAATGTGTGGGAAATACAAAGATTGAGCGCTCAGCACGAGGTACATACGTTATTGAGCGCGAGGCGCGAGAACCAACAGTCGCGCGCCCTACGCGCGCTCAAACTTGCGAGCGAAGCGAGCCGCGCACGGAGCGCGCGATGAGAATGTACATTTTTTAAAGTAAAATTTGTAATAAAAGATTGCCTTCGTAAATATTCAGGATTGTCAACAAACTAGATGTTTTATTCAGCACTTTTAGGTTTGGAAGTCGCCAGAAATCGCCAAATTCAACAAATTAAATGCCAACACAAACCGTCAATAGAAGTATCCCCGATATCCGCAATATTACCCACGTATACAAGATTTTATGGGAGGTTTGTGAATTTTTTGATTGTGTTTAACGAGAATGGCCGACGTCGAGGGTATTTCCGCACACAAAATTCTGCCTTCTGGTAAACTTGGTTCAAAATCGCCGGAACGCCATGAAATCACCAAGAGAAAATTTAAATCGCCATAATTGTCGCCAGTCGCCCAATCCCAAGACATTGGTTGCCAAATAGCAGCAGCGTAGCCAGGAATGTTTTTCGTGGGGGGGGGGGGGCTGAACGTAGGAAGAAAGGCAGAAGAGGGTATCCAAAAAATAAAATGACCTAATATTGAAGTTAAAAACATAATTGTTGAAACAATTTATTATTATAAAAAATATAATTTTTTAAACAAATTGTTATTGTTTCTAATAATCTTCTTCTATATTAATGCTTGATAGTTGCGATTCTTTAAATAATTTTTTCATCTTTTGTGAATTTTTCACTTAGAGTGAGGTAATAATTAATGAAATTCAAGAAACATAATTGAATAAATGAATTATTATTGCTTATAACTAGCTTCTCCTATATTAATTCTATATATTTACGGTTTTTCCTACAAAAATTGACTTCTTTTCTACTTTTTGCCTAGAGAGATAATATATAATTCAAGTTAACAAATATAAATGTTTAAACACTTATTATGGCTTATAACTATCTTGTCATAATTTTTTAGATTTTATTTAACTTTTTAGTTAAGAACAAATGTGGGCGTTCGCTTTAAAGGGTCCTTATAACAGATATAGAGTTACATACAGAATCATATAGCTGAACAAGTTCCGGGAATTTTAAGCCTAAGACGTACCCTTTAGGTTGAAAAAAGAGTCGTTAGAGCATTTTTGAAGTTGAAACTTCGAATAACCGATTTTCGAGAAAAACGCATTTAATGTTGGCATAAATATAGTATCAAAAGATTCAGTATAGGTCTTAATATTATTCCCCACTTAAATTCAAAAATAATAATTTTGACCCTAGAACCGCCCACAAGGGTACTTTTATGCGGTCGCCTACAAATAATAGTCAATATTGTTTAAATCTATTCTGAGAGAATATTGCTAAAAGTAATAATAAATTGTTTAAACAATTCATGTAAATTAGGGAGTCATCGTGGCTCAGATGGTATAGTGATTATCCAATGTTTCAATGCTGCAGCCTTGGCAGCCACGCTGGCGCGGGTTCGATTCCCAAAGCAGGAAGCGAGGCTGGACGTGCTTTCTGAAAGCTATACTTGATATCAAGTGAAAAGTTATAATTAAATTTCTCAATATACTAGAAAAAAAGCGTTTTGTATTGAAATCTTGCTTTTTAATTGTTAAACAATTGTTACAAACCGAGAAATTAATCTTCAAAAGTAGGGTCACTTTGACCAAGCATATTTTTAATGTCATCAATATTCATTAAAATTTGAGAAATATTCGTTCTACCTTATTTATTTACAAATCCAGACATACCACATACGTTGTAATTGTTAACAACGATTATACATAATATATAGCTACAAGAAGTCCAAATAAAGTTTAAAATGTTGAGAATACTCTACTTGAATTTTCGTCTCATCGAAACATTTCATTGGAATAGTTTCGAAATATACTTGATATCGAGTGAAAATTTGGAATTGAATTTCTCAATATATTAGAAAAAAGTGTTTTGTATTGAAATTTTACTTTTTTATTGTTAAACCAATTAATTTACCATTTAAGTCTTTTTTGGACAAAATAATTGTTTACATTTGAAAACTAGCTGCCTCCATCGTGTTTGCGAATTTTTATAGCGGATTCGAAACTATCCCAATGAAATGTTTCGATTAGACGAAAATCCAAGCAGAATATTTTCAACATTTCAAACTTTATTTCGCCTTCTTGCGGTTGTTTTATGTATAACCATTGTTAACAATTATAACGTATGTGGTATGTCTCGTTTCGTAAATAAAGAAGGTAAAACGAATATTTATCAAATTTGAATAAATATTGATGATATTAAAAATATGCTTGGCCAAAGTTACCCTACGTTCGGAGACTAATTTCTCGGTTTGTAACTATTATTTTAGAATTAAAATGTATACTTTCAATACAAAAAATTTTTTTCCTAGTATATTGAGAAATATAATTCCAAATTTTCACTGGACATCAACTATATTTCAAAACTATCCCAATGGAATATTTCGATTAGACGAAAATTCCAGTAGAATATTTTCAACATTTCAAACTTTATTTCGCCTTCTTGCGGCTATTTTATGTATAACCATTGTTAACAATTATAACGTATGTGCTATGTCTGGATTCATAAATGAATAAAGTAGAACGAATATTTATCAAATTTTAATCGATATTGATGATATTAAAAATATGCTTGGTCAAAGTTACCCTACTTTCGAAGACTAATTTTTCGGTTTGTAACGATTGTTTAACAATTAAAAAGTAAGATTTCAATGAAAAACCCTTTTTTTCTAGTATATTGAGAAATTTTATTCCAATTTTTCACTAGATATCAAGTATATTTCGAAACTATTCCAATGAACTGTTTTGATTAGACAAACATTCATGTACAGTATTTTCAACATTTTAAAATTTATTTCCACTTCTTGCGGCTATTTTATTTACAACCAGTGTTAACAATTATAACGTACGCGGTATACCTGGAATCGTAAATAAATAAGGTAGAACTATTATTTCTCAAATTTTAATCAATATTGATGACATTAAAAAAGTGCTTGGTCAAAGTCACCCTACTTTTGAAGACTAACTTCTCGGTTTTCTAGTATATCGAGAAATTTAATTCCAATTCTTCACTATATATCAAGTATATTTCGAAAATATCCCAATGAAATTTTTCGAGTAGACAAACATTCATGTAAGGGAAACCGCCCTACAGTAGATAACAAAAAATTCAACAGCGTTTTAACTGCATCAGTTTCCAAAATTAAATGAAGGTTATCGTTTATAAATAAAGCTTGCATATTCAATTGAGTAATCTTATAGAAAAAAATATCACGAAAATAATCAATTAGCTGTATTAAACATTTTTATTACACTTGGTCAAGGGTACGATTTTGGCACCTCTGTCCATCAATAGATAATCGTTTCTGGTATTGCTCCTGGGCATGATAAAATACTCAATTCTCGATAATTCTAATTTATCATTAGTATACTTACAATGAACATCAGCTTATCGAGTAAATAATAGTTCAAACCATGATTATTTTACAAAAATCACAAAAGTTTAAATTGTTGACATTTTTTTTATCTCTCATATTCCGTGAGATTGGTACGATTGGTACGAGATGTTTAATCTGCATTCCATTTAACCTGACTTGCGATGACAGAAAAATGCAGAATTTTTACATACCTTAATCCCAAAAATGATATCTTTAGTGATTTCATAAGATTTCCGAGGATTTCAATAATTTTGAGGAATTTCGAAAGCTCACAAGGTATTTTGATAAATTTGCCAGGATTTCAGGTAATATCAACAGATTTCATGTAATTGCAAGGGATATTACAATATTTAAATAGATTTCTAAGAAGTTATTTTCAGGCATTCATAGATTTCGTATGATTTTGAAGAGATTTTCAAATATTTCAAGGTTTTATCAAAGATTTCAAAGAATTTTCAATTAACTCAAAAAATTTGAAATATTCAAGGTATTTTTAAAACCCAAGGGAATTTCTAAAAGCTTTAATACATTTCGAGGCATTTTAAAAAATTTTAAAGGATTTAGAATAACTAAGGGTATTTTTTAACATTTCAAGGGATTTTCAAGAACCTTACAAAGTTTCAAGGGATTTCAATAGTTTCAACGAATTTTAGATATTTTAGGGAATTTTAACATAATAAAAAGTAATTTATAACCAAGATTTTGAACGAATATGATTTTTTTTAGTTAATTTATTATTTCATGATATTTTAAAAGAGCGCAAGGGATTTTATAAAATTTTCGAGGATTTCTCTGCTTTTGGAGGATTTTGAAAGCTCTCAAGGTTTTTGAATAAATGTCAAAGATTTTAAGAAGTATCGGCAGATTTTATAGAATTCCATGAGATTTTATTTCGAATTCGCCCTCAATTCGTATGAATTCTTTTGAATTCTGCAGAATTTTCGGAATTTTTTTTAATTCACGTGAATTCGTCAAAATTCAGTTAATTCTACGTAATTCAATGTATTTTTTCAAATTTATTTTTAGTTTTTGTTTAATTCATCTTGAAGTCGGCACTTCCTCAAATTGTTTTAAATTTCCTAGAATTTTTCTAAACTTATTTCAAACTTACTGAATTCAATGCATTTTTTCATATTGTTCAGATCTCTCAAATTCGTTACATTTCATTTAATAAATTGAAATTTATATACTCAAATCCATGTTATAAAGAACAAATCACTATTTCTTGCAGAAATCACATTCATTGTGAATTTTAAATAAAAAAAAATTATTACGGCAATATAATTTTATTCTATTAAGTACTACTTTAATAGAGAAAAACAATTAACAGGAGCTTCTTATTGGAGGCTACAGACATCATCCTGTGGTGCCTTCTAATTATTTTATACAGATATTTTGCAACATCAATTAAATATAAATAACATAGAAAAAAAAAGTATTTGGTTTATTCTGTTGCATCAAAAAATTATCAGGCGCGCGCAAGACGACTAGTTTTATAAAATGAAACACTGGCCAAATTCTTTGCCAAAAAATTGATTTTTTGAATGTGTCTTGGTCTTTTTTGTAAAGCGTTTGTAATGGAGCAAACGTTTTTAACAACATTGTTTCGTATATCTCGATGTTTGCAAGAAACTTTGTTTATAAAAACAGTTTTTTTTCTTTCAAAAAATTGGATGCCATTTTTTTTATTTTGAAGCTTTTTACAATTTTCCGACGGATACAGTCTGCAGTCAGTATTCGAAGTTTATTCTTTTTAAGTTGTACTCCATAATAACCATTGTTTTTATTTCCTGAAAACTTTTATCTTTAGACACAATTTCATCTTCATTGACTGTTAGGGCTGGTGACGTTGAGCCAAGGTGCTTGTTCGTGGAAAAAGTGTTTTCTTCCTACTCCACCATTCCATAGGATTTGCCGTCCGTTCCAAAAGATTCTCCAATAAATGTAAATTGATTTCTTTCTTACTTCCGTCTTTTTTCACTTGTTCGCCTTGTCCAGCTGCTGCCACGATGTCCGCATAACAGCTTTCCAACGAAGAATTTTGACGCTCTTGAGCAGGTTGTTCATTTTCCTTCTTTTCTTCGACAACAAGATCACGATTTTTTCCATTTCCTTTTTCCCACAATGTCTGCACATGGTCGTGTAACGATGTGAGTATTGTTTCTCGGGCTTCTTGACCAAATAAAACTGTTTTAAATAGTAGATCCAAAATTGTTGCCAACGCAAGAGATTATTCTACCTTCAGGTCATCAAGTTTCACGTTAATTTCGGCTTGTAATTCAGCTTTCATTGAATTTCCAAGAACACTGCAAATTTTCTTCTTGACACAATTATTTATTGCCCTTAATGTTGGGATAACTTAACCTATAATAGTAATACACTTGATTGTGGAGTCAGCAAGTTAGGGTAATTTTTTTTTTTTTTTTAATCGATGTTTATAGTAAAAAAAATTCTCATTCCCATAACTTAAAATTAATGCGAGAATAGAAAAGTTTATTGATTCGAGACGAATCGTTTCATCTATAATATTGATACACGTTATTGAAGAGTAAGGAAGTTATGGTAATGCATGATATTTGAAAAAACAGTTTTTTATGGTAAAACTCTTTTCACTAACATAATTTCAAATTGATGCGAAAACGGAAATGATACCTTGATTCGAGGCAAATCGATAGACCTATAATATTAATACACTTGATTGTAGAGTCAGCAAGTTATGGTAATGCCTATAATATTTGAAAACATGGTTTTTTATAATGAAAACTTTTTCCACTAACATAATTCAAAATTGATGCAAGAACGGAAAATATTCTTAGATTAGAGGCAAATCTATAGACCAATAATATCGCTACATTTTATTGAAGAGTATGGACGTTATTGTAATGCATAAAATTTGAAACATTTGTTTCACACAGAAAAACTTCTTTCATTGACATAATTCCAAGTTGATGCATGAATAGAAAAGGCTTTTTGATAATAAATTTTCAAATAAAATAATTCTGATAATTTTTGTGGAAAAATCATACAGCTGGGAATGGGATAGGGTGCAATAGAAATTCCGCCTTTCCTTTTCCAGCTTGAAAAATTACCATTTCAAATGCAAAATTAATTGAAAATTATTTGCAATTATTTTTTAATATTGTATTTTTGAAAAATTCTATTTTTAAATTAATAAAAATGAATACTTTAGTTTGTCTATTACTTAAAAAATCACTCATGCTTCCTCAATGAGGAAGCAAATACATTTGCTAACGGGAAGCAAAGTGCTCGTGAAATGAGCACCATATAAATACAAATACAAAGTGGAAACACTCAAGATCGAATTCACAGCTAGTTTCAAAAATCTCGGAAATGCTTCCGGGTTTTTTGTTTCATAGGGTTATGCTGATCATAGTTTAGAGTTCCAGCTCGTTTGGTCTTTTCCATCTGGGCTTAATTATAGCAAATGAGGCAAAAACACTTTTTTGTGCTTTCTAAACCCCTTTTTTAAAAAAAGGTGACGTGGTGGAAAATTTTCGTTTCTGAATTCACATTTGACGGAAAAAACCTATCGGAATGATTTCAAGCTACCTTCGGCTCTTTCTGAAGTAAACCCCGTATTATAAAGTGCAACTTCAAGTTAAAATATTCATAATTATGCAATGAAAACATTTATTTATCGTCAAAAAAATTTTGTAATTGATTTTCTGATTTAAATCATTCTGCGCAGGCTAAAGTTGGTACAGGTGATGAACGTGTCATATTCAGCAGTGAAATCGCATCTCAATCCAAGGAAACCTTTTCGAATCCTGAATTACTTTCATATCGACCAGTGAGAATTCTCATTTAAAAAGCTAATATATTCATACTGTAAATTTGTGGACTCAAATGTCTGTGCTTTCCCTAATTTGTTATCACTAGGGAAAAGAATTTTGTATAATTGATCTGGATTACTAATGAATATAACATTTATTGAATTCGAAGGACAAGAATACAATCTTTTATCGACAAAAGTTCTTTCCAGACTGACTTATTTAGCGGTCTCAGACCTCACACTCAGCCCTAAAGTGGGGCTAATATAAACAAAGTTGTACGTCCAATATACTATGACGAAAAGAAGGACGGAATATAATATCGAGAGTGAAAAATATGTACATATGTAGTCTGGTTGATCTTACATAACACGTGCAAGCTGGTCAAAAATTTAAATTATATAAAGTAAAATTACTTATATTACACATACTACCCCCGTTAAGGGGGGATTATGGTTAATTCAGACAAAACAAGGCAGATTTTCAAGAATTTTTTCAAGCGATACATGTAATGTTGGTTGATTTCTTTAATTGGTACATAATAATAGAAAATCTGAACCATATTCTTACTAATTTTCACTGCAAAATATCAATAAATAGGCCGTTGGCAGCAAATCTCCGAAGGCGCCTCGAAAAAATGTTACTTTGCGGTGACGGTTCTAACTGACCACTGGATCATCCGAAATCAAAAAATCAAAGTGTGTTAGTTAGGTGAGAACACTTTCTTATTTAAACAAGCGCGCGCAAAGTTGCACTTTCACCGTTTGAGATTTTGATTTGCGACATCTATCATGAGGAAGCGTACTACAATGCTGTTCTACAATGTAATACAATGTATGCGCGAAAATTGTTTCGCACACTGTCTGCTCAAATAAGGTCCTTTAGGCACCATTTAGAAGCATGAAACATCAACTTTTGAGGTGGGTGTTGCAAAAAGTGTTTTAAGTGTATATATAGAGGCTTATAGATGTGGACTGGATATGATGTTATGAAATTATCATGGAAAATAAGTAAGTACGTGAATAATATATAATCACATAAAGTATTGATAATAGATTTATTACTTTCACGATGATTCATTATGATAAATATAAATTAAAAATTTAAAGCTTTTTCGGGTTTCAATCGTGTGCAAAACTACAAAACTTGCCGACGTTTCGTGAGTAGTTTTTTTCCATCGTAAAATATAAGAATAAACAATTAAATTTTTGTAAAAACGATACAAGAGACGAAAAAAATGAAAGAACAAAAGTTGTTTAACCAAAAAAGATCTACAAATTTGTTATAAACTCTTGTTATGAAGATTCATCAAAAATTAAAAATTCACTTTTTGAAAAAACGACACAAGCTCTACAAATCTGCTTAGAACCACTTTACACTAGTATGCGTATTTTCAGTGTAAATCATAATTACAAAAACAAGACATTGAAAATACGTATATTTCAATACCAATGCATATTATGAATTGTGATAATATAAGTTTATTGAAATGATAGATTTTTCAGCGTAGCTAAGAATAAAAATTAGTGCAAAATAAGGAGCAAATATTGAAGTGATCATAAAAAATAAAATTCGTACATTATTTTGCAAAACCTAAATAAGTAGTAACCAGCTTGAGATACAGAAATAAATGTGATATACGTTTGATATAATAATGTTGAACATAATGTAGAAAAGTTCAAATTTTTGACAAAATCTAGTGCGAAGCACGAGATTTGTGATGTGAATATATTCGTTAAAGCCCAAGGAGCTTTACCAAAAGAGAATTCACAATCACAGTAAGGGTCTGATTGAAAAAAATAATAAAATATTTTGACAACATAAAAAGAAATTATAATAAAAATTGTAAAAAGAACTTTTCAGCTTTAATTTTAATACACATTATACACACCGTCAGTCAAAATCAGATTTTTTTCAAATTTGAAAATTGCATTTGCTATTTTTAGATGAACTTTGATATTTTAGTCGGACATTAAGTATATTACAATTTTCATAGTAATAATAATAAAATACTATATTATCATGGATCTTATAGTTATTGCAGTAACATAAATGAACCATATTAACATAAATTATTATAATTTCTTGACTTGAAAATAAAAATGAATTTGAAGCATTTAAAATAAACACGCGTACTACGGCCAATAACGTGGCTTACCCCTTACAACGCAACGTTTGCGCAGTTGAAAAAGTCGCGGTCTATTAGCATCACGATTGGATCGCCTGTCCTCGGATTTTTATTTCTTCCGAGATGAAAGCGCCTAAACTGGCAAATTAAGGAATTACGATTCCTACAGTAGCAGACGACAATTTAGTTACAAATTTTCTCTGAAGAGGCGCTCTCATCTGAGATGAAATCTCGCTATGGAGAAACAGTTATGCCAATGTGGGCGCCTTTTTCTCCTGTGCTTGTGTTCGGGCCGCGCACTGGTTGGCCGCCGTCGGCGCGCAATTCAAAATTGGAATTAAAAACCATTCTTGCCCTCGTGAAAAGAAAGATCAATTTAATACCACTCCAAGACCAAATTCAAACCACGTTTGG
Organism: Andricus grossulariae; assembly: GCA_011634705.1. Classification (NCBI taxonomy): domain Eukaryota; kingdom Metazoa; phylum Arthropoda; class Insecta; order Hymenoptera; family Cynipidae; genus Andricus; species Andricus grossulariae. The sequence continues at coordinate 120,466,425 of JAABKJ010075445.1, read as the reverse complement.
TCTTTTTGTGGTCTGCACCCTTCAGCGTATACCTGCATCATTGTTAGGGTATTGAAATAGACACCACACTCTCTCTCTGAAATAAGGATAGCTGTCTGTATCAACAGACTAGCTATACCTAAAGGTCCTGAAGAAGCTGGGTCAACTTAGTACGTGACGTCACGACGGTACCATAAAGCAGTAGAGATTATGGTTATGGGCCTGAATCGTGATGACCCTAATAATGATGGGATATTGGGAGGGTAAACTGCTGGCTGGGACAAAAAGACTGTGGTCTTCTGGGGACCAGAAAAGATCAGTTTAAGATCACTTTAAGACAGACCTATATACCTATCTACCCTTCACCTATATACCCATCCACACATCACTACTTTACCACCGAGCAATTCACGCGTACTCCGAAAGGGAAACGGCTTAATGGTATAATAATATTGATATTTAGGCGTAAAGTTAGAGTGTGAGTATCTATTAATAATCTAGATGCATTCTAAAACATATAACGATTTTTAAATATTTTGTAAGTAACTCGAGCATTTCAGTATGTCAGTGGTTTGCCAGTACTGAGACAGTACTGGCAGTCAATACTGCGCCAGCATCTGCACCCTAGTACCGCCAAGCATTAAAAGGAAGTGCTGGCACAGTACACGCCCAATACAGCCAGTTAGTACTGGAACTCCGGCAGGCTGTACTGGGCCAGTACTATGCTTAACTTAGCATATTTTTTATTCACCATTATATTGTATAAGAGATGCTGAGTAACAATGATATTGACGAGGAAACGTTTGTTCCAAAATTTCGACGAGCCGACAGTATATTCAGCGTTGGTGAAGGAATCTATAAGGAATCCTTCTGAATGTTTGTGTGAATCTGCCCTGGCGGAAGTTTCGGACTCATTCAGAATGGGAATAATTCCGTCTGAGTCCGTCGAACAATTCAATCCATTTTATTCCACGTGAATACGAAATCTGTTTCCGAATCATTCTGAATATAATCCGTTTAAACATGTCCAGAATTTTTTTAATCCAGTCCGCATATTTTATTTTCATACAATTATTCATAACACATGTAACTGTATATCGTAATCATTTATTTCATGGTGAACCAGTTATTCGAATCAAAACGGAATCATTCGGATTAAACTCTCAAGTCATTACATGGATTAAGACGGAATGAAAATTGTATTAGGAACAAACCGGAAACCTTCTGAATGATGTCAAAATGGCTCGGAACCATTCGGAATCAACTCGCGTCATACGAGATAAGACGGATTCAGACGGAATGGCATTGTATTCTGATAAGTGCCAAATCATTTGGACTGAGTATGGCATGGCATGGAATCAATTGGACTGAGCTCGAGAGTTATCCAGTCGATTCAGAAGGAATGGAAATTCTATTCGGATTGAAACGGATTCACTCAGAGTGAGGGAGTAATGTCACTTAATAATTCAGCATGAATTCGCGTCACTAAACGAAGGACGCGAAAAAGAGGTACTGTAAAAATTTTAGTATTTTCTCCCATTTCGTTTATGAAAGAGAGCCCGGAAAGTATGAGAAACAGATAGGTCGAATAGGTTAGTCACTTTCACACTCTTTCTGTTGATCGACGTGAATTTGAATCGTTTTCAATTGACTTGTGTGTTTTCTTCGTATGTATAGCTATTTGCATGAATTTGCCCTGATCATACCTTAAGGAAATTCGGAATCGAAATGTAAGGCATAATCATTTTTGAACTCTTTGGATAAGCAAATACGGAAAAATTGTATGTAAAGATTTTATAGAGACAGAGATATTCTTTGAGTTACGCAGAGTTCACTTTCATTAGATACTCATATCTAACAGAATCAAGAAAAAAAATCTTCATATATTGCTTTTCGGAGTAATCCAGGGCGATATAACCTCGAATGTAAAAATTATGCAGCATACTCATCGTATATATTGCAACCACTATTTTTCTTAAATTTTGTCTTCAGAATCGTGATTAGCGACCTTGAAACTCCTTAAATGTTGCGTTTTAAGTATATTTTATCAATTTTTAACATACTTTTTCAGTAAATTTAATCATTTTTCCACCATGCTTCTCCGCCATATTGAATCCTCAATTTTTTAAATTGATATTTTGACTTTGCATTCGTAATCAGCGACCTGAAAACCTCAGTATATGAAATTTTTACATTCTCATCAGAGAAGGTATTAGATTTGTGTAAAATTTGACCCCCTCCGTTTTTGTCAAATGTTCAAATGCTCGCAAGTATGAGCGCGCCTGGGGCGCACACCTGTTGGATCTCGCGCTTCGCGCTCGATAATGTATTCACCTCGCGCTACGCGCTCAGACACATTTGCCTGATGCTTTAAGCTTGGTTCCTCTAGGTTTTCGCACTTCGTGTACTTGCTATTGCGCGCTTAGCCGGCAAATACTCTCTTAGTAAGCTTCATCGTTATGACCTGCTTTTGTTTTAATTATGCCATCTACAAAAAATAAACAAATCTTCAAACTAAGTATCAAGGCTGAAGAGGTCAGCAAACAAAGCTGACGAAACGTCGCGAAATAATTGTGGATTTTTATCATTAACCCCAGTGATCAACAAAAGAGAAATAAATCTTTAAACTAACTACGGAGGGGTAAGAAGTTAGCCAATTAAGCTGACGAAACGTCACAAAATTATTGTGGATTTTTATTATTATACCAGTGATCTACAAAAAATAAACAAATCTTCAAACTAAGTATCAAGGCTGAAGAGGTCAGCAAACAAAGCTGACGAAACGTCGCAAAATAATTTTGGATTTTTTTTATTGACCCCAGCGTTCAACAACAACAACAAAATCTTCAAAATAAATATGGAGAGTGAAGAGGTGAGCAAAGCAAGCTGATAAAACGTCGCTAAATAATTGTGAATTTTTATTACTAACCCCAGTGATGAAAAAACAATAAATAAATCTTCAAATTAAATATGGTAATCTGAGGAAACGTCGCGAAATAATTGTGGATTTTTATCATTAACCCCAGTGATAAAAAAAAATCGTCAAACTAAATATGGAGGGTGAAGAGGTCAGCAAAGCAAGCTGACGAAACGTCGCAAAATAATTTTGGATTTTTATTATTAACCCCAGTGATAAAAAAAAATCTTCAAACTAACTAGGGAGGGTGAAGAGGTCAGCAAACCAAGCTGACGGAACGTCGCAAAATATTTGTGGATTTTTATTATCATACCAGTGACCAAAAAAAAAAAAAAGATTTTCAAACTAAATATCGAGGCTAAAGAGGTCAGCAAACAAGGCTGACGAAACGTCGCAAAATAATTTTGCATTTTTATTCTTGACCCCAGCGTTTAACAACAACAACAAAATCTTCAAACTAAATATGGAGGGCGAAGAGGTCAGCAAACAAAGCTGACGAAACGTCGCAAAATAATTTTGCATTTTTATTATTGACCCCAGCGTTTAACAACAACAACAAAATCTTCAAACTAAATATGGAGGGCGAAGAGGTCAGCAAACCAAGCTAACGAAACGTCGCAAAATGATTTTGGATGTTTATTATCAACCCCAGTGATAAAAAAAATCGTCAAACTAAATATGGAGGATGAAGAGGTCAGCAAACCAATCTGACGAAACGTCGCGAAATAATTGTGGATTTTTATCATTATCCCCAGTGATCAACAAAAGAGAAATAAATCTTCAAACTAACTACGGAGGGTGAAGAGGTTAGCCAATTAAGCTGACGAAACGTCGCAAAATTATTGTGGATTTTTATTATTATACCAGTGATCTACAAAAAATAAACAAATCTTCAAACTAAATATCGAGGCTGAAGAGGTCAGCAAACAAAGCTGACGAAACGTCGCAAAATAATTTTGGATTTTTATTATTGACCCCAGCGTTCAACAACAACAACAAAATCTTCAAAATAAATATGGAGGGTGAAGAGGTGAGCAAAGCAGGCTCATGAAACGTCGCAAAATATTTGTCGATTTATATTATTATACCAGTAATCAACAAAAAAACCGATCTTCAAACTAAATATGGAGGGTGAAGAGGTCAGCAAACCAAGCTGACGAAACGTCGCAAAATGACTTTGGATTTTTTTATTAACCTTGGGTGCATTTCCGAATAGCTGAATTTTCCGATTTTATTGAAACTTCGTACACTTATGTATTCTGACGCGCTGATTACGACTATGATAGTGAAAATTGGCGACTAAGCGATTTTCATGGTGAAACCCATAAAAAACACCATAAAAATAATGTTTTTTGCGTCTGTCTCAGTAAATACGCAGAATTTCGAAAAATATTTTCAACAAAAGTTTTAGCTAATATAAAAATACATCTTTCTTGTGAAATATACTTTTTGCCTAAAACCATTATTTTTTGAGAAAGAGAGGATTGCGTTGTAAGAACAAGAAAAGGACGTAGAAAGTTACGGAAATGCGTTTGGTCACGTTTTTCTCTCATTTTGTTAAAACTTCTTATATTTATATAATTTGACGCGCTGATTGCGAATATGATAATGAAAATTGTCGACAAAGCAATTTTCATGCTGAAACCATGAAGAAACCATAAAAATCATGGTTTTTTCGTTTATCTAAGCCACTACGCAAAATTTTGCGAGTGATAGTTATTTCATTTATTTCATTTATTTCATTTATTTCATTTATTTCATTTATTTCATTTATTTCATTTATTTCATTTATTGCATTTACTTCATTTATTTTTTGGTAAAATCTTGGGATTTTTTATCGTCTGCTAAAATAGCCTAAAATAGGTAAAATATTTATAAATGCCATGAATCGTTTGAAATAATTGGAGGTCCCACAAGATATCCTAAATATTCCAATTAATAATTGTTAAGAATGGCGCTGGTATTAAATAAGATTATGAGCCACTTCATAATTAGTTAGGAAGAAGAATATATTGTATGAGGCAATATTACAGTGCTGATTGACAATATATTAACCGACTACAATCTGACGAGATCTCAATCCTTTTTTTAGTTGGGCTAGTGAACTTGTACGTGTACCGGACGTGCATAAGTAAAACCTGCGCAGCTCGGTTCGCGCACACGCACTCCCTAACACACCCATAGTTATTAGTGGACAGAGCATGTATTCACATAACTCAACAATAATAATATCCTAATTGAGCTGCCGAAACGAATAAGGGTACACAAAATTATTTCACTGGTTGTAAGACTGAGATCCAAGGGCACTTTAGTGTCCATTTTAGGTCCAGTCGTTTTGTTGTTATTCGACATTTTCTGGGATCTGAATAAAAAATGTCATATAGCGGAAAGTTATGCAATTTTTGCAAATATTTTTTTATATTCATTTGAAGAAGTGTGATATGCATAAATTTTATCAATGGTGTATGTTGATTTAATAGATATTTTTCTAGAAAAACAATAAAATAGCGTCTTAATGAAAAAGCATTTTTACCGTGTATTTTTTATCATTTCACAATTGTTTTTTTAATCATATAGAACTTGCCGAGACGAAGACAATGTGTTTTGAAATTTTTTCAATTGGACTATTAGTTCAATTTTTACAAAATTCGAAAAAAATACAAATATTGAGTTGGGTGTTTGCTTGTGTGTGAGGATTCGGTCGAGGTTTCAAACCTGCAGCTTCCAAGCCTCCCCCGCTGTCACGATTCGATGCTCTTACTAACATTTGTACACACAGACGTGAAAAGTCTGTATTTATTTCGAATTTTGTAGCAATTAAACTAATAGTCCAATTGAAAAAATTGCACGACAAATTGTCTTCTTCTCGGCAAGTACTATATGATTAAAAAAAAACAATTGTGAAATGATGAAAAATAAACGGTGGAAATGGTTTTTCATTACAACGCTATTTTATTGTTTTTCTCGAAAAATATCTATTAAATCAACATACACCATCATTAAAATTTGTGCATATTACACTTCTTTAAATGATTATGAACAAATATTTTCAAAAATTGCATAACTTTCCGAGATATGACATTTTTATTTAAACACAGAAAATGTCAAATAACAAAAAAAACGACCGGGAATTTGCCATGTGCACCCAATATATTCGGAATCAGGAGAACATTCTGCACAAGAATCCATCATTAAATCTTACGGACCTCAAATGGACACTAACTCTCCTCTTCGGATCCCAGACTATGTAGCTATTTTAGTTTTCTAATTAAAGCCAAAAAACTGACTTTTTTAGAAAAATCTATTTTAATTCGGTTTTCACTTCAATTTGTGCTCTGTCAGTCAGTTTTCGGAATTTTTAAATAACATTTTCATAAAATTTGCTTTGGAATGTCCTTGAACTGATAGTGTAAGAGGAATTAAACATTGTATTTCTAAAAAATGTTTATTTATTATTTGCTCATGCTTGGCGCATATCGGACTTCTCTAACTTCCAGCGTTTCGTTTATCGAGCGAATTTTGAGCAACGAAAAACTTCCAGCAAGAATGCTGTTGATTACAGTACAAAGATGGTTTATGTAAAATTTTAGCCCAATGCAATTAAAATTTAAGAAATTATTAATAACCTAAGTTGCTGGCGACTTGGCGCTTCGCGCGCGGACTGTAGAGAGACTCTCAGTCTGTTATTCTCCTTACAGTTCACCAGCGCCAAAGATAAAAACTAATCAAGTAATCCTGTATTGTGACGGTCTAGTAAGTATCAGCTAACAAGTAAGTTGGATGACAACGTTGACAGATTTTGATTTTTTCGAGTAACTTGCACTTTAATATTTCTTTTTCATTCGTGGGGACGTACATGGTTAATTTCGATATAAATCGGTACTGAATTGAATCCTGCAAAGTTTGTTTGAAAAATGTTATCAGGTTCGAAGAAAATTATGGAGAAATTTTTTTTTCATTCGAAGCGCACGTGCTTTTTAATTTATTTTTTAATAAAATTTGTATACAATCATTGTTCTTTTAAATTCGAACAATAATTTTTTTTAAATTTAATATTAAAAAAATTCTCTGATCAAAATATTTGATTATTGTATTTTTAATAAATAAATAATATTTATTGAAAAACAATTTTTGTATATTTAAATTCGGGAATTTTTTACTTTGAATATTTTCTGTCTGGAGTTTTCCAATTCGGTAATATTATAAACTGTTCGGGAATTTTATTATTTGCGTATTTTCAATTTTCCAATTCGTGATTTTTATACATCGACAATTTTATAATTTCGGGAATTTTATTATTCAGAAATTTTCTAATTCGGCAATTCAGTAGTGTCGGAAATTTTATTTTTCGGGATTTTTCAGTCATCCACTCATCGCTTTCAGAATTTTTTCAGTCTTCCCATACTTTTATACCTTCTCTTAAAATTATGTAATTTTTCAAAATAAAAAGTCAACATTGAATGTCGAAATCATCAAAAGTATAAATTTTCTTTTAAATTATTTGAGATCTTTTCAAATCATTTTTGAAATTTTGTTCGGAACTTTTAAATATCTTTTAAAATGATTCCCATATTTCCTGTTTTTTAAATCCTGCAAAAAAATGGCCTCAAAAGTTTCCAGATTTTCTTTCCAATGTTGCAAATCTTTTGAAATGCTTTGAAATATTTTTAAACATTCTCTTAAAGTTGTGTACTTTTTCGAAATAAAACCTCATTTTAATTCTTCCCAAATTACAAATTTAAAACACTCAAAGTTTAAATTTATCTCTCTGAAATTGTAATAATTCAGTTTCGAATTGTTCAATTTTGAAAATTGTTCTGTTTTTTTTTAATTTAAAATTTTCAAATTGAATTGGTTAAAAATGGAATATTATATACTGAAACAATACTTGAATAATATTTTGAAATTTAATAAAGGCGTTTATTTATGAGACTATTAATTCGCAGTGAAAGTAGCGTTCTGGAACGTGTCAGGATTAAAAAACAAGAACAAAGGTTTTTGGGAGAATTGCAGAAGTGGGATGTGATAATGGCGAGTGAGACGTGGGTAGATGAGAAAGAGTGGAAAGGCATGAAAAGAATATTACCGAAAGCATATGAGTGGAAGATGCAAGCAGCGAGAAAGGAGCACGTGAAAGGGAGAGGAATGGGCAGCTTGGTGTCAGGGGTAAGAAAGGAACTGGTGGTAGAGGAAGAAAAGGGAGAGTATAGAGAAGAAAAGGACGGAACAATGGTTAGAAGAATAAAATTAGGAAAAGTTATTGTGGATGTAGTATGCGTGTATAGGAGAAGAGGAGAAGAGGGAGAATCGAGAACAATAAGGAAATGGACTGAGGAAAAAGATGAGAGATTGGTCCTAATAGGGAAGGACTTGAATGCATGGACCGCGGAACAAGGAGGAGAGGTATGAGATAGAGAAAAAGAGATGTTCATAAGAAATTCGAAGCAAAAGGCAACGGATCGGGAGAGTAGGATGCTGCTCGACTTGTTGGGAGAGGCGGGATGGTTCATTTGTAACGGCAATATCAAGGGGGATGAAAAAGGGGAATAGACATACGCGGGTATAGGGGACACCGTCATAGATTAAATTCTGGTACAAGAAAGAATAAGGAATTTGATAGTTAGAATGGAAGTAGGCGACGTGATAGGCTCAGAACACTTTCCGATGATCGCGACAATAAGAGGTGGTGGCCCAAAGCGAGGGAGGTGGAAGAGGGAAGGAAAGAGGTAAAACAAATTGAAAATGGTTATTTGGGGGGAGGAAAAATTGAGAGAATTTAGAGACAAATAGAAAACGAGGAAATAGGGTGTTTCGAAGAGGAAGGAGTAGACAAGCTGCTAGAAAATCTCAAAGAAATGATTGATAAGTTAATGGAAGAGGTGAGAGATGCATGAAAAGTAAAGATAGGATGAAGGAAAGTGTAGGAAAATTGAGGAAAGGGGAAATGGAAAAAGGAGAACTCAACAGGAGAAAGAGAGAGCACGAAAGAATGATAAAGGAGAAAAGACCTTTGGCTGATTCAAATCGAAGGCTCAAACCGACGATGGATCAAAAGACCAAAAGACGCTTGCATCAACTGAACAAGGAGATTGGATGGGCAAGACAGAATGCGTCCCGTGTTCAACGTGTGATTGACTGCATGACATCTGGTAAACCGTTCACGGAAAGGGTTCGAAAGTTCACCCAAGAACTGAGTATCTTGAATCAGCCACTGAACAAGTCAAAGCTGATGACAATCAAGCCGCATATTATCGACAAAATACAGCTGTTATCTGACGCGAGGAGGAGAATACAGAAGAGGGATAGATGAATCAGAGAGAATCAAAAGTTTCTCGCTGACCCATCTCGTCTCTTCAGTCATCATCCTGTTTCTGTCAAAAATCCACCCAAGCCCAACGAGGTAGAGACTTTTTGGAGAGAGGTATACAAAATCCCTAAAACAGTCAAGTTAAACGAAGATACTGACAGTATCATACGCATCCAGGGATTTTGCGACAACCTCATAAAATATCAGGAGAAATGTCCATCAATCACTGCCGAAGAGATGAAAAAAGCACTCAAAGGCACGAAGAACTTCTCCGGTGCTGGACCAGATTGTATCAAGAACTTCTGATGGAAGAAGTTGACTTTTACACACCAACATTTGGGCCGCATATTCACCTCATATTTGAAGTCGGCGACGCTCATTCCGCAAAAGCTCGTGTTAGGACGCACTATACTCCTACCGAAAAAAAGCAACTTGTCCAACTGAGAGAATTACAGGCCAATAACTTGTTTGAACACACTGTATAAGATCTTTGCAGCTGCCCTAAACCACAGGATTGTTCGGCGAATTGAGCCTGTGTGGCGTGAGATGTACAAACAACGTGGCTCGAAAAAAGGTGTAGCAGGCTGTCGAGAGAACCTGCTTATTGACATGTGTGTCTGTAAAGACGCTGCAGCCCATCAACGCGTCCTGTCAATGGCCTGGACTGACTACCGCAAAGCTTTCGATTCAACCTCTCATAGATTCATCATCTGAGTGAGATGCATAGATATTGATGCCTCTTTGGAAAACTAGATTTACTATCTCATCTGGAAATCATCCTGTAACAACGAATAACGTCACCTTCCAGAGAGGCGTCTTTCAGGGCGATACCGTGAGCCCTTTGCTTCTTTGCGTCACACTTCTGCCTCTATCTCTCGCACTACAAAATTCATCTGGTAAATGCAAACTTCGAACTGCCATAAATATCGTCGAACGAACTTACGGCCCTTGATGTCACCACACGTAAGACCATGCATATGCATAAAAGCTTGAATATCAATTTGTGAGTTCCGCGATTATTCATTTCTCGCCGTCAAGGCGGACGCAGACTTCTGAATCTCCAGTGTCTTCATAACCGAATTGTCTTGAGTACAGCTTACATTATTGCAAATGGAGAAGATCCTCTTCTAAAAATGATCAGGAATGACGAGATGGTTGGCAAAGAAGCGTTCCTTTACAAAGCCGCGGAGAAGGCAGCTGAGACCCTTGGCCTGGATTTTAACTAAATCTTTTCTCAAATCATCAGGGATTAATTCCAAGACAGAGGGTTTTCTTCTCGTATTCCAGGAAAGAGTCCTTTCTACCTTAGCATGACGTAACCGCATTTTAGGTCAAGAAGTTCCAAGCGATAGGTGCAGAGCGTGTCATATACACATTGAGTAACTAGAACACATACTATCGGGGGATCCCACCCGCGCAGGAACGACGTATATCTACAGACACAATGCGGCCCTAAGAGTTCTTTACAACCATCTTTGTCTCACTCACGGCGTTAACCGTGACCCTGCCTTGTTTAACGCTCCAAGGGAGATAGAGTCAATTTTCCAAAACGAGAAGTGCCAAATTTTCTAGGACTACGATTTTCGTGCAGCAGTCTCCGTTGCACACTCGAGGCCTGACATTGTTCTCCAAGACTTCGAGAAGCAGAAGAAGAAGAAGAATATTCGTGATCGAATTCTTGGCTCCTTCCGAATGCAACATCACTGCCAAGGAGAAAGGAAAAAAGGAAAGGTATCAAGACCTTAGAAGAGAGCTGCAACGACTGTACCTAAAATATTCGATACGAGTAATTGTCCTTGTGATAGGTGCTCTCGGAGGTGCGAAACTATCACTGGTTCGTAACCTTACCAGAGGTAGACCGCTGAAAGAATGGTTAGAATCTGTGAATGAGACATTAATTCAAAGAGACATAAGAAGCCATAGGGAAACGGCTTAATGATATAATAATAATAATGTTCTTCTATTTTCTATACATGAATAAATATAGGCAGACGTATCGGCTGCGGATTGGAGCCCTTTTGAGTGCTAAAGAAATAAGACTATGAGAAAGCCACTAGACATTAGTGACACACAATCTGCGGCCGAAATGTCTGCCTATTTTTATTGATATGTACACATATATATCAATAAAGATAGGCAATCCATATATGGATAATAGAAAAAAAGAATTATTTACTATTTTTCAAAAGATTTTTTTTTCTTTATAATGGTTCAAAATCTAAATAAATTTTCTACCATTTTGACCCTAAAGTCAACATAATCAGAGATTCGCGACGGTGTGGTTTTTGAGCAGGTAAAATTTTTGATTCAGTTAACAAAACAAGCCAAGGAAATAGAAGTCACTTTTTTGTTCACTTTGCCACGTATAATCAGAAATTTTTTAAAACTCAAAATCAAATTTCAATATTCAACATCCATTATTGATGATGTTTTTCTATCGAATTTCATAGATTTCAGATACCTTTGATTTTCAAATAATTTTTTTTTTTACATGTCCCCTTTTTTTACCTGAAACTGCATTTCAAATTTGTTCATTCTCTAATCTCCCGAAATATTTTTAAATTTAGATATTCTAAAATTTAGTCAATTTGAATCATATGTAATCCTCTCTTCAAATTCCTCCTAATTTTGAAGAACTGCTGTTGAAATTGATCTTAATTCAACCTAATGTAAGGGTTTCAAATTGTTAGTGTTTTTCTTTGCAAATAAAAAACTAGTAACGTAAGGCACAATCAGAGACCTGATTACTGATAAGCGTCAATATCGAAATGACTGGATTTTGGAAGGGAATAAAGAGAGAACTCTCTACGGAAGGAACCCGAAGGGAGGAATCCCAATCAGGATATATCGAACTGGTCGAGTTCGATGGCGTGACGGCTAAGAGATTACTTCTTACTTTACTTAATACCACTCGGTGGTTATGTAGTGTGGCTTCCTACAGAATACACAGTCTTACTAATCTATTCCCTCACTAATTCATTGCACGTGTTGAAAATGTTATAAAATATGTAGAGGTAAATCTAAATTTCATCAAGTGATGATGACAACTGTCATTTTTGAAAACTTTATCTTTGTGGGCTGAGAAAGTAGGATATCATATGTGTTGTAAGTTTCTTAAAGGGTCAAAAATCATCAAGGAACATCAAATAAACTTCAAGAGACTTACAAATTTAAATTTATTACAAAATCGCCCATATATTTTTCACAATTAGTATAACATACAATATACATATTAGAGTGGTTCATAAAAAACTTGTTTTTATTTTTCGGCGGCCGTATCACGACAGTTTGTTTTTCTAGGTAATACGGCTGCGAAGTAGTATGGACGTATTCACTATATGTGTATTTATTTCTGCTCATTTCATGAACATTTTGCTTCCTCATAAGTATCAAATAAATTTGCTTCCTCATAGAGGGAAGTTTTTCCTAACAAAAGAAAAAATGGATGCTTTCAATATTTTTCAAGTTTATGTTTCTGTCCTTCCGAAAATTTTCTTTTCAGAAAATCAGAGGGCCCAACAAAATGTCAGTTGATGTGTTCTGTTATAATGAACAATTTTTTACCCTACAGTAGTTTCATATTTCAAATTAAAACCTCATAGAAACAAAGTAACTTTTCTTAAAACTTTTTGAGTAGCTATTAAATAATCAATAATGGTTTTCGAAAGTTCGTCAAAAGATCAATCCACGCGTCTCGAAGACGCGATCAATTACATCAAATGCAGTACTGTTATATTCCCAATATGAAAAAGTCCTCTTATAAACAAGGAAACTAATCTTGTTAAGAAATGTAAACAAGGCAATGGCAGCTTATTGTAGATCATAAAAAGTTCTTAATTTTGGCAAATGATGCGTCTCGAAGACGCGAACAAATATATTATATGCATTATACTTGTAGTCCAAATATTAAGAAAAATTTCCTTATATCAACAAGATAAACAACATATTTTTTCAATTTATAAATCGGTATTGCTAGATCATAAGAGGTTATAGCATTTTTTTAGATGACGGTTGCTCCCAGTGGGACCCTGCGGTGGTTGTTAACCTTTAGTTTATATATATATATATATTAATTTAATACACTAGTTGAATTTTCCACTAGAAGCGATTAATTTTGAGCCAAAACTGTTGAATCTTCAACTAAATAGTCGAGTTTTTAACCAAACAAGATAAATTATGAATTAATTATCAACGAAAAATAGTTTCTGATTTTTGAAAATATAGAGTTGCAAAGCTTTCAATTTACAAGATCTTTCTTTCAACGAAGTGGCTATGTCTAGTATTACCGAAAACATTCGTTCTACGCTCACGGAATTTCGTTAGTGAGATATTTTCCCTGGGAATTTGAATACATTTAAACAAAAATGACATTTAGCCATAACGTGAGCAAGTGCATTAACATAAGTAATCACTTAATTCCTTGATCGACCTCTTGTCACCCCGTCCCCTTCCCATCACATCAGCTGTGCCCTCCGCCTGTATTTCACAGATTTTCTCATCCCGGGAGGGAAGTCGAGTGCAACGGAATTTTTCGATCAACCTAGTGTAAGATCTATCTGGAATTAATTTCCAGTGGGTAAGAAAAAACAATTTATCATGGTACAAGCTTCTGTCGAGTGCAGAGCTTTAAGGACTACAAGTTTTGTTAAATGGTCCTGGTAAACATAATGCAGGGTGCCTAGATTCTCAAAATATATTCACTGCTTCGAAATTTAGTATCTTGGTTAATGTGAACTGTCTTTGGAATTACATTTGAGCTATCTTTAGTTTGGGCGAATAGCAAATTTTTGTGATTCGTTTAATAAATGCTTGAATAAAAATACCTGTATTATATTTTACAGTTATGCCTGCACCACATACACCACTACCACCAAGCTATGAAAATTTATCAGGGCTACCAGTAGAAGCAATGTGGTCACTGCGTAAGTATATAATAATTTTTTGACCTACGATAAATTTGCTGTGATTTAGGAAAAAAATCAAAATTGTTAGCCCTTGAAGAGCTTTGAAACAAGTTTCAAAATTCAACTTTAAAATACATATTCTTATAGAAAATCAGTTTCGCATTTATTCTATGTTTAAAATCCTAGTTTGTTCCGTTTCTGAAGGAAATTCAAAAACACCGTTCTTGAAACAAACAAACAAAAGTATTTCTATAAATTTTGGAAATTCATAAAATTGTACAAATTTATTGTAATTTGTGAAAATCTATGACAATTAATGGCAATACCTGTGATCGCCTCCCCCATGATTTTCTGTCTTAACTTTGTTTTTTCTTTGTTTCATTTGAAAATGGAGAAAAACTATAAAAACGTGCAATTTAATAATCACACGTTATTTTAACAAATCCAATTAATCCAGCTTATAATATTGGTCAACATAATTAGACATAGATCTCTAAGAGTATATATTATAGGAAAAGTATATAGTCTTGATTTTGAATTTATTGATGAACTTAAAGATGGTCATGATAAATTAAAAAGCACTTATAGAATTCAATATACGGTTAGTCGCTATTTATTAGAACATGGCATACGGTAATGACATTTTGATTGACACTAAACTTTATTTTTTGCGCATACAAATTCATTGATTTAACACTTTGTTTTGGAGGAACATTAGAAAAGCTCGTATAAAAATATTCGTGGCAGGCGATTTTTGAATATTATTTTAACCATTTTTTATTTGACAACGAAGTTGATCTTTTTGAATTTTCAGAAGTGACATTTCTTCAAGATTTTCAGATTTAAAAAAGTTCTGAATCAATGTAAGAATAGGGCAAGTCAAATTTATAACTGTAAGAATTCGACTTTTGATCTTTGGCAATCGATACCTCCTCCACCAATTTATTTGTTTTAGGAAAAAAGAAATCTCTCTTTTTTTAAATTGTCAATATTGACCCGTGCCCCTAGGCGTTTTAAATTGAAATTGGGTTTTAAATGGGAGTAGCTCGATGTTCGGCAAAAATGGAGAAAACGTTATTTTTATGACCTTTTTGTAAATCAAAGATAAAAATTTCTTGCAGTGACATGTTCGGGTAAATTTTAAGACTTCGTGATTTTTCATAGCATCGTAGGTCGCGATTACACAAAAAGATCTTATGATTTTCCCGAAGATCGTTCGCGTCAATCCCAAGGACGTGTGTGTGTGTGTGTGTGTGTGTGTGTGTGTGTGTGTGTGTGTGTGTGTGTGTGTGGCCAAAGAGAAAAAACCAGGGAAAACGTTAATTCGAATCCAGGAATTCTGGGAATTGGCTAGAAATTTGAACCGAAATTCCGAATCGTCGAACCGCATATTGCGCATACGCGGATTTTTTTACTGTGGCCTCTGGTCTGTGAGTTTACATCTTCGGGGCTGTAAGTATAGATTTTTATAGTTTGACGCTGTATGACCTTAATAGGAAAATAAAAGCATACTCTTAACATACCCTTCTCGAGGAACGGTTTACAATCGATTGAGTACATTATTTTTACGATCTGTAATCCACTACAATTTTAATTAAAAGTTGCAAAATGTAACACAAAATCTAGAAGACTATATACTAATTTAGATGGTTGTTATGAGCAACGCCAGATAGAATTGGTCTGAGCAACCATGAAACCCATAGCTAACATTTTTTCAAATGATTCTTTAGGTTTCATCGACATTGTTTAATTTGGCAACATCCATCTTTGCCATGGTTGGAATTGTATCCTCGAACTGTGGACAAAGCAACTAGCTCTATGTTCAACAATTCTTCTATAGCTTCAAATCAAACTATGAAGGATGCACTTTACAAGGAATGGAGTGAAAGTTTTAGATCACTGTACCATTTATTGCGAGCAAGGCAATGTCCATATTTTTACGTATGTGCCAATCCGTTTACAGCACTTTTTCGTGCTGCTGGAATTTGTGGAATATCGGAACTTCATGCTCTTCTAACGCCTACAACACGAGGATTTCGCCAGGCTTTAAAACAAGAAGGTTTTTTCTTTAGCATACTTTTATTACAATGTATTTTTATAGAATCCCATAGCAATATCCCATAGCACTCCCGTAAAATATATTGTACTGTATCATTATTACAAAAACTCTTTGAAACCGTAGTCGCCATACGAAAACCATTTAATGAGGTGGTCTATCAGTGATCCTCAGCGGCTGGATTTGATGATCCGACTTAATTAGAAGTACTCGAATTTGCTTGTTCGTTTAGCCAAAGAAGAAGAAAACTGCAGAAAACCTCTTCCGAGTACAGGTGTATAGACATTTGATGTCATCCAGTGCATACAGTAGGGTTCTGACTTTGCCAATACCCGGTAACCCGAGTACTCGGGCGGGTACCTGAGAGCACGGGTATTACTCGGGTATCCGGGTATCGGGTATCAGCAATATAGTAAAACAGAAGGTAACATGATCAAAAATATCAGATTACCCTTCATTAAATTTGTCAGCATGTCGCCTCAACAGCCAAGTTGAATATGGGATTATTTTGTGATAAAGTGTTATATTTGCGGCGAAATATTTTCGTATGAAAACACGTCATGACTAAGCCACCACTTATTATACAAGTGCAGTTAAGCGCCCAAAGTGACGAATTCTAATCCAATGTAACTTGCTGCTTATAACCTATTAGGAGATTTTACAAATGCAAAGCGACCGTCTTTTATTTTGCTTACATTAAAATAATTCTTATTTGCTTTTGTGATAAAGTATAGAAGTCCGATTTCATTAATTTTTCTCTTAAATGTCGTACTATATTACAGCCTTGCTATTTATTTCTTTTGATACTCAAGTAAGAGTATTAAAACTAACTCGCGTGTATTTTTGGTTTTCTTTTTATTTGAAACTTGATATCGAATGAGAAATATTTACCCCGAGTATCCGAGTAAATATACAACACACTTTCTTGTAGGAGTGAAATAGCTATCTGTAATACAAGTGCGAATAATAGGTGATAGCCGACTAGAATGAAAAATTCACGCAAGTCAGCAATTGCCTCGGCACAAGCGTATCATACGCTATTTTTGCAATAACCATTGGAGAAGGTTATTTCACGACTTTTTACTCTGTTTCAGCACATTCTGATCCCGTATGATGGTTTTTAGTCAAATTTGTGCATCATTTTTATGCATAGTGTACCGGTCATTTATACTGTACCGTTGGTTAATATCAGACCACTAACCGGATGGCCTATTAAAAATGAGCCTTGCCCAGAATATAAATAAAAATATTTTTTTATTTTTTTTATTAGTTGAATGTTTATAGTCGCATCAACTGCCAGGGTCATTAGCGACTGTACTGTAGGGTAGAAAAATGTTCGAACATTATTATAAAATTCAGTGAAAACCATTGTATTAATCCCTGGACCCGATCAAAAAGTTCTAAAAATGCCATGACTTTTATAAGAGGAAAAAAAAAGCTTTGACACTTCCTTCAAACCAATACAATCAATCGAAAATTCCCTCGAATTCGAAAGGAATAACAATTTGAAATCACTATAAATTAATTAGGAAAATATTCGAACGTTATTACAAAATTCAGTGAAAACCATTAAATTAATCCCTGGAACCTGTCAAAAAGTCCAAAAAATACCATGATTTTTATAAGAGGAAAAAAAAGATTCGAAACTTCCTTCAAACCATTAAAATCAATCGAGAATTCCCTCGAGTTCAAAAAGAATAACAATTTCAAATCACTATAAATTAATTAGAAAAATATTCGAACATTATTATAAAATTCAGCGAAAACCAATAAATTCATCCATGGAACCTGTCAAAATGTCCTACATATGCCATGATTTTTATAAGAGGATAGAAAAAGCTTTGACACTTCCTTCAAACCAATACAATCAATCGAGAATTCCCTCGAATTCAAAAAGTATAAGAATTTCAAATCACTATGAATTGATTAGAAAAATATTCTAACATTATTATAAAATTCAGTGAAAACCATTTAATTATTCACTGGAACCTGTCAAGAAGTACTAAAAGTGCCGTGATTTTTAAAGGGGGGGGGGAAGCTTTGAAACTTCCTTCAAACCATTAAAATCAATCGAGAATACCCTCGAGTTGAAAAGAATAACAATTTCAAATCACTATAAATTCATTGGAAAAATATTCGAACATTATTATAAAATACAGTGAAAACGACTAAATTCATTCCTGGAACCTGTCAAAAAGTCCTACAAATGCCATGATTTTTATAAGTGAAAAAGAATTCTTCTGAGCTTCCTTCAAACCATTTAAATCCATCGAGAATTCCCTCGAGTTCAAACAGAATAAGAATTTCAATTCACTATAACTTAATTAGAAAAATATTCGATCATTATTATAAAATTCAGTGAAAACCATAAAATTCATCCCTGGAACCTTTCAAAAAGTCATACAAATGCCATGATTTTTATAAGAGGAAAAGAATGCTTTTAAGCTTCCTTCAAACCATTTAAATACATCGAGAATTCCCTCGAATTCAAAAAGAACAACAATGTCAAATCACTATAAATCAATTAGAAAAATATTTGAACATTATTATGAAATTCAGTGAAAACCATTAAATTAATCCCTGGAACCTTTCAAAAAGTCCCATAAATTCCATGATTTTTATAAGAGGAAAAAAAAAGCTTTGAAACTTCCTTTAAACCATTAAAATCGATCGACAATTCCCTCGAAATCAAAAAGATTATCAATTTCAAAACACTATAAATTAATTAGATAAATATTAGATCATTATTGTAAAATTCAGTGGAAACCATTCAATTAATTCCTGGGACCTTTCAAAAAGTCCTAAAAATTTCATGATTTTTATAAGAGAAAAAAAACGCTTTTAAAACTTCCTTTAAACCACTAAAATCAATCGAGATTTCCCTTGAATTCGAAAAGAATAGCAATTTAAAATTTAAATAACTATCAATTAATTAGCAAACTATTCAAACATTATTATAAAGTTCAGTGAAAACCATTATATTAATCCCTAGAACCTGTCGAAAAGTCCCAAAAATGCCATGATTTTTATGAGAGGGGAAAAAAACCTTTGAAACTTTCTTCTTTATTCTTAATGTGTCCCCTGAGGGTTTGTATGACTTCCATTTCTTACAATACTTCTGCCTACATATTTTCTGAATCTTTTCCTTACTATTTACATTTATTTACACCTATTTACATAAAATCTTATATCTAGAATCTCATTTCTATTTTTGACGATAACGCTATTTGAGTGGTATTAGCGATCGAGTGTGCGAGTGATCGAAAGCGAGAGTGCGTGAGAGAAAGAGAGAGAGAGAGAGAGAGAGAGAGAGAGTGTGTGAGAGATTTAGAGAGCGATAACGCATACGCATCTTAATCTGCTTAAGCTATTACATATCCATTACTTACAAATTTTTACGCTTCTAGTTTAAGCGACTTCCGTTTCCGTTTCCTTTTTCTTTCACTTCTCTTGTACCTCCATTTTTCCACTGAATTAAAATATAAGGATTTTTTCAATGTACAATATTACTTTCTTAATCAAAACAATATAAGTATAGTTCGTGTGGCCCATAAGACTGGGAAAACCGTTACAAAACTTGGCGAACAACGTGGGGCCACAAAAGTGCTACGAATGGTACACAAATTTTTTCTTAGAAAATTAAAATCTTTTGATTTGAGAAACTCGAACTTAAACGACCCAACCATGATTAACAACAGGTCAAGTTTAACACGGCCATTTTGATTTTTGCCATGCTATTAGAACTGGATATCTCCAGATTATACAAACATACCGTGTATGTTTACTAATTGAGTGCTATGTATTAGGCGGAAACCACTGACTCAATTATAATTTGGGTTAAGTTCGCTGACTAAAGAGGAACTGCGGGAAACTCTAGACTATCTCAGCCTATTGACTCATGGAGATGACATGGCGATGTGGTGGCGCCTAGTAAGGTTCCGCCAACATTGCCGTCACATGCATCAGTCGTGGGAAGAGAGTGGAGAGCGAATCTTTACAGCCGAGATCGAAAGGCTTCACGTTTCGCGAAACGCTATAAATGTAGTCACACCAACTACTCTCAGCGTCCCTACGACGACGTCGCGCGTACAGCCAACGGGCTTCTCAACGGAGTAAATAATGTTTGCGGTTACGGAACCCTTGTTTACACCAGCAACGAATGTTGGCAGCGTAACTTTCGCACATAGCTTGACGAACGTAGTTACGTTCTCTCCGTTCACACACACCGCACCCTTGTACACACCCGCGAGTCGTTCGACTATGATCACTACAGCCTTTCCGGAAGTAATCCAGTCAACTGGAATAAGGAGGACTCCGTTCACAGCTGATCGCGCTTCAACAAGCGGCCTTGGGAAGGACTTGCCTTCGATGAATTTCCCAAAAATTTCGAGAGGTCGAGAGGAGGAAACTCATTCGAATGCGAGTTATGTCACGGCCGCTTTACCAAATACTAATCCATTTTTGGATTCTTTTGTGCCAAATGATGATCCCTTTTGCACGAATAATATTCCCTACAGACATTTGGAAGACCGAACAGGAATCCAGATGTCCTCTCCTTACACAGTAAGCGGATTGCCGACAGGTATAGGTCAGAAAAGTAGGGATGATATTCATTCAATTGTGCGGAAATGGAATATCAGCTACAACGGAAAGCGCGATAGCAGTGCGGAGGAATTTCTGACCCAGATTGAGGAATGTAGGTAGGGCAGTTCGTTATTGGACGAGGATCTATTTAGAGCGCTCCCGTTTTTATTAAAACCACCCGCTCAGCATTGGTATAGGTTCAAGTGGGAGAAGTGGGATACCTGGCGGCAATGTACCATTCGCATTCAGGCGTAGGTATGGGGGGATAAATTTTCAGATGCGAGTCAGGGATGAGGGGCGTAAAAGGACGCAGGGTCCAAATGAACCTATAGCAGACTATCTGCTGAATATTCGCTTGATTTTTCAACATTACGATCCTCCGATGTCGGAAAGGGAGCAATTGCAGATAGCGATAAATAATTTGCACACTAAGTATTCAGAGGCCCTTCCTAAAACGGAGTATCGTACTTTTGAGGAATTAGAAGATGCTGGCGAAAGGTTCGAGGCATGTAAACTAATAAGTGAAGCGTACGTACCCCCTCCACCTACGCAAGATAGTGTTCTACCCGAATTTGCCTACCGTAATAATGCCGGAAAGTCAAATGGGGTGGCTGCCACCGCAAATGAGCCTACAAGATCGGACAAACTGAACAACGGAGCAAGCGAAAATAATAAAAAGAATAACAAAAAGCGAGGTGGTAGAGGCCGAGAAAAATTCAATTATAGCAAAAACGAACAGCACTTTGAAAAATGTATGTGCTGTAATAAGCCCTCCATATGTATATACTCCCACAGTACTACATGTATTTGGTACACCTCCTACTTTTGGCGCTTATCCGGCTTACATAAATTACGGCTTTCATCCTGGCTTTCCTCAGGCACAAATGATGCCCGCTAATTTCTGCTATCTTCCAGTGGGTACCCACGCTGTTGAAGCGTCGAATTTTCGACTGCTTTGGCCAACCCGGCCAAATTTCTACGAACTGTAGCGGATGTTCGGGACCCAGGTCGGGAAACGTACAGGGGTGAGTGATTATGGGGTGTAAAATCCTAAATTGTAACTCAAGTGTTTAAAAACTTTTAAGAAATAAATGTACAGTTATTTGATACTCTCACTTTGTAATAAAAATCTTTTTGCTTCTTATGGTCCCGAGATTTAGTATACGAATTGAAATAAATTGTGAATCAGAAAATTAAAAAAATAAAATTATGACCATTAATTATCAAAAAAGATTTAATGTGGTAGAATCGTAATTCGAAACATTAAAAATTAACTTGAATGTTTCGAAATCAACATTTTCGCTAATTTAAAATTTCGCGAATTACCATTTTCTTCAATCTTAATTTCTCAAAATTTTCATTTTCTGTACTTTCCCTTCCTCTGATTTTTTTCCGGCATAATTATTATTTAAAATTGTTTTTTATATATTTCATCTATAGAATTATTGCTCACTCTGATTATTAATTTTTAAGAAATATTTTCTTTTATGTTCAATGTTTCGAATTTCCTTTTTAGCAAATTAAATCTTTTCCAAATCATTAATGGCCATCATTTTATTTTTTTTTCATTTACAAATTATCTCAACTAGCATACTAAATTTCGGTTTGATAAGAATCAAAATAATAGTTTATACAAAGTAAAAGTTTCGAATAACTGAGCCCTAGCCACAAACGGAGTGCGTGGGGCAAATCTGGATTCTAATTTCTTCAGACCATTGACCGACCCTCAGCCTTAAAGTCTACAGGAAATTTCAGAAATTCAAACAAGAATTAAGACAGCTTGAGGAGGCAAGAAAAGTTGCATATTCATAATTGGTGTGCTTCTAGAAATTTAGAAGTTGAGAAACTAGAGGAGTCAGGTGGTAATGTCGCTTTTATGTCAGCATCCTCTCTTCCCCATGAATATAGTATTGTCAAGCAACTTACACTCTTCCTCCGTATCTGGTCCGCAAATAGTTCTGTCCTTTTTGCGGATAATCTTTTATGCTCTTTCTAAAATAATAGATTGATTTTAAGAGATTTTAACAGAATTAAGAGGGTTCCGAAAAAATCAAAAAGTATTTTAATAGATTTTTAAATATTTATATTTTTAATTCCTTTTAAATCCTTTGAAAAATTTGAAATACTTCAAAGTTTTTTCTAAAATCTTTTAAAATCCCCTGAAACTCCTTAAAAACGCTTAAAATCCTGTGATATTAAAAAGAAATCTTTTTAAGGTCTATGCAAATATTTTGAGAAGATTTTAAAAACCCTTTAAATTCTAAAAATCATTTAAAATGCCCTGAAATTCCTTAAAATTACTTTAAATCGTTTAAAATTCTCTCAAATTTTTACAAATATTTAAAAATTTATTAAAACACTTTGAGAATAACTTCAAATATTCAAAATCACTTGAGCTCCTTCCAAATATTTTGTAATACCTTAGAATCTCTAAAAAATTTCGACACATCACTTTAAATCTGTAAACATTCTTAAAAATTTCTTTAAAATCCCTTGAAAGTCTTCGAATTAATTCAAAATAACTTTAATTGTTTTGAAAATATTGAAACTTTTTTGAATCTTATAAATTTCTTAGAATCATTTTAAATCTCTTAAAATCTATTAAGATCTGGTTTAAGTTTTTCAAAATCGTTTGAAGTCGCATTAAATCTCTTAAAATTTTTTTAAATTCCTCGAAATCACTTAAAATGTTTCTAAATCTCATTAAGTTTCTTTAATATTCGAAAAAAAGGAAATTGTACTACCGAAAATTGGAATAAAAAGTTTCTTTTAATTTATTCTTTAATAAGACGTTTTTATTTAGTTGAATTGAAATAATCACTCATTATTGGTAGACTTATGGTAATTTCTGAAAAAAGAAAAAACATCCAAATCTAAACAGAAACTGTCAGAAAATTTGTGTCCAAAAAAAGATTCTTTTTCCACTTTGCGCCGATTGAGAAGTATTGGGACCCATTGATAAATGGAGGAAGCGTAATCGTTCTCAATTGTGTTGACCAAAATAGGAAACACAAGTAAAGTTGATTGATATTTGTCTGCTATCGTTTTCATTTGATTTCAATCAATTATTTTTATAAGGGTCCGCAAATATGCGTGATAAATTTTCTCCTACCTACGCGAGAAGTTCGATTGATTGTAGGTCCAAAGATACAATTTTATCAAATATTGATCGTAAAAAATTGTCGATTGAAATGTAAAAATTCTACTTTATTATGTAAAAAAGTGTACTTAGTTTTCCAACAATAAAGAAAATAAATAAACAAATAATAATAAAAATTTGTGATAAATTCAACCAAATTATTCACTGATTTGTATGCAGATAATTTTGAATATGGATTATCGTAAAAATGTTTAAATGTTTTTGAAAAATTCTACTTAATATTTCAACGAAAAAGAGAATAAAAGAGATAAATTTTTAACCTTAATTTAAGGGAATTATTGATTCATTTTTGAAAATATAATTCTAAACATGAATATCGTTAAAATGTTTTAAATCTTATTTATACTTTTTTGAAATGATAAGATTGAACGAATAATTTTCATGAGTAAAATGTAAAAAAATGTACCTAATTTTTCAAGAAAAAAGAAAATTGAAAAAAATAGTATACCAAATTCAACCAAATTATTCATTAATTTTTAGGCAAATAATGTTGAACAATGACTATCGTAAAAATGTTTAAATATGTTTGAAAACTTCGACTTTATATTTCAACGAAAAAGAGAATAAAAGAGATAAATTTTAACCTTAATTTAATCAAATTATTCATTCATTTTTTAAAATATAATTCTAAACATGAATATCGTTAAAATGTTTCAATCTTGTTTATACTTTTTTTAAATGATAAGAGTGAGCGAATAATTTTCATGAGTAAAATGTAAAAAATTGTAGTTCATTTTTAAACAAAAAAGAAAATTGAAAAAATTGTATGTCAAATTCAACCAAATTATTCATTCATTTTTAGGCAAATAATTTTGAACAGGGATTATCGTACAAATACTTAAATATTGTCGAAAAATTCTACTTTAAATTTCAACGAAAAAGAGAATAAAAGAGATCAATCTTTAACGTTACTTTATTCAAATTATTCATTCATTTCTGAAAATTTAGTGCTAAGCATGGGCAACGTTAAAATGTTTTATTCTATATACTATTTTTAAATGATAAAAGTGAACGAATAATTATCATGAATGAAATGTCAAAAATTGTACTTATTTTTCAACCAAAAAATAAAATAAAAAATTGTTATACTAAATTCAACCAAATTATTCATTAATTTTTGGGCATGTAATTTTGAAAGTGTATCATGGTAAAAATGTTTAAATCTTTTTTGAAAAGTCTACTTCATATTTCAACGTAAGAGAGAATAAAAGGGATAAATTTTTTACCTTAATTTAATAAAATTATTAATTCATTTTCGGAAATATAATTCTAAACATGAATGTCGTTGAAACGTTTTATTCTTTATATTGTTTTAAAATTATAAGAGTGAACGAATAATTTTCTTGAGTAAAATGTACAAATTTGTACTTACTTTTTGAACAAAAAATAAAATTTTAAATTTTTTATACTAATTTAAATCAAATTATTAATTCATTTTTTATGAAAATATGGAGATTTTTATAATATCATATTGAAAAACTTACTGTTTACCGGGACAGTAGATGCGGAGAATATCCCACTACTCGTTGATGCATCATCAAACTCATTAATTCGGTCCTCCTCCTCCTCGTATCCTCTCCAACGCATGGGTGGTTCATCTTCATCCACATGCTCATTGGGATGAATCTCCTCATGTTCGGGCCAAGGCTCACAGGCGGGTATTTCAACCCCATCCTCATATGCAGGTGAGTATCCTGCTGGATTTGGTGGTAATTGAGGAGGCGTCGAATCCGATGCACGAACTATAACATTTGAAAAAATTTAAAACTCGTAGAAACACAATTACACAAACACGTCACAAAAACTTGAAAACTATATTAAAAAATCACATACCTAATAAGTCGCCAGCTAAATGAGCACTTCGCTCCACGAACATGTTATACGCTAAGCGTAGCGCACTATTTGATACAAGTAACTGAGATATCCGGAATATCTCATCCGGATTACAGTTAAGAAGAATGTTGTGTAGATAAATCAAACACTCCGCGTCCGTTAATCTATAGGCAATAGCCATCAGGCTATATATCAACTCTTCGACTTTCATCATTATGATATTGGGGGGGTTTTGAGGTTAAAAATGTACGTTTCCTTCACTCAAGACGATTGAGCGAAAACTAATCCCTGAGAATCGAAGGGTGAGTATTTAAGAACAGAAAATATCTATCAGATGACTCTTGATTATATTTATGTGTACATGATTGTATGCATCATTAGTTTGTATGTATGTATGTATTTGGGTTGCTCATTCTAAGGCATAACTACTCGCATTTTTTATCATGGTTAATTGTAACTATGTATATGAATTGTTAATAAATAAGATTTCATAATAAGGTACAACTCTAAGCTATACTTCGGCCCTTTAAGCACCCCTTCTAATAATATTTTCTGAATACACTGTATATGTTGTTGGCAGCTCAACAAAAATCCATTATTAGTTTTATTTTAGACAATTTTAAAATCGATAATGAGAAATTTTGAATACTAGGAGTTTAACAAATTCTTTTCATAGGTTTAATAATTCAATAAATTATTATATCTAACAGATATACATAAAATAAATAACATCTAGACTTGTGAATTTGCTCGAAGGGCAAACATGAATTAGACTAAATATGTGTAAAGATCATCAGGTCATTAGAAAATAATTACTTGTCGTCTGCTGTCGCATAAACTGGGCATGGAAAAATTGATTTTTTGATTACGCGCTATTTTACAGTTAAAAATAAATAAAGTACACTTTAAAATTTCCTGAAAAGAGTTTTGAGAACCGTTATGTAGAACTTCGAAATTTGTTAAAAGAAATAAATGCCATATTAAGGAAAGCGTATTGCTGTTTTACGGATAAAAAATTATTTTTAATAAAGGGGGGTGAGAAGTTTCTTATTGGAAGTCAAATCCTTCACATAAATGTTTCAGGGTTGCCTTTGAAACAAAAAACAAAGTTTTTGTCCTTTACCAGATAACAAGCACTTTTTTAGCCTTTCCATTAATTAGAAGCATTGTGAGATACAAAAAACTTTCACCCTCAAAAATAAACATTGAAAATAATCAAGACTTTTTAGAAATGTAGGGTTCTTTTGATCTGGAAAGAAATCAAAATAAAACATTCAAAATTGTCAGTTATTTTTTATAAAGTTGTAATTAGTTCATTATTATTCTAATGTATTATTTATTAGAGACAAAAGATAGAATTCAAACGATTGATAATTTAATATTGATAATATTCCAACCACCTTTCTTTTTAGAATTTTACAATGGTAATCAAGACATTTTTTTGCTCTATTGAAAAAATGACTTCTTATAAAACTTCATGTAATGGGAATGAAGAAAGAATTTTATAACTCTCTCTTTCTATATATAGCGATTCTCTGAAAGTTATAAATAAATTCATGTAAACGAGTAGTTCCATTTGTTTTCGTATTTTGCAATGGCGAGTAGCGATCAATATTATTGAATCTTTTAAAGACCTTGTACGACAACCATAGGCATTGTGAATATGTTATCAGGTAGAGTAAATGGAAATTTTACATAATTTCTTCAAAAATTCACAAGACCGATGCAGTATTTTCAGGGTCACATTCTTACCACAAACTTTTAATTTAATTATTTTCTACATATTCTTAAGATGGAAATCTTATAATTTTCAAAAATTAAACCTAAAGTAATAATACAGTTTGGTATCAGCGCCTAATTGAATAATGGCTTTCTTAAATTCGTTTGCAGCCACTGATATCTTGAAAACTCTAGAGCTTATGTTCGGTTTTTCGTTAGACTTAAGAAATCTATGAATTCAAGTCACGATCTCTTTGAACTTATAAGATTTAAAAATCAGATTATATAATAGCACAGGCATACACAAAAAGTTTAAACACTTTTTTTACAATATAGCTTCTTTCCGATCACTTAAAAATGCAAACATATGTCAAGGACTCAAATATGAATATATGAAGCAAAAAAAATTGGCAGCACTCAGCCTATTTTTATACAACAAAATCGATATTTCACACTTTTCTTGCGTAGGGAAGTCATAAGCTGAACACGATAAAGAATCACAGTTGAAAAAGAGACATCAGAAGTGCTAGGCGTATGAGCAATTTTTTACATTACATTCTCGCAATTTTCAAATGTCTGAAATGTTTGCAAATTTTATCATTTCTTTGTTTGTTTTTTTTTCATTCTATCAATTTCTCCATTGCAAAGGAGACACAAATCGATTAATTTGGTACAAAGAATTAACAAAATACGTTGCACAAGATTCGTCTATATTTCAAACGATGCTGATCATTAATGAGGATCTATTTCAAAAGGATGAATCATCCTGGTTAAAAATTCATCATTTTTGGTTAGAAATGCAATTCTTTGGTTGAATATTTATTTCTTTTGTTTAAGGGTTTAACTACTTCGTAAAAAGTTTATGTATTTTATAAAAAATTTGATATTTATGAAATGAATTATTCTATTTGGTGGACAATTCATCTTTTTGTTTTAAAAAGAACTATTCGATGAAAAATTCACCTGTATTGATTAAAAATCTAACCACTTGGTACAAAATTTCAACTACTTGGTTGAAAATTTAACTATTTGGTAAGAAACTCATCTCTTTCGTGGAAAACTGACCTTTTTGGGTCAAAAATTATATTATTTTTTTGAAAATTCAACTATGTAACTAAGTAATAATTTATGGTGGAAAATTCAACTGTTTTATCAAGAATACATCATTTTGGATTGATAATTCACCTTTTATCATAGAAGTTATCTTTCTTACTTCAAACTGATCTTTTTCATTAAAAATTTAACTTTTTGCCGAATAGATCGTCTTTTTAGTTCCACTATTAGAAAAAAATAGTCGCTGACTATGTATACAATACAGGTGAATGTTTGGAAACACATGTAAAGGAATTTTAATAAACATGTGTATATTGAATATAATATCTATTTCAAATGAAAATTTATTCCAAAAACAAAATTATATTGTTATATTGCAAATTTATTCATTTTGTTGGAAAAAGTATTTCTTTTAATGTAGATTACGAAGGAGACCACTCCAAACATATGGTTCTTCTAATCAAATAAATATTTCATTAAGATAAAAAAATGCATATTCATTCGACTGAAATTAATACATATCGTGTAATTAGATTTTTGCGCAATTTGTTCCAACTGAACTTTTAATTTTCTAAGAAGAAACTGTCCAGTCCAACCAGTGTCACAATTTTTCCTGAAACTCTTGCAAAACTTGTTCCTACTAATAATAACATTGTTTATTCGTCATGTACCTCCTTTATTTATGTTCACAACAATTCATATAAATAAAAATCCTCGATGGGCGATATATTGCTTATAAATCCATGCTGCCTTAAATAATTGCTATTTTCATGGGAAACTAGAAAAATGTACAAGCATACAACAATTTTTGTATCGCAAACAGATATCTGTTGAAAAGTAGCACATAAGGACTCTGCTTGTGTATAATTAATTTCGTGCCCAATAATCCCCTGTCGTTTCAAGATGGTAAAATATTATGTTTAAAAAATAAGAAAACAATGATTTTAAATTAAAGACAGGTCACTTCACGTTTATAATTTCACAATATGACCCTCTTATTGTTCTAATAGAGTTGAGAATGCTATACCGTCGCGGGATTTTATTGAACATTTTTATTTTTCACGTTTTTCATTTAGACAACCTTTTCTTGATTATTATATATAACTCTGAGTAAATTTACTTATTTGCATCAACCAGTTAGTTGCTTTCCATTATAGCATTAGGAAATATCTCAACCAACAGAATTAGTAGTTTCCTAACAATCATTGGTGGCTCATTTTTCATTAATCTGTAAAATTTTATCGTGATTAGTTAAATTTCATCAATTTCGGTTGAGAAAGACCTTAAAGTATTTTTAGCATAACAAAAGAAGCTATATAATCAAAACAACCTTATTACGGCAAATGATTCTGACATTGATACATTCTAATTTAATGATTCTAAAAAATTCTTATGTTTCTTAACTTCGTTCAAACAATCAAAAGACAATGTTTTCAAATTGAGGTAGGCTACGTCGTGTTTACAATTTCACAATATGACCTTATTTTTTAAATAGAGTTGACAATACAACGTCATCGCGTTATTTTATTAAATTTATAATTTTCACGTTTTCCATTTGTATAACATTTTTTCAAATTATTATATACAGTCCTAAACAACTAATTGCTTTTCACTACTGAACCAGCAAATATATTGACTAATCAAATTATAAGTTTTCGACTAATATTTGGTTGCTCAACATCATACTTATTCAAGCTGATGCTTACTCAAGAGAATAATTTTTAAAAATTTGGCTCTACAGTTGCAATTTTCGATGGACAATAAAAGAAATATACCATCAAAAAATTTTAAAATCGAAAACAGATATCTGTTGAATAGTAATGCATGGTGATCCTGAATATGCATAATTAATATAAAATAAATTTTCAACGAAATAGTTAAATTTTCACCCAAATGAATGAATTTTCAGCCAAAAAATTAATTTTCTACTCAAAGGAATAATTTTCAACAAAATACATGTATTTTCAACGAAGAAGGTTAATTTTATACAAAAAAAAGACCAATTTTTAACAAAATAAATGAATTTTGAACTAGAAAAAATAAATTTACTACAAAAAATATAATAGTTCAATTTTCAGTTACATAAATACGTTTTTAATCAAATAAAATAAATTTCTAACGAAATAGTTAAATTTTTAACCAAACAGATGAGTTTTCAACAAAAAAGATTAAATATCTATAAGAGAGATTGAGACAAAAAACGGACTAGTTACACTTTTAGTTGAAAAAATTAATTTACAGTCTTAAAAAACTAATTTCCACTCGGAGAAATGAATTTTTAACCAAAAATATTAACTTTTCGCCAAAAAAGAATAATTTTTAACAAAATACATGAATTTTCAACCACATATTTTAATTTTCGACCTAACAGTTGAATTTCCAACCAAAAAGGTGAAAAAGAAAATTAATACTCTACCACAAAATACAAAGTCTTAACAAAATTGAGAAATTTTCAATAAAACAAAATGAATTTTTAATTTAATTTTTTCATTTTTTAACCAAGGAAATGAAATGTCAACCAAAAAAGTTTATTTTTCTATCAAAAAAGAATAATTTTCAACAAAACGCATGAATTTTGAACCAAAAAGGTGAATTAAGAAGATTAATTTTCTACTACAAAAGACAAACTTTCAACCAAATGCAGAAATTTGTAATGAAACATTGAATTTTTCATTGAAGAAGATGAATAATCAACTAAGCATGGAATAGTAAAATTTTTAGTTAAAACAATATTTTTTCAAAAATGTTAACAAAATGCTTAAATGTAGAACCAAAAAAAAAGATTTTTGACTAAAATGATAAATCACCAACCAAAAAAAAATTAATTTTCAACAAAGTAGTTCCACTTTCAACTAAGTAGTTGAATTTTGAACCAAAAAAGGTTTTCTAGTCGCTATTCACAATTAGCAAAAATCTTGAAAATTTAATTAAATAATTATATCAGTAGAAAAATCCTGGGATCAAGTCAAATTTACAGGGTGATTCGAGCAAGAATGGATTGAAATATCCTTTAAATTCTAGATTTTCCCGTTTTTCTTTCTGAAGTGTAAAGTTTTGAAATGAAATTTGTCATATTAGAGGATCAATATGTGAAGAGAAACTCAAATTTGCAATACAAATAGAAAAAATTAACCGTTTGTGCTTAATTTCACCATGAACATGTCACATTTTTCTTACTCTTCAACTTTGAAAATAAAATTTTGGTTATTTAATAATCTATAAAAATTTATTGAAAAATGAAAAAATATCAACCGGAAATTTTGATTTTTTGAACGAAACAGTGGCGCCCTCAAGGTATGAAGCACATGGTGTGACGTCACGTGCCTTCAAAGCTGAAGGAAATACATATTGAGTGTGATAAAAACAATCGAAATTATTAATCATCAACGTTCTTTGGCCAAAAGGGTTTATTCTTATAGAGTATCAGTACGCCTGGATACGTTAAAGCCATTCGGGATAATTTTCCATAAGTGATTTATTATACTTATGAGTTGCTTGTTACTTATGTGTGATTTTTTTGCGAAGTGCTCCAACTTCAACGTTGCTGAGACTGGAGATGTGAAAGCGAAAAAATAAGTAAATGGAATGAATGACGTTAACCCTTTCAAACATTTATTTTTATTTGTTTAATTTATTAATTTAGAATGATAGTTGGTTTCAGGCGAATCGTAACATATATGCAATATTGTCAATATTGCATCCAGATAACCTAACCTCACTTTTTTATAGATACATTCATGATTACTTCTATAACATTGTTATAAAATGTATAATTATAAGATTTATAATTACTTTTATGAATAATTTATTTTATTATACTTGTTGCGTGAATAAATGATTTGATTTTTCGGGGTTATAGCTCACGTCCCGGCACCCCATATTGTAACCTATGAGTTACAAATAAGAGCCTGAGAAAGAGCAATACTCCTTGCTTGAACGAAAGGGACTAACCAAGTTGCATTATAAGAGGGCAACGCTACAGCGCAAACTCGCAGACTCCCTAGCACGTCAGAATTTTCCCCTAGACGCAAAAATTCCCTAGAGAATCAGCTTTTTCGGGCATGAAACTAACCTTGGAATTGAAATCGGCTGGAAACAGACCAGAGCGTGATATATTTATGTATTTTAGTGCTCTGAATACAAATCTTGCACTAGTTTGCCCCAGAACTTCCGGTATTTCCCATGATGCGGCAAATTCCCTAGAAAATCAGCCTTTCGGGTACAAAATAATGTTAACCCCTTGTATTTAAATAGTTTCGAAGCAGCTTAACGCATAGTATTAGTACGCTGAATACAAATATGACTTTAATCTAACCAGTACGTCAGGGTTTACCCCTAGAGGCGAAAATTCTACTAGAAAATGAGCTTTTTCGGGTATGAAGTTACCCTTAGTATTGATGTCGTCTGGAAAAGGTTCAGAGAATGATGCATTTATATTTTCGTGGGTTCTCAATTCATGTATGTAATAATTAATGTTGAAAAGGCGGAATGGGTCAGTTTCAAGGACGTTGCACAACAATTTCTAGGTAATCACAGAAGTGAAAATTATAGGGAGATAGTGCCTACTATGGTTAAAAACTTCAGAAAACTAGGTTGTTAGATTAATATGAAATTGCATTTGCTTTATGGACATTTGGATTATTTTCCAAGTAACTACAATGATTTCAGTGAGGAGCAGGGAGAGAGATTCCATCAGGATGATAAGACAGAGGAGCGTTGGTATCAACGGCGATGGGATGAGCATACATATGATGGCGGACTTCTGTTGTATGTTGAAAATAAAGTGTAAAACCGAACGAACGAGGAGAAAAAAGATCACTTCATAGATCATACAATGAAAAACGTCTGCGTAAGAGAAGAGAAACTATATAATAAAATGTTAATATGTGTAGGTAAACATAGATAATGTAGAAAAACTCAATGTAGGTGTGCTCTTAGTATGAAGATCATCAAGAGGAACTCTTGTAGTAGGTCAGGTTCCCTTTTTTTCAAACAATTTTGATGAGCAACTTGAGGCAATGAAGGATAACTGAGATTGCATTAACTCCTAGTAAGACCTGGCTAAATTATATGCATGATGTCCAATGTAATGAGGGAGACGTTATATTAGCGAGAATTATGTTTATAGAAAATTTATCGTATCAGATTCGTACTCAGCACCCCAAAATACATAAAGATGTATGTACCGCAACTAGGGACAAACCTTGACATGCTGGCATAAAAATAATGTAAAATTCATCTTCAAACCGCTAAAACATATAAACATACCATGTTTTGACTCGTTCCCGGATAATTTTAATACCAAGGGTAATTTAATACCCGAAAAAGAGGATTTTCTAGACAATTTCTGTCAAAGCATTAAAGCATTGTTCCACTGCGTGGACAAAATTCACAAATGATGACAATTTTCAAACAAATTTCCTACACAGTAAAAACTAGACATTCATTTTTATCCGGCGTCCTTTTTTGTGCGTTCTAATATGATCTCACAAACAGTCTATTTTACTGCCAGTTTCTGTATTGTTTAGTTTGCCAACTTCAGATTGATAAATGATCCGAGATAGCGAACTAAATTGATTTACAGCCTGCATTATTTCAATTGTTCCAAACTTCAGTCTTATGAAAAACAAAAATTGTTTAGGTTCGACCTGTCCGAGTGCGGACTGGACACTTGCTCTAACAGTTGTAGCGC
Organism: Andricus grossulariae; assembly: GCA_011634705.1. Taxonomy (NCBI): domain Eukaryota; kingdom Metazoa; phylum Arthropoda; class Insecta; order Hymenoptera; family Cynipidae; genus Andricus; species Andricus grossulariae. Next base: position 120,432,221 of record JAABKJ010075445.1, on the reverse strand, counting down.
GTACGACGTTGACATAGTATCAATGTCATTTCGGGGCTACGTGGTTCCTGAACTAGACAGTTTAGAATTTGTTTTATCAGATTCAGTTGTTGACATATGATTCTCATTTCATGCCTATTTGAATCCACAAATCGACCTTATTTTATGAAATTTATGGATCAAACTGAAGTGCAATTGTTTTGCTGCGTCAACTGTTTTAATACCGAATTAAGTCCTGAATCGAATCCTAGCTTTCCCAGTGTAGTAACATTTTGGGCTTAACATAGCGAAAATAAAAGTTATTCAAACAATTTTTCCGTGGCATTGTTTGCCTACACGTGAAGGTACATATTTCAAATGAAACTCAGTTTTTGTAAATTTGACGTCAAATTAGAAACCTATCTTCGAACAATTAAGATGATTAGAAAAATCTGTTATTAAATAAAACACCGTTGAAGGTAGTACCAACACTTTTCTTAAAGAGAAAAGGGGAAAAAGGGGAAGTTTTTTAGAATAAGGGAAAACTAAGAAAAAAGGGGAAGAATGTGCACCCCGTGAAGCTTTCATTTTTATTTCCCATTTAAAAAAAGGGTATGCGAAATTCAGGTTTATGATAAATGTTAGGTTGTCTAAATAATATATGTTCAATAATAATAATCAATGTATTTTTAAAATTTCAATAATAAAGTAGCTTTTTAAACATTTTAAAACGTTTGAAGAAAATAAAAAAATTTCTTTAAATTCTTGGAAAAATGTAAACAGATTTTTTATTTTGAAAATAAATTTTAAGAGAACATTGACAAAGATTTCGAAAGATTTTAAATTATTTTCTAAAATTTCGAAAAAGGGAAAGATTTTCAAGCAAAATCTTTCAATTAGCAAGATTACAAAGATTTATAAAAATTGCGAGTAAGTTAAAGACATATACGAAATTTTACGAATATTCAAAATTAATTTAAAAATTGAAAATATTTCAAAAGTTTTAAAAAATGTACATTTTTGAATATTTGGAAAAAAATGTTTAAGCTTCTAAAGGATTTTGAAAGAATTCACGATAATAAAAAAAATTTCTTAGAATTCATGGGAAAATTCAAACTAATTTTTTATTTTGCAAAATTAATTTTCAGAGAATATGTAAAAACATTTTAAAAGATGACATATTTCAAAAGATTAAAAAATATATATTTCAAAATTTTTTTAACAAAATCTAAATTTTTGATGAATTCGAAAAAAATTTCGAAGCGTTTTAAGAAGTTTGAAATACTCAAGAAAATAAAAAAACTTTCTTAATTTAAACTGATTTATCATTTTAAATCATTAATTTGAAGATATTGTTAAAAAAATGGTAACATTTCAAAATATTTCCGAAATTGTCAAAATAGAGCCTAGAAGATTTGAAGTTAAAAAGTGATTTAAAGTTTGAAAAGATTTCCAAAATTAAAAAAAAAATGTAAGCTTTTGATGATTTCCAAAAAAAGTTTCGAAGCTTTTTAAGAAGTTTTAGAGGTTTCAATCAAAAAAATTCTTGAGATTCCTTGGAAAATTTTTAATTAATTTTTATTTTAAAACATTAATTTTAAAAGAAAATTTGAAAAAGTTTCAAAATATTTCTACAAATCTCGAAAATATCTGGAAGACTAGGGCATTTTTTTAATTTCCAAAGATTGCTCAACATTTTAGGAATAATTTAAGTCAGTTTAAAAGATAATTATTTTTAAAACTTATAAAAGTCCTAGATATCTTTTAAACTGACTCGAATTTTTCCTGAAATTTGATAAAATCCTGTAAAATAAAAAATATATACTTTTTCGACATATCTGAAATCTTCAAAAATCTTTTTGAATTTCCTCAAGAATGTTAACGAAATTATAATCATATAACCTTCAAAATCAATAAAGAAATCAACTTCAAAAATAAAGTTATTCCACACTTTAATTTTGTATAAAAAATCATTTATCCCCTCAAATTATAATTTGAGTGAAAGTTTTGTTCTTTCTTGACTGAAAAATCGTTTTTGGTTAAAAGTTAAACTATTTAGTTGAAAATTGATATTTTTTTTACAAAAAATAACAATATTTGAGGTCATAATTTTTATTTAACTGTAGTCATTTGCAATTTTTTCTTCCGATTTCGGCAAAAGCCGTAATTTTCGTTCAATTTTAATTTGCAAAAGCTCGTTCTATTCCTTAAAAAGTTATTTTCAACTTTATTTGTCACGATTTTAATCAATATTATTAAAGAAATTTTTAATTTAAAAACTGTCTGACTAAAAATAATGGCAAGTCTAAATTCTAAATGAAATAATTTCCATAAAAACGTGACAAATATAATTGTAAAGAATCGTTCAAGGAATAGAATAAGTTTTTGTAAATGTATAATTAAATTAAACTTATGACTTTTGTCTAAAGCGGGGTAAAATATTGAAAAATATGTAAATAACTGCACTTGCATAAATAATTATGTCAATTATTTGTCATAATGCAAATAATATTCCCAAGCGCCTTAGATTTGTAAATTTTTATAAATTTTTATTTTATATCGCTAAGAAAATCCTATTTTCAAAATAAATTTGAAAAGCTCTATCAATGATCTTAAGCGTTTTTATGGTGATATAAAAGCTTTTTTCAAAATCTATTCTAATCTGCAACATAATATGAAATTTATGCAAGTAAAAAAAGTTCAAAATTGCGTATACATAAATTTAACGTATACATAAAGAAAATAAACAAAAATAGTGCTTTCTATCTTTACATTATATGCAAAATAAATTTAGAAAAAGTTAAGAAACATACCAAGTCACGTTTTATTTGCTCTCGCAAAGGCTTCAACATTTGTAGGTATTCATTGACAGTCCTTTCTTCAAGAATCAGAATTCTCCTCCGACATTCGTTAGTAGAAATCCAATATTCTTTGATCTTCTCGATATCATCCGAGTGAGTCTCCAGGTAGTCAAGCTTCTCTCTTTCCGATGCTGTGAATAATAATGATAAAAATAAAGCTGAAACATTAATAAACCCTTTCAAATTGTAATATGATTTTACATGTATTAGTCATAAAAACAAAGCTCACATTGTATAAAAATACTCTGATCTTCAACTTGATTAGAAAATTCTCTTCGTGAGATACTCTTGGGCCTTATAATTCCAGATTCCCTCAAATTTCCTTTGACATAAGCGAAGTGACTAATTAATTTTCCCGCTGCCTGTATCCTCTCCCCATTTTCCACACGAAACGGTGCATAATATGTATTAGGCAATTCGCTTGGGAATAAGCGGGCAATAGTGTTTGCAAAATCTAAAAATTCTTTTTTATCGATTCTGGGAAAGTGAAGTACAAGGAATATATGACTGTGGACTTAAACTTTTCTGCTTTGCTCAGTTATGTATGTAGTTTTCATGGTGTTCAAAAGATGTGCAAACTATTCTCGCATTAGTTTCACTGCCCAGCAGTCGCGTTAGCTCCTGTACAATTTTAAATTTAACATATACACACTATCATTGTAATCAGACCAAATTTATAAGTGGGTAAAAGAAATTATGAATACTTGTATTACTTACTTTAAATCCGGGAAAAGATGTCCGATTCTCCGAATTATTAGCTGCAGGAATAATATTTATAATTTCATTAATAGTAGGTGCGTTCAAAAATACTTCGTTCAACTCAGAATTATTGAGAAAATCCAATACTTCGTGCCCATCGACAAAATCCTCTGCCTCCCTCCCCCTGTAACGAACCGTAACCAAATATTTCTTCCCCCCGTACCCCACTTTTACTGTACGTAATTTATGGTTTCCAGAAATAATAAGATATGTGACTTGAAACTAGTGGAAATTTGTTGTATTTAACATAATACATGCTTTGCAGGGTGAAAACTTCATTTTCAAAGTTCTATGATTTTTCCTCGATTATTTTAATCTTGTAATATTTTTAACACATGATCTTCTATAAACGGAATGAAACAATGTTTCATATACAAATTTATTTATTTTGAACAAAAAAGTGACTTTTCTACGATAAAAGATGTCTTTTTAAGAAAATACCTTAATTTTCTACAAAATAATTAAATTTTCAACTAAATAATTGAACTTCAAACCTTAACAAAATTCTCAACACAAAAGGTGATAGTTCATATTTCAACCCAAACAGATGAAATTTCATGAAAAAAAAAATTAATTTTAAAATCAAAAAGACGAATTTGCAACAATAAAATAGGAATTTTCAGCAAAAAAATTAATTTTTAACAGAATAGTCAAATTTCCAATCAGAGAGATGAATCTTCAACCAAAAAGATAAATTTTTGACAAAGTAGTTCAACTTTTACCCACGCAATTAAAATTTCGATTAGAAAAGATCAATTTTCAACAAAATAGTTCAAATTTGACCAAAGAGATGAATTTTCAACTAAAAATACGATTCTTAAACAAAAAAAATATTTTCTCAACAAAGTGGTTCAAACAAAATTTTAAAATAAAATAGTTAACTCCTAAAGTAATGAAAATTAATTTTCAAATAGTTGCATTTTTATCCAAAAAACATATAATTTATGCTAAAACGAATATATTTTCATATCAAAACGACAAGTATTTAAAAAAAGATTTGACTTTTTATCTAAAAAAGATTTCATTTTGACTTTCCAACATTGAATTATGATTTTTAAATAAGAAGTAAATTTTCTACAAAGATACTTGAATTTTCAACCCGAAAAGGCGAATTTTCGGCAACCCAGTTACATTATTAACGAAGAAAGGTGACTTTTTAACAAAATTATTGGTACTCATGAGTTCAGATTCACCATGTATCGATTTTACCGAACCCTCAGAAAAAACTCGGCCTTTAAAGGGTTAAAGACAATGTTTCATAAACATTTAATGATCTTCGTAATATTAATTTTCCACGTTACTTTTTTTCGCCTGTCTCAATAATCTGAATTCTTCCCAGTCTTTTGCATTTGCGATAGTACTTCCTTAATCTTTGAAGAACTTTCCTTCGGTGGGCTCAATTTTCTCGTTAGAATCGTAGTTCGAGGATAAAACAACAGTAATATTAATGTAATTATTACGAATGATAGCGATGCCAAGTAATAACTGGATAGAACACAAATTAGAACAAAAACGTAAATCAGGAAAAAAACATTCCGCCCAACGGTTTTTCGAAAGTATTCATTACCTTGTATAATCTTGCAAAACTTAGTGTCTTTAAAAACCAAATCCTTCTTTTTAGTTTTTTTGCACCGTGTACTACATTACAATGTTTCGCGATAAATACTTCTTAATCATGTTATTCAGAGCCCTTGTTATAAGATTATCTGTATCAATTAGACTCTTTAGTGTTGTCCTCTAAAAAGAGTGAAATGAGGAAAGAGTTATGTTGTTACACAATTAATATATACTTTGTTCATATTTTAAAAAGAAAATAATAATTAAAGTTATTATACTTACAAAGGTTTTATGTACCATATTCTTTGAGGATTATCTCGTTTCGCACTTTGTCCATCAGTGTTTTACCGCATCTTGTGTGCAGAGATTTCATGTCAATCGCGTTAATTTGATTCTTATCTTTTTCTTGACAGGTCCGTGTCTCGCTACCCTATAGCATAGTCTGTACAAGTATAGTATTCTGTATTGCCATTTCACCTTCTTACCCTCGTTGATGCGCCTATCTAGCTTCCCATCTATCTTTCCGTCACTAGTGACTAGGCTACCAAGATATATAAAGTTGATAACTTGTTCCATTTTCTCATAACTTAGAACAATGTTAGACATTGTTTTCTGACCTTTTCCTTCAAACACCATAATTTTTTGTTTTATTTACACTAATTTTGAGGCCCATACTCTTACTGCGTGTATTCCGTTTATTCAACATTCTTTGTCAGTCTTCGATTGTTTCTGCCATAACAACCTTTTCATCCCACTGAACCTTACACTCGTACTCTTTCAAGACTTCCCAGAGTTTACTTTTATCCACCCTGTCCAATACATAAACTTGACATTTGAGTATATTGTAAACGGTATAATACCAAGTTTGGATTCAATACTACTATTGTCTTACGTATCTCATATTATGCACAGAGTGGCAAATACGAATCGAGAAAAATATGAAAGAATACATATGCGTCAAGTGCTTTTCATTAGATTACTTTTCTTTAATATTATTGTGAAGGGTTATAGATAGTTGAGATATATTATGTGAAGATTTTATAAAAATATTATCAACCAAGGACGAAACAAAAGCAGAATATACAATTCAACTGGAAAACATATGAAAAAGAAATTCAAACTGTGAGCGACGAAGTGCAAGAGTTAGAAAAAATATACAGGGTATTTAAAAAGTCCCGGGACGGTTGGATATTTCCTCAGGTAAAATATTTTTCAAAAAAGTGAAGGACATTCCTGAAGTATATTTCAACGAGAAATTCAATGGTGACCTTCATTTGGACCTTGAAGTTGATCTTCACGGCTTTTTTAAGGTTAACTTTGTTTTTTTTTTAATGGAAACCCCCTTTTTTTACATCTCCTATCGATAGAGCGGAAAATTCTACGTTCAGATACGTACCCAAGCCATAAGTCAATTGGAAAGTTCCATGTCAGTTAAAGGTTATTTGAAATTAACAACTTTTTCCAAGAGGTCAGTGTAATTCCTGAAGTAAATTTCAACAAGAAATTTATTGGTGAGCTCTGTATTGATTTTGGCTACAGCGTTTTGAATATTATAAAATCATATAGGAAATTTTTCATTAAAAGTTCCCTGAGTTCTGGTGAAAGTTCTCTTTCTCCCCAAAGATTTATATCGAAAAGTCCTATACCGTTTTTAGATACCTATGTCAATACCTAAGGCGATACTATAAGTCCTATAGCGTTTTTCTATCTCCATACGAATATTACGAATCGAAACTAAATTTACGTATTACGAGTACATACAAATTCCCTAACATTTTCAGGGTTTTCCATGTGAGTAGACACCCTGATTATTATATACATGTAGCTCCAAAAAAACGGTTCAGCAGTCTTTTTTTGTTCAGCAGAGAACAAATTTGAAAACAAATCAGTGAACAGTAAATCTTTATAAAGTATAAAATACATTTATTATAAGATCTAAGGTTCTGACGATATAAACTATCAAGCAAACTTAGAAAAGATGTTAAGGTCGTCGGCTAGCAAGTTTAAATGTAGGTTATCTGTCCAGGCACCTTGGCAATGTGGAGTGCTGCTCAAAAATTGTTTTAAATTATTTAATAAAATGCTTCTGCCTATCCAGGAGTAGAGTAAATAATGAAGAATAAGCAATCTTTTCTCATAAAGAGCCAAGAACAGGTTTTTTCGTAATCATGAACATACTTTTTTCTCCAATTTCTCAATTTTAGTAGGTCAAAAACCGTCACAACATCGGTAACCTATATATAAAGTAAACATCTGGAATTTGGTTGTGTGGATTCAAATCGAGGACTTTTGTATCTAGAATAACAACTGGCCATTACTGGAGTACATATGTTTTCAACAAGTGTTTTTCGTGAAAATCTACTCAGTTTGTAAATAACGGAAAGAAGCTCTCGTCATTGAATAAGGTAATGCTACTTCAGTCATAATAAGGCCATTATGTTTGAAGCAACATTTTTAAAATTTACCAGTGGATGTTCGTAAAATTGCAGAAGAATCATTTTATCATATCTGAAGAAAATGAAAACGCTTCTTCCTGTTCTTCTCATTGCATGGATGGCATTCGTTGGTAATTAAGTACAGTTACTACATCCTACATAATTCAAGTGCGTAGAATTGCGGAAAAACATATAAAAAGTAAGACTTCCTAACTATAATAGTAAGCAACTTATTCGATTCTTACGAACAAATGAGATTTTTTTTTTAGTATTTTGCATGATTTAACATACTGCAATTTCTACACATCTTCAAGTAATATGTGACGCGATCCGAGAAAAGGGACCTACTAGGCAAAAAATCGATTTTCGGATTATGATGGATTCTATACGTCCTTTAACTGATTTTTCTAGGGGTGCAAATAGAAATTTCCAATCTGCATTATTACATAAGATATAAATTATTGAAAAACAGTCTTTGAACGCGTGCGGACCGGCTCTAGGCTTCACGCAATTAGGTATTTCATACTATGAAAAATGGAATTCCCGACACTGTAAAATTCTCGAGTTGGAAAACTACCGAATAATAAGATTCCAGAATTATAAAATTTCCGAATAATAATATTCCCAAATAGTTTATAATATTACCCAATTGGAAAATTCCCGACAGTTCATAATATTACCGAAAATTAAAATTTCCGAATGATGAAATTCCCGAATAATAAAATTTCCGAATAATAAAATTCCCGAATCGGAAAATTCTCAAATAAAAAAATTCTCAATAGTTTATAATAATACCGATTTTGAATATCCCCGAATGATATAATTCCCAACAGAAACTTGCCGAATTATAAAATATCCGTAATAGATAATTCCCAAGTGTAAGCAATTAATTTTTATTAATAAATATTATTTATTGAAAATACAATAATCAAATATTTCTATGAAAAAATTTACTTTCAATTTTTAAAGTTTCTGGAATTATTGTTTGAATTTAAAACAATATTTGAAAAAAATTTTGGGACGACTGAACAATCCCGAAAAATAATTTCTGAAAGAAAATTATTTTCAAGTATTGTTCTCTTTTATTCAAACAAAAATTATTGAAAGCTTAAGCATTAAAAATATTTGGTTATTGTATTTTCAATAAATAAATCATATTTATTTGAAAAATGTTAATTGTTTAAATTCCGGAATTTTATAATTAGGGAATTTTCTAGTTTGGATATTTTATAATTTACCAATTTTATTATTAGGGAATTTTCAAATTCGGTAATTTTATAAACTGTCGGGAATCTTGTTATTCGGGAATTTTTCAATTCGGTAATATTATTACTGTTCGGGAATTTTATTATTTGGGAATTCTACTATTTGGAAATTAAACAATAATTTCAGAATCTTTAAACATTAAAAATACTTTTTATACAAATATTTGATTGTTGTATTTTAAATAAATAAATAATATTTATAAAAGAAAGTAAACGTGTGTTGAAATCCATAAGTGTTCGTCAATTTATCATGCTCTTCTTTAACTGTATCATTATATTCAAAATGAACATTATATACTTTACCTAACTCGTGCCGGGCATTATATATAATATCGAGGAATTATATAAAATGCCTAGGCAATGTATATAATATGCATTCGATTACATACTTTGCCTGAAGTAGCCAGGCATATGTTAAAGTGAACACATGAAAAGATAGACACATGAAAAGTCTCGAAAAATTGTTTCCTTCCTCAAAACAATTTTCCTATTTGTAATAAAAACTTGATCCTCATTCGACAGAATGTGGCACTAAAAGAGTTCCTTCATATTGATGTGTTTATCATTCAAATGTAGCTATAATATTTTATTTAAGAAAAGAGATAGCCTTAAGGTTTTTGTTATACTATTTAGTTACAAGGAGAAAATACATCGAAATGCAGTCGATACGCATTTATTTATTTCTTTTATCTGAGATTTCGTTTCCGAGATATTGAGGTTTTAGTATTTACTACATTAAATAGACAACTATTTACTAACCCGGCGCACAGTGAGTTGGCTCACCTTAGTTTTAGTACTTAAGGACATTTTTGGCCTATAATTTCCATCCAATTTAGACGTTATTTTCAATCGAAACTTATTTAATTTCTACTGAATTGTCGAACCCAGTTCAAAAAGAAATTATTCAACAAAGTTAAAGAAAAGTTTCTTCCTAATGGCAAAAGTGTAATTTTTGTCAAATTTTTTAATTCATCAAAATCGACTTTATGTAAATGCAAGAACTATTTAGCAATTATATTTTTTTGCATATAAAATGCGAGAAAAAATATTATAGTTCGATAACGATTAATTGACCATAGATGCGATCTAGTAATTATTTGAACAATTTTTTATAAACAAATCAAAAGTTTGACTTTTTCGAATTAAAATGCTCAATTTTTTTCCAATTGTTATCAGTTTTCATAGACATATTCTATTATTTATTATATTTTATTATACCATTAAATGATTATATTATTCAGTATATTATATATTGATATATTAAAAAGGTATATTATAATCAATGATAATTATACACATTGATATATTATATATGATATATATATAATATATTATTGATATATTGAAATATTATAATCAATATATTATTTTTTATTATATATTATGTCTATTATATTCTGTCAAATATGTACCAAATTCGGGGCCAAAATTATTTAATAAAAGGCATCTGGAAACTTAAAGTCTTCCAAATTCAATGATATGAGTACTTTTATCCTAAAAAATTTGTGTCAATAGCTAGAGGGCAAAAAATCCCCAAAACAGAGTTTTTCAGCCTCCTTTTTCAAGCGTCGATTTTCGCCTGTTCCCAGAAAGCGTTCGACGTTAGGAAGAATCTAAAAAAATTCACAAATATTTTTTCAACGTTTTTTGATGCAATACATTTTTCAAAATTCTAAAATATTCAATACTTTTCTTTTTACAGGGATTTGCTTAGAAATACTTTATTTTGAGAAAGAATGAAGATAGAAAGCCGTTTATTGGCTCCAAATTGAAGGCCGGGATGCAAGAACTGGGCGACCGCTCGAAAACGTGAAAAAGAATTGCCCAAGTATCTTGTGATATCCAAATTTTAAAGTTAAAAAGAATTGAATAATAAAAAATATTGTCTTGTAGAGAATATTAAAATGCAACTTCTTTTATGTAAAGTTTTTCTTCCTGATGTATATTTTTAATAATAAAATTGAAAAAGTGGGAAAAAATGTTTCCCAAATTCAATTATTTTTTAAAGCATAAGTCGTCCTTACTCAGACAAATATGTTCGAAACTGTTTGAAATTTAGTATGCACATGCACTATACCCTAGCGATGCCTAAAAGATAAAGAAAAAAGTCAAAACTGCCAATTGTTTGATAATAATTAATTGAAAATTAAGACCTGACGTTAAGCACGTTTTCTTAGCTTCGGCGAAGAAAAGTATCGAGGGAACTTCAGAGTTGAAATAACTTCCAGTAGGACATTTGTTCCTCACTATTAAAGGAAGATTTCTGAAAATTTTGAGATCAATTCATTAATAATTGGCGAAAATATCCATTTTGTAAGAAAGTACGCGACGCCGTTTACGACTCTCGTTCGCAGATTCACGCTACCACTTTATTGACCCAATGATCACCCCTTTAGAAAAAGTGAAAATAAGGGACTACCTCAACTTCTTGAACCACAAATATGAAGATCAGCAGTTTCACACGAGCTACATGCCACGTGCGGAACTTACACAAGAGGAAAAAAGAGAAATCATCAGAGAATCACACGGATCAATTACTGCTCAACACTTTGGGGGAAACAAAACTATCGAAAAAGCCAGAACTCTTGGAGAGTGGAAAAATATGGAACAAGACATTATCCATGTCATTGAACGATGTCCCGTATGCCAATTACAAAAGACGGTAAGAATTGAAAGAAAATGCGAAGCAATCATCCCAGACACGCCCGTCAATCCTAACGACAAAATAGACATGGATATCTTCGGTCCGTTGCCTTTGACACTATCAGGGAATGAATACATCCTCAGCATACAAGATGTGCTCACAAAATATTCGACCTTAATACCTCTTATGAACACGGAATCGGAAAGCATTACAGAAGGGTTAATTGATCATTACACATAGGTATTCGGCGCACCTAGAAATATCCTAACAGACCAAGGACAAAATTTCATATCCGAACTGGTACAGAACTTTGAAAACCTATTTATAATTAAACGTATCAAAACTACAGTTTATGATCCACAAAGCAACGAAGCCCTCGAGAGAGCCCACTCGACTATTAAGAATTTATTAAATACAAGCATCGAGGACCACAACACTGAATGAGATCAAAACCTGAAAATAATCTGCATGCCATACAATATTATGAAGCTTGACGGTACAGGATACTCACCCTTCCAACCGACCTTGGAAGAGAGGCCAATTTGCCCTCAAAGCTAAGCACAGCACCTAACGTCAAGTATGAAGAACTACTCAACCTATGGAAGCTTGGACATGAACACTACCTCAATAAGGCTAAGGAGAAAACAGAGACACATAAACTAAAGGGCAAACAACTACAAGACTTGAGAATTGCCATATCGCAGGGAATCTATGAACCCGGAGATCTTTCTAAACTTATTAACAACCATCAAGATAACAAACTCTCTTCTTCTTGGAAAGGACCAGCAGTAACCGTAGAGAATCAGGAAAACAACAATTACACTGTACTTTTTAAAGACAAGCGAACAAGGATACTCGCCAATCAACTTATGCCTTATCAACAATAATTTTTCAGACGAATTTGGCACTATTCATTTTGTGGCTACTAAGTGCAGTTGAAGCGGAAGTCACTACAATTGACCTGGATGGAGTAATTATCTACTCAGAAGAACTGGGACAAGCTAGTCTGTATCACGAAACTTGGATCATCATACTTGGAGTAGGTACGGATAATATAGAGCAACGATTAGTTTCATTGCGACACTTTTATACGACTGCATCAAACGTCCTCTGTAACGACTGCCCTGAAGAATTTGAGCTCAAAATGATCGACTAGCGTATAGAGTGTTTAGAGAACCAAAAAAATCTGCTGGACCAGCTATCAGGCAGGACCCGTGTTTAGAGAGGGTTTTTCAATTTTGTAGGAGACATTTCAAAAACACTTTTTGGAACTCCCACTTCACAGGATATGACCTACACCCGACACTCGCAATCAGGACAAAGTAACGTTCCACGCCTATAGGGAAAATCTGAGCACATAACACCATACACAAACAGACACTTCTTTCGATTCTGATTGCACTTTAGACGGATTAGAGAACCCTTTTAATACCGCCCCCACTATGTCATCAGAAGATTCAAGGGAAATTTTGAACGATGAAACCACGGATCCACTATTGCTGATCCTGAGTAAATTACAATTAATCAAGGATGTGCAACGGACCACGAGAGCCGACAAGAAGATCTTAAACGACAAAAATATAAAAGAGCTAACTAGATAAGAGATCTCGATAGGATCAGCAATGCTCTTCTAACAGAGAACGAATCCCATCGAGAACGTGAATCTTCGGACTAGGAACCAACACCTGAGCCAGCTAAAAGCACCAGTCGACGCCACTCGCACATAACAATACACCGAGAAGCGAACCGAACAGCAGTGTAACAGCAATGCACACAACAGGAACCTTTGGGCCCGGTGACCAACCACCGCATTCCTCAACAGCCGATATGAGCCAGTTGCCTGTATCCCCGCATGACACTAAATGTCAGGTTAGTGGTACTCTAACCTCAAATTTCGGACAGTTGCTTGTATTGCGTGAAACTGAAAGGTCTTCAGCCGATGAAAGGATGAAGAAACGAAATTGCGCAAATGCATTCACTCGTTTTTTGATTCTATAATATTGATTTTTAGTTGGCAAATTGTACTATTTCCAGGAAATTTGAGTCTTTTTTACAATATGCGATGATTTCATATTAGAAGTACATATATGCAAAAATGTGACATACATGGTTCAGTGTTCAAAATCTTTTAACAAATACATAGTTATTTGAAAGTTTTATGTTATATTATTCATTGTATTCTTTTGTATTCTTTATGGCATTCGAAAAAAGTTTGAATAGTTTTATTTAAATATTGTTTGATTAATTATCTAGACAATGCTTCATCTTAAAACCCCTTTTTTATTCAGAGAACTTCTGTTATGTTTTGAAACATAATACATACTAACAATGTCAACTATGTAAACTACATCTAAACTATTCCCTTAAATAATAAACTCTGAAACTTTTACCTTACCTTTTTCCTCGACCTCCATTTTTTGAAGGTACGACGACAAAAAAAAATTAAAAACACTCACTGCAATAGTCTTGTTACTAACTCGGGGAAATCGAAACCTAAACAAACAGTCAGGGCCGCCTGAACCGTTTCCATAATATTGCGCAATATATTCGACTTAGTACTCGCACACGGAAACCCTTCCGACGCGAGAGTCGCAACCGTCTCTCATCCCTTGAGCTGAGAAACTGCGTGGGCCAGCAGTTCTAAGAATCTCGGGTGTATTTATTTGTATTATTATTGATAGTATTTATTATTGATTTCAAATCACCCGCGCTTTCCGGCTAAAAAAGTAGCGGCGGGCGGCGCATCAATACAAGAACGGGGCAGCCAATGAACGTCACTGATAAAAATAAACTGCCTACTTGCGGTAAGGGTGGGGCCCCCTCCATCTAGGGAATAAAGTAATCGTTTCTAATCGATTCGTTTCAAGGTCAGGGGAATAGGAGAGTTTTCACTGTATTTGTTTAAAAATTTCTGTATTTTGTAAAAGCTTTGTCTTTTGTGGTAGAATATTAATCTTCTTGATGACTAGTTCACCTTTTTGGTTGAAAATTCAACTATTAGGTTAAAAATTCCATTGAAAATTAAATTATTTAGTTGAAAATTATTCTTTTTTGGTAGAAAATCAGTTTATTTATTCAAAATTAATTTTTCTTTGGTTGAAAATTAGTGTTTTTATTGAAAAATGATTTTTTCAACTAAAAATTTAACTACATTTTTTGTAAATATATTTTATTCGGTTAAAAACTTATTTTTCTCACTTAAAATTAAACTGCTCTATTTTTGTTGAAAATTGATCTTTTTTAGTTGAAAATTCATCTATTTTGTTGAAATTTTGTCTTTTTTTGGTAGCAATATAACCTTTTTGATTGAAAATTTAACTATTTGGTTAAAAATGTATTTTTTTGTTTGCAAATGCATCATTTTAGTTAAAAGTTCATTTCTTTGGCAAAAAATTTAACAAATTTGGTTGGAAATACGTCTTTATTTTTGGTTAAAATGAATTTTTTTATCAAAAACGTAGCTATTTCATTATAGCTAAAAAATTGATCTTTTTAAGCAAAATATTCACTTATTTTGTTGAGAACTCGTATTTTTTAGTCGGAAATTCAAATATTTTGGTACAAAATACATATTTTTGGGCTGTAAATTCAAATTATTTTCAAAAATTCATCTTTATGACTTAGAAACTTAACATTTTGGGTGAGTTTTTTTTTCTCAATTGATTGAAAAACCTTTCTTGGTGGAAAATTCATTTTTTTTTAATCAAAGATTCATCAGTTTTGTTGAAAATTTGACTATTTTGTTTCAGATTCTCTTTTTCTTTGTTGAAAATTAACTACTTCAACTGAAAATGTAATAATACAATTTTTAATTAATAAATCTCAATCACCTATTTTTTAGAGAAACATGAAACAACTATAAGTAATGAAAATCCAATCAGTCTTTCAGTAACAATGGTTACGAGATTTTCGAAACATATCACACCAATTTTTTTAGATAGGATTATAAATTTATTTCAATTCAGTTTTCAAAATTTAATTTTTAAATTCCCAAGAGTTTAGAATTCGAGCTCTTACTTAATGCGAAAAATATACAAAAAGTGCATAATTCGAGCTAGAAAAGGTTCGTGTACCGTCGAAAAATGTAAGGTGTACTGCATATTCTCGATGTAGTCGAAAATTAAAAAAAATCGGAAGCTGTGAGGTTATAGCTGAAAGATTAATTATATTGATGATAATTAAAATTGAAAACCACAATCATGCTTTTCGACGTTTAAAATCTTTGTCTTCAAGAAATCAACTTGGAATTGCTAGACAAGTATATTTTTGTTGTTATAAGAATCTGATAATTGGAATTTCCTTCGTGAATAAGATGTCATTTTTGTTTCGGAATCATTTGGAAAAAAGAGAGTCGCGACTGCGATCACACCGACAATGCTCGTGCAGGGTGTCCAGTGGAGAAATGATTTCTTTTTATAGAGAATTCCTGATAGCTTTTAACCATGATCGGATCCAGAAAATTTGTCAGAGGGTGAATATTTGGGGCCGTGCATAAATTGCGTAAAGTCTTGGATTAAGGGGGGGGGGGCAACAATTTTTCTATGTTATTTTATACGGGGTAAAACTTTTGTTGAACCTTTATCTTCTTTGGTTAAAAATTCAATTCCTCAATTGAAAGTTTAAACTACTTCAATAAACATACATTTTTTGTTGAAGGTTAATAATTTAATTGAGAAATTAAATTATTTGGTTGGTACCCTAAGGGACGCTATTTGCAGCCCATTATGGAACTTTAAAAAGTTGCAATTTCAGCGAAGCTTCGAAGATTCAGGGATTTTGAGACAAAATAGTAAATATCAGGGAATTTCTGCAAGAAGAAAATTTAAAAAATAATGAGAGCTGCTACGCCGTTAACATCAGTATCTTTTTTCTCAAATCACTTTCAAGTCACTTTTATAAATGAAAAGTTAATCACTATTCATTTCAGGTCCACAAGTATTTCTGAATTGTCTTGAATTCTTTTGACATTTTAGATTATTTTTAAAGACGACTTTAAAGAATTTATTAAAGAGAAGTGAGTTATTTTGTAAGGTTTCAAAGATTTGAAGAGATTTGAAATTATTTTTTAAAATTTAGCTAGAACTCCTATTAATTTATCCTGAATTCTTTGAAATTCTTTGGAAATATTTTTAATTTTTTTTAATTCTCTTAAATTCCTCTAAATTTACTTAGTTTAATGTATTTTTTTTTGTACATTTTAAAAGTTTCTATTTGATTCATCCTGATAATCAATTGATAAACTGATCAAATTATTTGAAATATTTTAAGGTATTGATTCAAATTCCTTGGCATTTTCAAGAACTTCAAGAAATTTTAAGGAATTTTAAAGGATTTAAAATATTTTAGGTTATTTAAAAAAATTACGGAGAAAGTTTTGATAAACTTCAAGAATTTGATATTAATAATTGATTCAAAACACTTTGAAATTTTGTGGGGTATTTCACAAGAGTCCAAGACATTTCTAAGAGATTTAAACAATTTCAAGAGATTTGTGCTTTTTTTTTACTAAAATCAATGGAATTTTTATGATTTATTAAATTATTATATGTACCCTATGAGCGTGAAACTGTCACAGTTGCTTGAAAATTCATCTTTTTATGGTAGAGAATTGATTTTCTTGGTTGAAAATTCAACGGTTTGGGTAAAAATGTATGCATTTTGTTGAACATTTCTTATTTTTGGATAGAAAATAATTTTCGTTTGGTTAGAAATGCAATTCTTTGTTTAAAAAATAATTTGTTTTTGTTGATTCAACTATTTTGTTGAAAATTCGTCTTTTTTTGTTAAATTCAATTGTATTTATTTATAATTGAAATCTTTCATGTTGAAATATCAACTATCATATCTTTCTAAGTTGAAAATTCAACTCCTTGGTTGAAAGTTTAAGTTTAAGTTTAAGTTTAAGTTTAAGAAATTTAATTATCCTCTTATTGGTTTTTTGGATTTGTTTAACAATAAACAACATCAAATACGGGAATTCAAATTTCGCTTAAGACTTGGTCCACCGTATCACTGCACCTATGTCAATTTATCATGGCGGTCGACCAATGAAATGCGAGAATTCAAAAATGGCTTTTGCGCAAATATCTTTTTCCAAACTCGGGTGCATTACGGGTTGCATTTGGGGCAATTTCTTATACATGCAACAACCCGACATTTTTATATTTTATTTTGAATATTAAAATTTAGATTGTAAGATAGCTCAGATCTCAGGGATCACTTTGTAAATTTAGCTAGAATAGCGTTTGGTGAATAAACACCTGTATCTGAAACGAGAATCTTATTCCTTTCTCCATGCGAAACCCTTATTATATAAGAAAATTATTTAAACAATTAGAATATTGTTTCTAAAGTTAACTTGCCAAGAAATCCGGCAGTTGCAATATACTAAATTTACTGTCCGCTGGTATACTAAATTTAATTTCAGGTTATGCATTCTTGCTTCCATTACATGTATACTACATCTAGTACAGATTTTTCTAACAGTGTAGACTGGAAAAATATATGGTAGCAAGTACCGTAAAATGAGGCAAAGTGCCGCGTATTTTTCGCTTTTTACAATACTAGAATGTTCTAAATTTACACTTTGAACAAATTTTATTAAAGTAGATGTAAAATGTGTGTGCATCAGGTCAGTGCAAATTTTTTTTCGAATCTTGCATGAATATCACTCCCAAATTTGTTGGAATCCACACAAAAATAACTGCGGTTAAACAAGTTGATATTTAGAGGTTCCGTAAGTCCTATGCAGATTAACACGTGATTCCGATATAAGAATCAATTTAATTCAACAGAAATTATTGTTCGAACAATTTATTATTGAGAATAATATTTTCTCACAGTAATGATAGAAAGTAGAAGCTTTTTCTAAAACTTTCCACATTTGGTCCACTTTTTAATTAGAGTTAGTGAGATAATAATTAAGGTAGAATAAAGAAGGTACAAATTATGATTAGCGTCTTGTGCAACAATTTTTTTATGTTCTGAAATCCAAATCTGTACATATTCTGTACATGCCTCCTTCGGCTCAATCGACGTAAATTTGAATAAGCTTTCTGAAGGTATTTTAAGAATGAATAAAATTTAATTATACACTATTATTTTTATTAAAGCGTTTAAATAATTTTGTGATGTAATGTAATAATGTGCAAATTTGTAAGTTTAGAAAAAATTACATTTACGAGTACTTGCATTGCCATGTTAATTGTAAATCAGTACATCGAAATACATGGCACAAATGTAGAAAAATGAATTAAATACATTTTACGTATATTAAGATAGTCAAATCTTACACATTAAATAAATTAAGGAAAGTTATTAAATACATTTCGCGTGTATTAAAACTGTTAATCACATTTAAAAAATACATTAATTGTACTTATATGATAGTGGAAAACACTGAGGCCGGGAGTTTTAAAAAAACTTTAGATTTTAATTATTTATTAATTATTTATTTTTTCGCATTATTTAATTAAACTTAAAGAATAAAGGGAGGCTAAATTTAAAGTAACTTTTAGGGAACTTGAATTAACTTCTTTTATTAACGTATTTGTAACGAGATACTTGAAAATAATAACTTACCAAGCGAATCTGCGCTCGGGCGATAGCACTGCACACCTTTGCTAACTACCGCGCCTTGCGAGCTTAATTCTGTAAAAACAAATAACAATGAATCAATGTTTGATTTTTAATACTCTCAATGAAAAATTTAATATTTGAATTTCCTACTAAACAGGATCAAGTTTCAACCAAAAATAAAATAGGCAGACATTCAGTTGATAATTATGAATTTTCGAAAACAAAAAGAATTTAAAAAAAAGTAGTTCAATGTTATACCAATAAAATTATTTTTCAATAAAGTAGTTCGACTTTCAACCAAGCAGTAGAATTTTCAACCAAAGAAAATTAATTCTTAACCAAAAATATAATAGTAGACTTTTCAAACAAAAAGAATCAACTTTAAAAAATGGTTGGATTTTCTTGTTGAGTTGTACTATTTCAGTTCGCATTGAAGCTCAAAAACGAGAAAAGGGAGAATAAGGCGAAATTTTTTTAAAGCAGGAGAAAAAAAGCATTTTTTCAAAAAGGGGAAAAGAGGGGAATAGAGGAAAGAGGAAGTCTCTTCAAAGTTGCTTTTGGATGCGATTTTGAACTCAAAATTCAAGATAATTTATATCAATTTTCTTATTATCTTGAAATATTTGAAAAAATATTTTAAAAATCACAGGATTTTTATTTTGCAATCTTCAAAAATCTACAAATTTTACAGATTTTTCCAATTTTTAAATATATTATAAATGTTGCAAAAAATAGCGTGTGATGCACGTGCGCATAGGAGATTGCTAACTCGTGTGATTGCATCATTCGCCTGCGGCTCGAAGCACTTGTCTACGTTTTCACACTCGCTTCGCTCGTGCGTTAACCACCACCTCATGCTTCGAGCCTCCGGCTTATGCTACAAAATTCACACTCGCAGACAATCACCTACTTTGCGCACTTGTATCACAAATAACTATTTTCGGATTGAAAAAGAGCAGAAACTTATTTTTGTCAACTTTGGCGCCATCTATTTTTTGCAGGTTTGGCTGCAGTGCAGCGACTACCGGAGATAATTTGTACACAATACGACCTACCGTTCTCCCGGAAAATCAGATCCAAAAACTTTTTGAGTTTCTTCAAAACCCCCAAGAGGGGTGGAGTCCCGGAAACTTGGTTTCGTGTTATTCACATGCCCCAGTAATAGCTTTGATAGCAGTAATAGCTTCGGGTTTCATTAAACTTCAAGGTTTTCGGATTCACTGATTAAGAACAAATTAATTTTACTTTGGTGTCTGTCGTTGTCATCGTCATCTGTCACTAAATATGATAACTTTCGAGGGGATTATCCGATTGGATTGACCTTCGGTACACTGTACACTGGCCTAAAAAGAAAGTGCGATTTCCTCAACCAGCCATTTTTGATCATTTTTTGCTAAGACGCAAAGTTTTTGTTTTAACCCTGAAAAATACCATTATCAATAACAAATTTCAATTTATAGGTACATGATACAAGATGCAGTAAAATGTTTGCGGCAAAACTTTTCGCTTAAAGCAGAAGACTCGGAGAGAATTCAAAATCACCAAATTAAAGTTTTTAGTGATATAGGCTTTAATTTTAACAGGCCTGTGCAAAAATTTGACGGAAGTACAAACACCGAGCGCGCAGTGCGAGGTAAATACGTTATTGAGTGCAAACCTATATTTTTTTTAAATACTCTTCAATAAATTCCAGACTAAACGAAATTAATTCAGGAAATGTTTACACTCTCATCAGAGAAGGTACTAGATTTGTGTAAAAATTCACTCCCCCCCCCCCGTTTTTATCGAATGCCTACATTTTGAGACCCTCTGAAACCAAAAAACAGGTTTTTCTGAATGTGTTTGTGCGCATGTATGTCTGTATGTGAGCACGATGGCTTTTAAAAGAATTAACCTATTAGATTGGCATTTGGTATTCTTTAGTGTCGAAAACTCAAGCTCAAGTTCGTTCGTCAGCTATTTTGGATGAAAATTCGAAAAAAAAGAGCATTTTCAACATTTTTGAAACCATTTTTTTCAACATTTAAAAATTGTATGAACAGCTATTCGTAGCACTCGAAAATTCGAACAATTTCTCCTCATGACATACAATGCCCTACGAGATTATTATGACAACTTTTTGAATTTTCTTGAAAAATCGAAATCGCACGAAAAATAATGAAAATCAAAAATCAATTTTGTTGTCAAACTATTCAAGATGCAAAAAAAGACGAGGACGCAAAAATTGTGCACCCAAAAAAGAGAAAAAAAGAGCTAATCGTTTTTTGATAGGATACGTAATTTTTGTTTTAATTGTGAGAAATGACACGAAAAACAACAAATTAAATTTTTGGACAAACATCGCAAGATACGAAAAAAATTATTAGACAAAAGTTTTTCACCCTAAGAAGATCTATAGATTTTTTATGAAGTATTTTTGATGAAACGCATAGTTTTTGTTTTATACGTAAAAAATAAATTAAAAAATTGAAATTAAAATTTTTGAGGCAAACGACACAAGCTACGAAAAAATACGTATCGATAAAAATTGTACACCAAAAAAAGATCTACACATTTTTCATTACTTATTTTTTGGAAGGATGCGTATTTTTGGTTCAAATCGTAAAGAAAAATATTGAATATGAACAAATTAATTTTTTGGAAAAATACACAAGGTGCAATAAAATGTTAATTAGCAAAATTGTTTTTTCATAGGATGCGCAGTTTTTTTTATTATAAAAACAAGACAATAAAAATACATTTGTTTGAATATCAATCCATATTATGAATTGTAATAATACACACAAGAACTCCAATATAAGGCCGACTGATTTAGTTCTTCCTAGAACTGCTGGCCCACGCAGTTTCTCAGCGCACAAGCAGTGTCAAGGAGCAGAAGTGGATGACGTACACGTTCCAGTTGCGTCGGGATTGGTTGCTTTAAGGAACCATGATCGTAGCTTCCGTAGCCTACAACTTCTCTATTAAAATAATAGTTCAACATTATAATACTAAGCATAATAATGCTAACAATTAATAATTAATCGATCGTAACTTCAATTTCATATGATAATAGTACGTTTATGCAGTCTTTAAATCTTTATGCATTGCACTTAACTCTGAAAATATTAATTTTACAAAAGAATGTTTTGAACAAAAGTTGTAGCAAATGTCTTCCACTATCATTTCTGTGCAAGCTTTTTTCTTCTAGGATGCACCAAACAGGACATATATTACCAATTTTCATCTTTTCAGCATTTTTTTCCAGCTAAAAGTACCTATTGCCTGGGCTAAAAGGGCAATGGCCAATAAAGAGGGTGGTTCTGGGCCCAAGCCCGATTGGATCTTTACTATCAGCGGCATATTGTGGAATGTTAGTGCAATAATACTACTCAACCTGGACTATAAAAAATGAGTAGTTTTGGAGATACGTATAAAAACGTATGTTTTTTTCAAATGCATTTTTTGATGAAACTACTACAGATATTTCGATGTTCATTTTTTTAAATGAAAGATGACCAAATTTATATGAAATTGGGCAGCCTGACACTGGTGATGTCACGGAATGGTTTGGGACTGAAATATATTGTTTTCCAAGTCAAAATATGAACGAAAAATTTCTCTAAAAAGGTGTATCTTGGGAACAAACGGATATAATCTAATTTTCTGTACGGCAGCTTGTAGTGCGATTTGCACCTATTGAATTCCTTAAAGAAACTTTAATCATAAAAAAATTACTAAAATGACGTATATTATTCGTACAAACTAAAAAGTTGATTTTCTCTAAAAGGCGCCCTTTGATTTTTTTCTGGATTTTTGTAGATTCATAGTAATATGAGGGAAGTATCCTGTGTTTTGCGTCCTCGCTAAACTATTCCTTCATATAGAAAAACTCATTTTTTACAATATACAGTAAATTTATAAAAATATCAATTCTTTTTGTAAACTTTTTTTACATGACAATGAGGGATGACATAATTCTTAAAATTAGTAAAATCCTCAAAATTTCAAATTCTCAGCAAAATAAATATTTAAATTTAATATTTTGTAAGAGCTATTTACAATTTTAAGCTATGCAAGTATACCTGTAAAACAAAACATTATTTTAACACATAAAAATGTTAAATATAATTTTTTTGAGGAATTGAAAGAATGAAATTTTGGGAATTTAAAAATTTCGATAACTGTGTAATTTCAGGAATTTAATAATTTCGTCAATTTGGCATTTCTGGATTTTTTTAATTTTGTTAACTTTTACTGTTTAGAATATTTCAATTTCATTACTAAACATTTTCTGTAGTTTTTGTTTCGTGAATTAAACATTTCGGACATTTTCATTTTTCGGAAATTTTCTGTATCGGTAGTTATATTTTCTGTATTTTTCAACATTCGGTATTTTTCTTTTTCGGCAAAATTATGTCATCCTGATTATGAATTTCAGAGAATTATGATACATTTGGAAAAATTAAGTTATAAGTTTTGTAAATTTAAGATAATTTTAGGAAAATTCAGTTACAAATTTCGTAATTTTCAGTTACATACAATTGCGGAATTTTCTGATACATTGTATCTGAAATTTCCAAAACTTGTAACAACAACATTTTAAGTTTAGAGTAAGAGAACTTTTATACCGTTATAATTAACAGAAAATTACGAAACTTTTTTCTTAATTAAAAGTAAAGTTACGAAAATTTCGTCTCAATTTCTTAATCTTATGAGAAATTTCATTAATTTAAGATGCTGATACGCAAAAGTATCGGGAATTTCGTGAAATTTTCCTTTTTTTTTTAATAACGTTATAAATTTGTAAATATCGTGATATTTCTAACAGTGTACATTAAAAAAATATACAGTTACATAATTCAAAAGTAACAGATCTTTTCGATTTTAAATAAGAAAAGTGATGCAATCATACATTTTACTAAACTGTTTTGATTAGGTTTACTTCTTACACTATTAGTTTTGCCTTTTCTTCTTACTCTCATTTGAGTACACTGTTACTGTCACTGAGTAAAGTAACATATATATATATATATACTATCGACTTCAATAACAACAATAACATTGAAAATTTCGATAGTAAATTTTCTGAGGAAAAATTTTCTGAAAAACAATGTCAAACACAATATCGACTTCAACAGCAACAATAACATTGAAAATTTCGATAGTAAATTTTCGGAGGAAAAATTTTCTGAAAAAAAAATTTTTCCCAACAATGTAAAATGCACTATCGACTTCAATAACAACAATAACATTGAAATTTTTCATAGTAAATTTTCTGAGGAAAAATTTTCTGAAACCAATTTTTTTTCCCAACAATGTCAAATGCACTATCGACTTCAATATCAACAATAACATTGAAAATGTCCATAGTAAATTTTCTAAGGAAAAATTTTCTCAAGAAAAAATTTTTCCCCAAAAATGTCAAAAGCGCTATCGGCCTCAATAACAACGATAGCATTGAAAATTTCGATCGTAAATTTTCTGAGGAAAAATTTTCTGAAACAAATTTTTTTCCCAACAATGGCAAATGCACTATCGACTTCAATAACAACAATAACATTGAAAATTTCTATAGTAAATTTTCTGAGGAAAAATTTGCGGAAAAAAAATGTTTTACCAACAATGTAAAATGCACTATCGGCTTCGATAACAACAATAGCATTGTAAATTACGATAGTTACTTTTCTGAGGAAAAATTTTCTGAAGAGAAAATTTTTCCCAAACAATTTCAAATGCACTATCGACTACAATAACAACAATAACATTGAAAATTTCGATAGAAAATTTTCTGAGGAAAAATTTTCTGAAGAAAAAATTTTTCACCAAAAATGTCAAAAGCGCTATTGGCTCCAATAACGACAATAACATTGAAAATTTCGATAGTATATTTTCCGAGGAAAACTTTCCTGAAAAAAAAAATTTTCCCAACAATGTCAAAAGCACTATCGTCTTAAATTTCCAACAAACACTAACAATTTTTTTTAAAATTGAAAATTTCGATAGGAAATTTTCTGAGGAAAAAATTTCTAAACAAAAATTTGTTCTTAACAATGTCAAATGCACTATCGACTTCAATAACAACAATAACATGGAAAACGTCGATTGTAAATTTTCTGAAAATTTTTTTTTTCTCAACAATGTCAAATGCACTATCGACTTCAATAACAACAATAAAATTGAAAATTTCGATAGTAAATTTTTCTGAGGAAAAATATTCTGAAGAAAAATTGTTTCCCAAAAAATGACAAAAGCGCTATCGTCTTCAATAACAGCAATAACATTGAAAATTTCGATAGTAAATCTTCTGAAGTAAAATTTTCCAAAGAAATTTTTTTTTCTTAACAATGTCAAATGCACTATCGACTTCAATAACAAAAATAACATTGAAAATTTCGATTGTAAATTTTCTGAGGGAAAATTTTCTGAAGAAAAATTTTTTCCCAAAAAATGACAAAAGCGCTATCGGCTTCGATAACAGCAATAACATTGAAAATTTCGATAGTAAATATTCTGAAGTAAAATTGCCCGAAAAAAATTCTTTTTCTTAACAATGTCACAAGCACCATCGACTTCAATAACATCAATAACATTGAAAATTTCAATAGTAAATTTTCTGAGGAAAAATTTTCTGAAGAAAAATTTTTTCCCAAAAAATGACAAAAGTGCTATCGGCTGCAATAACCACAATAACATAGAATATTTCGACAGTAAATATTCTGCGGAAAAATTTTCTGAAAAATTTTTTTTTTTCCAACAATGTCAAATGCACTATCGACATCAATAACAACAATAACACTGAAAAGTTCGATAGTAAATTTTCTGAGGAAAAATTTTCTAAGGAAAACTTTTTTTCCTATAATGTTAAATGCACTATCGACATCAATAACAACAATAACATTGAAAATTTCCATAGTAAATTTTCTGAGGTAAAATTTTCCGAAAAAAATTTTTTTTCTTAACAATGTCAAATGCATTATCGACTTCAATAACAACAATAACATTGAACATTTCGATAGTAAATTTTCTGAGGCAAAATTTTCTGAAAGAAAAATTTTTTCTTAACAATATCAAATGCACTATCGACTTCAATAACAACAATAACCTTGAAAATTTCAATTGTAAATTTACTGAGGAAAAATTTTCTGAAAAATAATTTTTTTCCCAACAATGTCAAATGCACTATATATATATATATATATCTTTACTTATGGCTGAAACGAGCAATAAATTAATAAAAGAATTTAAATAAATGTATGAAAAAACATTATTCCCATTCCTGTACCAAAATTTGAATGGTTTTGGATATATTATTGATTTGTGCAAAGGACCCCGCACCAAATGTACAGAGAATGGCCTTTTGTTAAAAATTCTAATTCTAACTTTTTACGGTAATTTCGAACCTGACAGTGAAAAATTCAAAAGAAAATAATATGAAAAATGGACAGTTTTTGCACAGTATGGGTAGTCATTTGTAAGTTTGAAACTTTCGAACTTGATTAATGTCACATTTGAATCGTTTGCAATATATTCAACAGTTTGTTAGATCTATTTCGGGGGTGAATAGAACTCAGATCAGAACTCCTGCAACTCTCAAATGTTTTAATTTCAACATTTTTGGGGTATGTTTAAAGTGTTGTAGGTTTTTGAATTTTGAGTTTATTGAAAAATGTTATTATACTATTTTGTAGAACTATACCGGGGGCTACCAGAACTTCTGGAACTCTTTAGAAAATTTTTTCGGAAATTTTGGGATTTTTAAAATTGTGAAACTTTTGAGTTTTCAAATTTTTCGAAATTATTTTGTTCTAGAACTCTAGAGCTCTTTTGGAACTACAGGAATATTAAAGAAAAAGTTGATTTTTCGAAAATTCCGGGGGAACGTGAACTTAGCCCCCAATTTTGAAGAATACATTTTTAGAGTATTTATACGCCGGAACTATTTCTAAAAGTTATCAGGAACTGTAGAACTATTTAAAAGGATGTCAGAACTCTAAACAAAATTCGAAATTTTGAAAGTGGGGGGGGGGGAGGCAAGTTCACACGCATCTCATATGTTCAATGAATTTCACAGACAAATGCAAAATTAAACGCAAAAAAATTTGAAGATGTAACCATTTCAAGTATTTACAGTATTTAAAGTATTCAGTTTTATATTAAATTTTCCCAAATGAAATTACACGTATTTTTAGTTTGGAAGCAACCAAACTTTAATGATTGATTTTTATGTTCGTAATATTTTGACTAATATTGGGTTTTCTTTGGGATGAATGAGGCTAGATTTGGATTAATTATTAAAATATTATTTCCCTTTAGCTATACGAGAAATAGGAAAGTAAGTTGACGAAGGGTTTGGTTATAATGGTGTTCCGTTCATGGGGATCGATTCGAGACGATGGTACCACACCCTGCTTTTAGGGTGGTTTCCCATGAGTCACCTCCTGAAAAGCATCCAGGCTTGTTAATCTGGATGAAGTCTTTATGGAATTGCACTCACGTGTCACGTCGATACATGGGGCTTCTAAATGAAAATAGTGCGAGTTCCAGGGATCACGTCTAGTCTCTATTATATTGAACCTAGGTCAATATATTTTCAGGCTTTTCCTAAGAGAACAAGAGCTTTTGTAATAAAGTTTGACCTATCCATCAATTGTGCACAGATTAATCCAGCTGAAACAAATAAATGAACAAATAAGGTAAGTCCCAGTGATCGTGACGCAAATTGTCTTGCTTTTTATCTAATTTGAAGTAATTTAACCAACATTTTATACTAGGAAATTCTAACCGTGTAGGTAATTATTTGGGGACAGGATATACCGTCCTGTCTATTATGGCGCTGAGTAGAAGTGAAACGTTTCTGTAACGTCAAACGCTAGTCTGGTCTAGCTAATCTAGTGCTAGTCAGTTGGTCCTGTAAAAATCTAGTTTATATGGTTGGCGCGTTAAAAATTATTTCGACGACTGTTGCGATAATGAGAAAAAAATTCCTTGTTTTTTAATGTACATTTTTCATTTTATATACTTTTAAACACACTGGCTTTTTTAAATGTGCAAAAGAATATTTTAGTTATACACTTAGAAAAAGACTTGGTCATGACCCGAAAAGACCAGATAATTGTCTACACGGGTAAAAATAAATATATTTTAGCATTAATTGTTACTTTTAACATATCTTTTGATAACATTAAAAATTATAACAAAATTTCGCGATTATTGGGACCGTCACGATTACTGGGACCGTCACGATTACTGGGTCACACGATAATTTCCAGATGAGATAGTAAATCTAGTTTTCCAAAGAGGCATCAATCTCTCTATGCATCTCACTATGAATGGAACATGACTGAGAAAATAGATTCTACACTTGAGAAATATTACTATTTATACATTTATGACTTTTACGTTTATAATATTTTCTCGCAAAAGTCGTATTACGTATTCCTATGACGTCATACTAAAATACTCAATTTAAGGCTTCCCGATCTTCGGGCCTCTTTAATTGGTCCGCCACTGTGCGGAGGAGAATATGCCGGGACCGTGGTGGGAGTTGTCGGAACTGCGCAAATGGAAATAACCGTCTACAGTCGACGGGAAATAGAGGCGACAGGGAATAAGGGAGTTGAGGAATAAATGAGACTCTACTGTAATAGGTTCTGGATTATACTCGTAATTGCTCCCATAAATATGTGGGTGTCTGCATGAAAAGGACCCTTATGGCCGGTATGATGTTACGTATACAGGCATATAGTTGGATAAATCCCTGGTATTTCAAGTTTAAAATGAACCCTCCAAGTTGAAAAACGAGTTAACGGGGCATTTTGTAAGTTGGAACTTCAAAAAATGGATTTTCGAGAAAAATGCATCTAAACTTGGCAAGTGCCATAAGCACAATCATATGTTATACTTTTTGTTCAAACATGAAATATGCCTACTTCCGTTTACTTTCTGGATATGAGTATAGTCCCAATAGATTCACTATAGGTCCCAGTATCATCCCTCACTGAAACCCAATAATAATAATTTTGGCCTCAACTTAGAAAAACGTCAATATCTCCTAAACGGGAACCGGCCATAAGGGCCCCTTTTCATGTGAACAAAGGACATTTCAATGATGACAATGGACAGAAAATGATACAAAATATCTAAAATCAGTACAATAAAATAAATTTTTTGAACAATTTTAATTTATTAAAACATTTAAGAGTATTCTCAGAAAACAAATGAGTACCTAAAAATATATCAATCTTTCGAAAAATGGCAAAAATAAAATATTTGAACAAAATAAAGTCGTTCAAAGAATTTGAATTCATTTAAACATTTACGAGTATTCTTAGAAAAAAAATTAATACTCAAAAATATTAAAATCTGTCGAAAATTTGGTGAGATGAAACGTTTCTTTTCATTTTTTAGGTAAACTATGTACTTGAGCAAAAACGCAATGTTCAAATAATTGTAAAATTATTTAAACAAATTAATTTATTATTATCATTGATTAAAAATAAATGGAATCATCAATGGAAAATTTCGTGGTCTTTGCCCGACCCCTAAATATTAACCTATTTCCCTCAGATTTTGAGAAGATCATTTTTTTAGCATTTGAACTAAACGGGGGGGGGGGGGTTAGAGCAGAAAAAAGCTCTAAAAAAAATCACCAAGTATAAATAAAAACCACGCTAATGTCCACGTACTGAGCTAATTTCTCATAAATTGGAGGAAATTCGTAATTTTCTTGCAAAAAGATATAGAAGTTGTTCGAATGGAGAGATATCTCACTTTTCAATTTCTGCAGTAGCGAGGAACTCCGTCATAAATATTATCGGTAAAAATATGGTATATTATGCAAAAGAAATTAAGTTAATTAAATATTAACGTTGAATAATTGCGACTTTTTTGTTTATTTCGTTTGATTGAGTATTTAGTTAAAATTCTTTTATATAATAAAATATATTTTCACTAAGAACATGCTTTAGAAAATTTCTCATTACTGCAAAAATTGCAAAATAGGATTCCGTCCCATACATTCTCAATGTAAGGAGTTACCCAATGTCCGATGAAGTGAAGTTAGCTGTGGATGTAGTGAAACAGCCTAGTATAAAATTGTCCCAATCGACTGAAAACTAAAAAATTATAGAGGACTAAAGCAATTTATTTTTCGAAATAATAGATATATACGTTGTTTTCTCATAATGCAATTATTATTTTCGAAAAATATACAGAATTGGAATTTTTTTAAATCTATACTTTGAAGCTAATTTGGGTTATTTTTACCAAATTGAAAAAAAAACAATTAGATTTTCAAGAAAATTTTAATTTCCAATACATGGAAAAATACGTAACAGCGACTCAAGTTTGACAACAATCAAAAAGTCGAAATTGTTTTGTCAGGAAAGGTAATATCGAGGCCGAATTTAGTACGGGGCCAGCGGGGCCATGGCCCCAGGGCCCCCACAAATTAGGGGCCCCCACAAATGTAACTAAGATAGAAAAAGTTTGACGTGGATAGATAAAGGATAAGTAGGGATAGAGAAAAGGAGATAGAAAAAGATAACGTGAGCTTAGATTGATAGAGAGATAGCAAAATATTGACGTTGATAGTTAAAGGATAAGAAGGGTTAGAGAAAAGGAGATTGGAAAAGATAACGGAAGTTTAGATTGATAGAGAGATGGAAAAATATTGACGTTGACAGTATCAGTATAGGACGAGATAGAGAAAAGAAAATTGGAAAAGAAAGACGTGAATATCGATTGACAAAAAAATAGAAAAAGATTGACATGGATAGATAAAGGACAAGAAGGGATAGAGAAAAAGAGATTGCAAAAAATAATGGGAGTTGAGATTGATGGAGAGATAGAGAAATATTGACGTTAATAGAATGAGGATAGAATAAGATAGAGGAAAATAGATTGAAGAAGATAAGGAGAGTTTAGATTGATGGAGAGATAGAAAAATATTGACGTTGCTAGAATCAGGATAGGACGAGATAGAGAAAAGGAGAGTGGACGAGAAAGACGTGAATTTAGATTGACAAAAAGATAGAAAAAGATTGACATGGATAGATAAATGATGGAATAAGATAGAAATGTAAGGATTGAAAATGATAGGCGCGAATTTAGATTGACAAAGAGATACAATGAGATACATTTTCTCTATCTATTTCTATCATAAAGATTCAAAATGATTCAAAGGGATAGGATTTATATCTTTTTACTTTAAGCAGGGTGATGTTCAAAATTTAAAAGTCACGTAAAATGAACCTTTAAATTTCCTTTTTAAAATGAGTCCAAGAAACTGTAAAAATGTTAACTGGTTCTCGAATTATCATAAAAAATATAGAGGCGTGCGCAAGACCCTATTGAAAATTCCGATGTCGTAAACTACGTCGGATATTACGTGGGAAAATACCTCAAAACCTACGTCGGAACAATTTTAACAAAAATAATTTTTTTTTTATTAATTCAGCAGATTAACAAGAAAGTTTGTACGAGGGGGGTTTTCCGAGCAAAGAACACAAATTTGGGGTCAAAATAGAAAAATTCCACAATTTTACCAAAATTGTAATAAATTGGTAGATTTACACGAAAGTCAGTACGAGGGGCATTTCGGAGAACAGAACACAAATTTGGGGTAAAAATTCGAAAATTCATATCTTCTACTCAATTTTTTAAATTTTTACTAGTTTTGTAGATTTCCGTGAAAGCTGGCGTGAGGGGGGTTTCAGAGCACAGAACACAAGATTGGTGTAGAAATACAAAAATTTCACAATTTTACCAAAAATAAAATTTTCTAAAATAAATTGGTAGATTCATGGTAAAATTTGTGAGTTTTGAGTGAAATTGTGGATTTTTTGTATTCGATTCTAAATTTGTGTTCTGTGCCCCGAAACCCCTCTCGTACTAAAAAATTGCATGGAAATTTACCAACTTGATCTAATTTGCAAATTTTTGTAAAATTGTTGAATTTTGCGTTAAATTGTGAAATTTTTGTATTTCTGACCCAAATTTGTGTTCTGTGCTCCGAAACCCCACTTCGTACTGACTTTCATGGAAATCTACCAATTTATTAAAACTGTTTAATTAATAATTTTTGGTAAAATTGTTGAATTTCGAGCAAAATTGTGAAATTTTTATTTTGACCCCAAAGTGTTCTGTGTTCCGAAAACCCCCCTCGTACTGACTTTCATGGGAATCTGCTGAATTAATAAATTTTTTTATTTTTGGTAAAATTATTGAATTTTGAGTACGATTGTGGAATCTTTTTATTTTGACGCCAAATATGTCGGAACCTACGTCGAAAACTACGTTGGAACCTGCGTCGTTTACCATCTCAATTTCCGAAGTAGGTTCCGACGTAGTTTCCAACGTAGTATCCGACGTAGTTTACGACGTCGAAATTTTCAATAGGGGACGAAAATCGCTGCTTTGTCAATGCATGGGAAATAGAGACAAAAGACTGAAGTCACTGCTCGACCGAGCGATTTCGTCTTGCGCACGTATCTACATTCTTACATTTTTACATTTTCATTCATGAGAGTGTAATATAATCGTCCAAATTTGCGATCTCTGGTTTTTAACGGATCTTTACGTTTCGACACTCACAGATTCCGAAAATCATAAAATTTTGTCGCAAGTTTCGGCGTACAGAATACTTCCTCGTCCGAATCCCTTTCTTCTTTGCTATCGCTGTCCCCGTTATCCATCAAGTCGATTCGAAGTAACCTCTGTCCGTAACGCCATACGTAACTTTCGTTAAATATATCTTCACTGTGCTACCCCATCCTGCTACCGTACCTTCTTCCGAGCTTCTCACTACCTTACCCTTCCTGTCGCCCTCAAACACACTTCTACCATCAACTCACCTCAAATTTCACTTGAAATTCACTAAAATCTTCACCAAACTATCACCGCCACCAAACACTTCCATGCTTTTCGGTGGTAGGCACCCCATCTGACTTTCTGGCATTATTGCGGTAGGCAAATTCGGGTAGAACACTATCTTGCGTAGGTGGAGGGGGTACGTACGCTTTACTTATTGGTTTAGATGTTTCGCAACTTTCGCCAGCGTCTTCCAATTCCTCAAAAGAACGATACTCCGTTTTAGGAAGGGCCAATAAATACTTAGGGTGCAAATTATTTATCGCCATCTGCAATTGCACTCTTTCCGACATCGGAGGATCGTACTGTTGAAAAATCAGGTGAATGTTCAGCAGATAGTCTGCTATAGGTCCATTTGGACTCTGCGTCCTTTTACGCCCCTCATCTCTGACTCGCATCTGAAAATTTACCATTCCATACCTACGCCTGAACGCGATGGTAAATTGCCGCCATGTGTCCGATGAGGAACTCCCTTTTCTGCATTTTTTAACTTGTGTTAAGAATTCTTCTGCGCTATTAACTGGCTCTCCATTATAGCTAATATTCCATTTTCTTACAATGAAGTGAATGTCATCCCTACTTCTTTCACCTAACCCTGTCGGAAATCCGCTCGCTTGGTTAGGGGGCGACATCTGTGTGAAAAAGGCGTTATTCAGACTATCTTGTGGGGCATCATCCAAGCGGAAAGAATTATCAGTTGGCGAGAAAGAATCCAAAAAAAGGTTTGTGTTATGTAGGGTAGCCGTAGCATAACTTGCACACGATTCGATAACTTCTCCTCGTAATGTTTCGAAGTGGGGCTCCGAGACATTCGAGATAATCGTGGAATGCAAGTTATCCCCACTACCACCAAGTAAATGGCAATCTTGGACGTAAGCTGTCATCCTTGGTCTAGTGGACTGAACTACGCCTTGAAAGGTTGAATAGATCATAGTGGAGCGACTGGCGGGGGTATATAAAGGGGTGACGTGCGAGAAAGGAGAAAACGCGACAACACTCTCCAAATTTTGTGCAAATGTCACGCTGTGGACGTTTGTAGTATGCATAGATAGAGGTTCCGTAATCGTAAGTATATCAAACCCGGTGAAAAAGAAGGGGTTTTGTGCGTGTCAGGTAATCGTAGAGATATCGAGTGTACCTACTGGGGTTGCTGTAGTCGCGTAACGTGGACCCCGTAGTTTCTCCATCTCCGTGGACAGGTCCCACTCCCCACTCTCTTCCCACGACTGATGCATGTGACGGTCATGTTGGTGGAACCTTACTAGGCGCCACCTCATCGCCATGTCATCTCCATCAGTGGATGGGCTAAGATAACCTAAAGTTTCCCGTAGTTCCACTTTGGTCAGCGAACTTGCCCAATTTATAATTGAGTCCGTTGTTTCCGCCCACAACCTATCTTCTTTTATGATAGAGTTCTCCATTTTGAAATTTCTAAAGCTGAAAATCACTACTCTAATTCTGGAATCGCGAAAGTCCTACAGAAATCGCAAAAATCTCACG
The DNA here is from genome assembly GCA_011634705.1 of Andricus grossulariae. NCBI lineage: Eukaryota > Metazoa > Arthropoda > Insecta > Hymenoptera > Cynipidae > Andricus > Andricus grossulariae. The sequence continues at coordinate 120,397,813 of JAABKJ010075445.1, read as the reverse complement.
AAAATTCTTGAAATTTCAAAATTCCGAACAATTCCGTACTTCTAGACCGAATTCTGAATATGCTCACAAAATTCCAAAGAAACGTTTCAAACTAATTCCGAAATTCTGTTAAATTCGGGAAAGTCCTAGTAAAATCAGAAATGTGCAGCAATTTCTGACAATTGCGTACTAATAGCCCGAATTATTTCCGAAGTAGGGTTCTCGAACATTTTGTATCTGTGTTTGTATTCATTCAAAAAAAGTCCCTATGGCTAAATGGCCCTCTGAAGAACAGGGAAAAACTGTGTGTAAAAGAAATACATTGCAAAAGCCAATGAAAACGAAAGGAAATTCGAAGATGAAATGTTCAAGAACTAAATATGAGAGTTTACCAGTGAGTAATTTCAAGAGTTGGGTTAGGCTAAATCCGGTTTAGTTAGGGTAGGTCAGGTCCAAGGACAGCCCCAAAACCGACGTTAAATCCGAGTTCGACTGTAGTTGAATTTTCAAACCGAAAATACACATTTTTTAGAAGACAATTAAACGTTCAATAAAATAGTAGCATTTTTAACCGAACAGCTGATTTTTTATCCTACGAAGATGACTTTTCAACCAAGAAGATTAATTTTTCTACCCAAAAAGACGAATTTTCAACAAAAGAGTTAAGTTTGCAAGCTAAAAAGTCGAATGTTTTAAAAAGCGGTTCACTTTTATACCTGAAAAGATGAATTTTCAACAAGAAAGGTAATTTTGAATCAAGGAAGATGAATTTTTAACCAATTAATTTAATTTTCAGTTAGTTCAGTTCAACCAAGAAATGCGAGTTTTTTAAAAAATATATGCATCCACAAGCAAAAATATGAATTTTCCATCAAGAAAATTAATTTTCTATACATAAAGACAAATTTTCAACATAATACATAAATTTTCAACCAAAAGAGATGAATTAAAATTATTTGTTCTCCAAAGTGAAGAGTTCTTAACCAAAACAGATTAATTTTGTACTGAAAAGTTGCATTTTTAAACAAAAAGGATTCATTTTCAAGCAAAAAGGTTAATTATTTTATACCAAAAAAGAATAGTGCGTAACCTAACTTCCACTGGTCCCCCTCCCCCACCTATTACCAGCCGTAGTATTTAGTTCGGTAATTTCCATGTATATCCATGTTATTTACAGTTAAAGTTTGATTCTTTTCAATCTTGAGACAAGAGAATGAGCAACCTAAGCTCAAACCAGTCCGATAACTGAAGGCGAGGCAATCTTACGTAAAAAACCAAAGGTTCTGCGTTGAAATGTCAAAATTTTGCTTTCTTTATTCAATTTAATATTAAAAATTGATACCTCATTACAACTGGTCAAAACTCAATTTATATAGAAACAACATTTTTATAAATTTCAGAAAAAGGGATATTCAGTCATCAGGTGTGAAGCAGTCGCAGATAAAAATACAATTATTTATTTCAGTTATGTTTTGTCAACGTGTGTAGTAATCGGATGAAAACGGAAGGCTGTAGACTTTTTTGAGCAGTAAAATCCTACTATTTCGACTATGCAAAAAATGCAAAAAAAATACAGCGTGATCGAAAATGATATTCGCTACTACTCGAATATAATGCCATTATTACTTACGTGTTTTTACGCTTAAAGTATACGGAGTAATATGCGAGAAATTTCCCCCTCGCACCTCGTTTTATTTTCAAATTTGAATGTGAAATTGTTCAATTTCGAAGGCTCCTAGCTCAATTTAAGATTGAGATAATATACACTGAAAAATTGAGTATTAAATTTTGACTGCTTTGAAGTCAAAATTCTACATGGGTGTTTCCGCAAAAGGGGTCATTTTTCTGTCACCGTGATATTATAGGCAATCCTACACTTAAAATACAAGCTATATTGCACACAACTTTACAGACTCCCTGAAATAGGAACAAAAGTTTACAGTCATTACAGAAACCCTCATAAAATGATATACCATATAATAGTTGGACAATATCCCAAAAATATACCTGTGCAATATTTGTCACCACCTACAAATTGAATGCTTTGCATGTTTACAGCTTTTCTGCGCAATGTTTGAAACTTCTGAGAAAAATCATGCTAGTTCAGTGGAGCATATAGGCTACTGAAATTTCATGAATTTGACATTGTGCTTTGATTTATAACTCGGCAAAAAAAGCTCAAAGTCGTGTCACCGCTTTCACAATTCAAATGTCTCCATATAAAGGAAAAAGATGTGCTTCCAAAATTATCGAAGTATCACACACTCAAATATAAAAAATTTTGAATTTGGCGATAAATATCTCCTTTATCATCGTACTTTATTCCAAAAATATTTAAAGCACACATTTTTATGCACACGGAAATTAAACAGCATATTGGACAAGAAGTTTACCATTGAGAAATTTAATATGGCAGTGCCCGTGTGGAAATGCAAATGGAGGGCTGGTCGGGTACCCGACCAGTTGGCCCCACTTTAAGTCGGGGGATACTCGGGACAACTGATAGGGTACCCGACCAGTTTCGTCACGGTGAATTAGTCGGGGGCTGGCCGGTTGACCCGACTTATTATATATATATATATATATATATATATATAGGTGCATACGTATATATGATGTTACTTTTTTTACAATAACAGCCCTAAAAATCAAGTCAAATTCATAACTTTTAACGTAATCGTCATCTTTCTTCACACGGAAAAAAACGTATGCCATCACGTATACAGATGGGCGTTGACCAGCCTTTACCACCGTAAAAGTGGTGATTAGCTTTTTTATGAAAATTTAAAAGACTGCAAACAGATTAATAAGTGCAGAACGTAATGTTATAATGTTTTTTGTTAATTTTATAGCAAACATGTTGAGAAGCAAGTGCAAATATTACGTTTTAGACGTTTTAAAGGAACCTGACCTCTCAAACTTAAGTTGTCATCGGTGTTGTGCAATAATATAAAGAAAAGAAAGTTAAAATAAAATAATTATATACATGTTTATTCCTGATTAATATTGTAAAACTCTAAACATATTTATTTTTTAAACTGAAAATATGAAAATTTGATTAAGAATAAAGCAATGTCTTTAGCAATCATGTCCATATTTTTAATGAATAATTTCAATAAAATAAATTTAATTCGAATTAATGAAAAGACACCGCAAAAATAAAATATAATATGAAGGGTTGCAGTATAGGTGTTTCAGACCACCCGTCCACGCCTTTTAAAATCTAAAATACCTAATAAAATTAAAATTTCAGTACCTCCTTATAGTAAATGGACTGTGCCCGATCGATTGGAGGTATTTTCAGCTTCCGGCTCCTACCGGAAGTAGCCTATCCAGACCGGAGGTCATTTTTTTCAAATGGAATGACATGTTTTTTTTTTATTGATTTCGATTCTACGGTAAAAAGTGAGTAACTTTTGAAGGAAATTTTTTTTTTTAATTGCCGTTTTCCACCCCAAAATGCATTCTGAAGTCTAACTGAGACGTCGTTCGTTTTTCACGTCAACTCGTGCTCAGTCAGTCAGCTTACAGAATTTTAAAATTGCATTTTCAGAGATACACTTCGGAATATCCTTAGACTGATAGAGCAAGAGGAATTTAAAAATGTATTCAAAGAAAAAATTTTATTAAGTTTTTTCTGACGCTCTGCGCCTTTTGGACTTCTGTCACTGGCAGCGTTTCGTTTATCGCGCGCGGACTGTAGCGAGAGTCTCAGCTGTGATTCTTAGGTACAGTGAACCGTCGCCAAAGCTTACCGCGGCCTTGCTGAGATTCATCGAATTCTGCATTTTCGATTAAAAATGGTAAAAGTGATGATAAAATTCAAATGTTCTTTAATCTAATCACATGCTATTCGTTACTCCCCAGGGGAACAGTAAAATTTCGGAAGGCATTTTTAGGTGGAAAACGACGATTTAGAAAAAAATGTCCTACAAAAGTTACTCACTTTTCACCGTAGGATCGAAATCAATAAAGAAAAATATGTCATTCCATTTTAAAAAAATGACTTCCGGTCCGAATAGGCCACTTCCGATGGGAGTCTGAAGTTGAAAATACCTTCAATCGATCGGGCACAATCCATTTACTATTAGGAGGTACTGAATTTTTAATTTTATTAGGTATTTTGGATTTTAAAAGGGGTGGACGGGTGATCTGAGACACCCTGTAAAGATGTAGATAACCAGCAACATCGGAATTCGTTAGGAGAGCGAAATTACTTTCTGTTTTTGGCAGCTGTAAACAATAAATCTATTCATTTACGACTCTAGGAAACTAAATTATTCTGACACCTTAAGACTTTGAACTCATCTCTGCTTTGACTATGCTATGTTTACGAGGTTATATTCGCTAACGACTCGACACTTCGTCAATTTTTCCTTGATCCAATAATTTTATTAGGATTTTCTTCGCAAAATGAACTCGTGCATTGAATAATTGCTTATTTTAGACATAAATAATGACTCAACTGTTTATATTTTGTTTGAAAACCACGATTTACCGGACTTACGATAAATACGGTAAATTTGGTTAAACATTTGGTTAATTTGGTAATTTACGGTCACTACCCATCTATAATCACGTATTCAGTTCGGCCGCTTCGCGGCTGATCAGAATATGTGACGGTCGTAGCAGGTTAGAACACGACTGACTGCGAAGTTTGGTGATAATTCATGCCAACGTTTGCAATTGATCCCTCATATGCCCCCCCCCCCCCCGCATTTTTAAAACCACCTATTCATATAAATTGTGTACAACGAAAAAATATTCCTCCGTTAGCCCTGGCTTTTCAGCAAAAAAGCTCGGCTAAGATTTGGTCGACAAAATCCAAGCGATACATTAGCGTAATTAGCTGGAGCGTGCGGTTTAGATTTAGGTTGGTTAGGTAGGGTTCGAATCTCTAGCGGGGGCGATTTTTCATAGCGTTGTGCGTGCGATTATGTATGTTAGTGACCGTGTCTGCAATTGCGTAATTTTAAAAACTAATCAAGTGCAATTATTATATATAAAACAGTTTTTTTTGTAGATTTATTTATCTGTTTCAAGCTGCTGTAATGGATAGGGCAAAATGGGCCGCGGAAATATTCCGTATAGAGCCGGATAAAAAGCCAGATAATCCCAGTTTATTAAACCGTATAAGAACCCGTATAGAGCCCGACAAAATACTGCATAGGGCAATATGTACAGCGGAAATATTCTGCTTAGAGCTGGATAAAGAACCAGAGCCAGATTTAAAACCAGACACAAATGCCGCATAAGTATCCGGATAGAATAAAATGAAAACCGCATAGGGTTTTACTGGACACCGACAATATTTCGCATAGAACCGGATAAAAAACAAGATGGAAAAAATTTTATACGGCGACTAAGTTCCGTATAGAAGCGTATTAAAAGTCGGACACAAAAACCGTATAAGTATCCGGATAGAATCAGATGAAAACCGTATATTGCTTTACTGGACATCGAAAGTATTTCGTATACAACAGGATAAAAAACCAGATAGAAAATGTTGTATATGCCGACCAAGTTCCGCATAGAACCGGATTTAAAACCAGACACAAATACCATAAAAATCCAGATAGGTGCGAAGAAATTCCGAATCCTATCAGTCTCTATCGGATCCTATCTGTCATTTTAAGCAGGGCAACCTTGACCAAAGGTAGAGAGGCTTGAAAATTGATATTAAATTAAATAAGTTGAATAAATATTATTTATAAGAATTACAAATGTGCGGCGTACTTAATGTGTAGAAAAATTTAAACATGATATATGTATCAGCGAAGTGGTCAAACGATTAATATTTACAATATTATATTTTTACAATACTATGTTTGAACATATAATATCAGACTTATTTAATACAATTATGTGAAACTTTAATACAACCTATTTCAAAGTTTCATATATTTTTTACAAAATGTATCATTTGCAATACTTGTCCGCCACAAAAAAGAATGAAGATCACATTGTACAATGAATTTTTCGATTGCTGAGGCAGTATTGCAACTATTGTCGGTCTCGTTTCCGCTGGTATGGAAGACCATACGTTTTGCGAAACAACTTTTGAAATCTCAGAACTTGATCGGAAATATGAAGCAATGGAGCATATTCAAGAAATATATAAATAATAATTAAATTGGCTGTTTCATTTCATTTACAGAAAAGATAAGAAAAAAAGTCAATTAGTTATTTACTATTTATGAATAATTATATATGTTGTATTAGACACAGCCAAAACGAAAATCGGTGAAAATTCGACGACAAAATAGAATGATTCGGAAAGGATACAATATAAAACTAATCATCAAATATGAATTGAAATGGATTCAGATATTGTCTCTTCTTTTTCATTTATAAATGTATATTAAAATTTGTATACCTTTGGCGAATACTAGTATATTGCGTAACATTTTTAATCTCGTATCCGCTACCCCCTTCTTTGATGTTACAAGAATTGTCAAACCAAAAACGAATCTACAAATTTGTTGGTGTCCATCATTTGGTAAGACGCGTATTGAGTACGGACATGACCTTGATATTTACAGTATATGACAGGCAGCGCCCGCGGCGGCCAAAGCCTAAAATCCCTGAGGGATAGAAATTTGAACTTTACATAAGATAGCATGTGTGCATTGTTTTGAAATATAATAAATGCATGAATGTGTGCTTCAAAAACATTCATGACATTTTTCAAAACGAAGCAAAATAATAGAGGAAACTTTCCTGCAAAAAGATTTCGTGGGAAATTTGTCTGTTCATTCCAGCTTAACCAGTTCTAGTTTCGTTTTTGGTTATGAACATAACCTTAAAAATTACCGGTCGAATGTCAAGAAGCGGATTGCTGATGAATATTTTAATTAAAACGTCGAGAAACGTAACAAAAGTGGTCAGAAATGGTCAGAAGTCCTGACTTTTTTTCTGACGATTCCTGACTTTTTTTTTAGTAGAGAATTATTATTCATTACGAAGTTATTACAAAAATAAAGTTTCGTCCCATGCATTTGGTCCAGTGTTTTCCCCTCATCACTCAACGAAGTGAAGTTATAGCTGGTTATAATGTTTCAAAGTATTGAAAATTTAACTTGCGGCATTCTGCAACATCTCCAAATAAAAATATGTTACGGTGATTGAGAAGCTTTTACATGCTAAGGATGCTGGATTCAAATTCTATCATTCAATTTCAACATTTTACTCAAGGCATATTAGAATTAAATATCTTTTAGCTCTATAATACAACTATCAAAAAAAGAAGTATCATCACAGAGCGTAAAAGTATGCAACTCTATAAATATTTGACAAGTAGAATGAAAACATTGAATTCTGAGGTTGGAGTATTTATCCAATTTAATTGAGAAAATGTGTTTCACCGGTTTAGAATTGACAGGATTAATAGAAAATAACAACTCTGAGTTGAGGTTAACCCACAAAAAACGTCAGATTGAAACGTATTCAAAAGTATTGCACTTTGAATGCAATGTTGTCCAAAAGCAGATGTCCAGAAAACATCTCGTGAATGCGATTCAATACTTAGCAATCGCATATTTTCTGCTTCGCATTGAACCTCATTCAATAGCATTGAGACAAATTCTGTTTCATATTCAATTGCATTCTTTAGCATTAAAACATATTAGAACTCTCGCATTAACACGCATTGAACACGAAGTCTCTCACTTCGCATTCAGAGTATTCAAGATTTAGTCGCTATATGCGAACTCTCACATTAAAAAGTATTGTGTTTCCCTCCCAAACCGAGGTTGTCACAAAACAGATTTCCAGAGAACATCTCGTGAATGCGAAGCAATACTTTTCAATCTGACGTTTTTGCAGGGTAGTCCTTACGCATGCGACGTCAAGCATATATGTTCAAAATTTGTGACAACTTCCGTATTCCGGTTCGAGTGGTGGGGGTTGACGTGTCCCAGTATAGAGGATCTCTAAAAATATACCTACTGACTTTTTATTGATTTCGATTGTCTATTGAGTTGGCACGATTTTCAAATTATAATTTTAATTGCAAGAGTGTTTGATACAGAATATGGATAACACTCATCACACGAAAATTATTCATTATTGGAAAGGTAATAATATGAACTTTGAAACACATATACTTCAAAATTTTTATAAACAAAAGACTCAATCAAAAATAACACTGTTCAAACTTTTCGCGTCCCATGAAAATATCAAAGTTCTCGTACAGCGATGACCATTGGATGGGGAAAAGTGTCTCAACTCTCCCTAGCCTAGAGGATCTCTAGCTTAGCCGTGCTCTAGCCTACAATTGCGAGCAAAGTGATATGCTTTTGCTCCCCGCCTGCCCGCCCAGGGCCGGCTTTACATTTGACGCCGCACTAGGCTACCCAATCGAAAGGCCGCCCTTTATCAATGCTAATTTCCCTAAGATGCAATGCACTAAGTAAAAAAAAAAGGTTACGTGAACACGTAAAAAAAAACTACAAAATTGTAAAGATACTTATATTATAACTTTAATAATTTGTTAAAATAACGTTAACAATACATTCGTAATATACCGATTACAACAATACTCGTCGCACTTTTTTTCTGCAAAGTCCGTAATAATATTTTCATAGTCTATTGTTTGCAAAAAAGCAGCTTCGATGAAGAGAATTGCAATATAATTTAATCTGTCTTCGCATATACTCGATCGAAAATAGTTTTTACTCTAGTTAAGGTTGAGAATGAACGTTCTCTTGAACAGTTAGATATAAGAATTATTGATAGGTATATGCGCGCAGTGCCATGTTCACATTAGGATACACGACCATAAGCCCTTTTTCATATAACATGGTAGGTAGATCAGTTGCTGTGATTTTCTCAATTTCAATTGATATCAAGTGCAACAACTGCGGCCAATCAGTGCACGGCTCTAACGCAAGCGCAGTAGCAACAGTCGATGATAGACCATCGAATTAAAGTTTTTTTTTTTCAAACTTGTTCTCGGGTTAAGAAGAACCCGGTTTTCCATCATAGCCACGGACTAAGTCAAGTGACTGAAAAATGACTTCCGGTCCGAATAGGCCACTTCCGGTGGGAGCCGGAAGTTGAAAATACCTCCAATCGATCGGGCACTATCCATTTACTATTAAGAGGTACTGAACTTTTAATTTTATTAAGTATTTTCGATTTTAAATAGGGTGGACGGGTGGTCTGGGACACCCTGTATAAGGTTTCAGCATGCAAATTAAAAGATAGGTTACTTTACTAGAAATATTCAAATTTATTCATAGAAAACTTGATATTAATACATAATTTTATCTACTAGACTCATCTATCCAACTATTGTGCGAATTATCAAAACCTAGCCATTTTACAAATAATTTGTTGCCATGTTTCTTGAGTACTTTTTTAACAAAATATATGTCTGGCTGCTTAACTTTTGCGAGTTCTTGTTCATAAAAACTACCTACAACAGCCCTATTTTCATCCTCTTTAAGCATATACGTTATAAGTACAGTATCATTTACGTGATTCACTGTAAATATTTCAGTTGTCCAATTTGGTGTATAACCTTTTTAAAAAACATGCTTAAATTTACTAATACGGACTTTATCACCTAATTTAAATTTTTATTTTTTAACATTATGTTTAACCTTAAGTTTATTGTAAACATTCAACAGCAATTTCGCCTCATATTGAGTGGTAACATCTTTCGGTTTCATCCTAATAGTTCGATGTTAGCTATCATTATAAGAAGACATTAAATCAGATAAAATATCGGCCCATTTATAATTTCCTTGCAAACTGAATTGCACCCACATCTTATTTTTTAACGTGCGATTGAAACGTTCACAGATCGACGCTTTCAAATTACTAAATGTCGAGTACATAGTTATACTATATCGTTTCATAAGATTTTCAAATTTTGAATTGTAAAATTCTTTGCCTTTATCTACTTGTAAGTTCTTAGGCACACGGCCTTTACTTAGTACCGATTCCATTGCAGCAGTTACATCATCACCTCTCTTGGTCTTAACAGGGACAGCCCAAGCAAATTTTGAAAATATATCAATGATGTTTAATATGTATTTATAAGCCCTGTTTTCCCGCTCATTTGGTATCATTTCAACGAGGTTGACTTGCCATGTCTCATCAATACCACGGATGTCAACATGCCGATGTTCGTAATTTCTCCTCGCAAGCTTGTGTAGTTCCTTCACCACCCGCAGCTTCTCTTCGTTCATTCACGAGTGCGATTACCGTAGTGTCCAGCTGCGATATGAGCTCTGAATTACGACTCACCAGCTTTTGTTTGGTTTCAGCATCAATTTTCAATTTTATCCAATGTTCATTCAGAGAAGATTCTAGACTTCCAATCCTCATACTGTTGTTAACAACTACAGTTCACAAGGATGCTATAACTTCATAGATAGACTCTATTTCCTGTTGTATCATATGCTGTGTTAGATTTAAAGTTACTGCATCATTTAGATCCTGAGGTTCAGCTCAATTGCACAACTTTTTGTTTTCAATATCAAAATTTCCTTCAGATGTAACTTTGAATCTAACTCCTGGTGGACGTTGACTTCCCATCTTGGCTCGCTTAATATGTCGCCCGAATATGTCGATACTCATTTTGATAATGACTTAAATACACAATGAGTCTTGTTTAATATGTGATTCTGGCCTCACGCAGTTCTTCGATTATCGATATAATTTCGTTTGTGTGACTTGAATTACCAGCAGCTTGAGATGCTGACAGCAATCGCAGGCGATCTACCAATTCATTTGGATCATCTCAATAAACATAAATTATATAAACTTCATTTACAAACTTTTCTATAAAATTTGTATACTTTAAAGACTTATATTCACGAAGTCTCCCATCAGCTGAGTAATTCATTCTATGCGCATTTGTTGCAAGAACAATACTTTTATAATTTTCCTGATCAGTATAACTTAAAAAAGATGCATTAGGAGCCTTTTTGAATAATAGTTCCAGTAATCCTCTGGTTTGCGGATAATAAATGTCACCTACATTAATTTTATGATTATCGAAACTTATTGACGAATCCCAAATCATTAATCTATTTTTAGTTCATTTTTGGACACCATATACACTATTATGATCCTTTTTTTATCTAACACTAAAAGATAATTGTTTGAGATATCATCAGTTGAGGTTGTTGTTGCTTCTTCCTCAACATTTCAGAGTATATCAAAGAAACCGCCACTAAATTCTACGATTCTACATCATTATCACCTTTTGAACATATCTCCTCTCTAGGGAAATATAATTTTGATCCGCTTCGGAAGCATGCGATGCCAAAAGACTTCCTCATGAAGTAAGTCAACCAGCGACTTTCATTTCTGGACCCCTCTACCCCCTTCCCACTCTTCTTCTTTACTTTTCTTTCATAAAATAAATCATCAGATTTTTTGGTTTTTCCCGCCTGCGGGCTTTTTTCCCACATTTAACAAACGTCACTTTAAATTCCAGTCATGTCAAATTTCTCTCAGATTGTGTAATAATGCCCGAACGGGTAACACACAACAACTTCTTCCAGTCCGATCATTCTTCGGGGAGATCATAAATCGCGAGTGCGCTTTTTTTTTAACACTTGCAGTTATAGTCCTCACCTTATAGATGACGGTCTAGTGTTAGACAAAACCCAAATTCGGACTAGTTGACAAGAAAAACACTGAATTTCTTGTCTACTTGAAAATTTTTAATTCTACGTGATGTCTATGACAGTATTATAAAGGTGAAGTGCAAACCCTTTTTTTAAATTATCCATAAATTCGTGTTTTGAACTGGTTTTTAAATTTTGGTACTTTTTAAATAAAATTTCAGTCTGAAGAGGTCAGCGAACCAAGCTGACGAAATGTTACAAAACAAAATTGTGAGTTTTATTAAAATTTACCCCCTATGATCGACAAAGGAAAAAAAACATTATTCAACTTAAATATGGAGGGCGATACCTATTTTTGTGAAAACAATTGATAATTAGTCAAAAATGACTATATATTTTAAAATTAGCGATGAATAATTATTTATGAAAAAAACTTTAAAATAGCGAGAATAAACTGAAATATTACGTAAAAATTCAAATTTGTCATTTACCGCGTTTTCTTTGGGGACGCCTAAGAGTGGCTAAAAGTCATTCATTCTCAAAATTTATGATTAATTCTTATTCTCTGACGAACCCTTCACAGAAAAAAGAGAAGTGAATTTTAGTCGTGGATAATTTTCAAATAGATAAAGTTGAATTGTTTGCATCGAAACAAAACAAGATTCAATAGAGTTGAAATTGTGACCATTTCCCATTTACATTTTGTTTTTTCTGTGTCAACAATACACTGAAACAAGGAATTACTTGTAACATATCTTAGCGTTTAAATATTAGATTTACAAAAAGCTGACTTTTCCCATGTTAAATTAATGGGAAACTTCGTGGTCTTTGCGCAACCTCGAAAAATTAAACGAGTTGGCTCAAATATGGACATAATTTTTTTGGGAAATTTAATAAAGCTTCGTAGTGAGTGCAAAGAAATTCGAAAAGTGCAAAATAAGGGCATATGAGAGGGGGTGGTGGATGCACCGTAATGAGGACGAGAAGGAGAGGGACATACAAGAAGGTATAGTGGAGTGGTGGAGGGTATTAAATGGATATAGGGGTATCTAGAAGAGGGTAGTAGTGAAAAAAGGGTGAATGGTAATGAGTTGCAAGAAATAAGTACGTGGTTTGGAAGAGGTAATTTGATAGGGAACAGAAAGAGGTGTCAGGAAAGATGGGTACAAAAGGTTGGAAAGCGCAGACGTATAAGAGTAGAGGGTGAGCGAGGGGAGGGGGTGAGTGAAAGAAGAAGGTATACTAAAAAGTTTTAGTATAATAGAATGTTTATCTTAATATATAAACAATTTTCTTGAGAATGAAGAAGAACACGATGGGACCGTAAAGCATGTTCACTCTACATCATGGAAAATGGATTTCGGCATTTATTAACCCTCTGCCTGGTCATTTGACCGTTATCGTCAAAAATCGTCTAATGAGGCATGTAGAAAGGGAACAAGCAATAGCAGTGCTCATTTACGTAACGTGATGTGTGTAAGTGCGACAGAGCTGTATGGTATAGTTATTTCGAGGGGCACAAGTGCCCCACGATAGAAACTTTTCAAATAATAAGTAAATTATTATTAAAAAATACTCAAAATGAAGTATCAGTACTCAAGTTGAAGAATATTCAAGAAAATTGCTCAAAATTGGATAAAAAATGACAGGTTTATGATACGAAAACCATCATGTGGAACATAACCTCAAGAAGGAAACGTCAAATTGAACAAAATACCCAATTTGTCTTTTTGTAATGCTTCATCAATTTTGCGTGCGCAGCTTCTAGAGCTGTCAACATATTGTCTTCTATCGGGTTTAGTTCAGGCTTACTGCACAGAGTGCTGATAGAGGCCTCTAATTTATCCAGAAGCATATTAAAGTCGAGAACTACTGCGTTCAATGTAGGATATTTTAATCCTCTAAATACCTAATTGAGCACTTTAAAGGGCCGCAGATATTTATAAATTTCTTTCAAAAGCTCCCACTCGCATTCTGTGATTCGAAAGTTTTTTAATCCTTGATTACGATCGCACAATGAATTTATCGCAAGTTGCATTCGGAGAGCAAGATAAATCATGTCATACGTCGAATTCCACCTAGTGCTGACGTCAATGTTAGGTGCCAACATTGTAATATTGCACGTTTCACAGCACATTTTCAGTTTGTTTCGCCATCGTTCAGATCGTTTTATAATTTTGAAGAAACCTCTCAATTTTGATAAAGGTGACGTTGTAGGCATCGTTTCAATATCTTCTGTTTCTTCGCTTTCCCTTATATCTTGACATTGACTGTTTTCCTCATTTTCTTCGATGCATGCATCATGTATGCATGTATATTTATTGCCTCTAAGAATACAAGATTCTGTGGCAAGGGAAGGCCACTATTACAACAACGATAAAATTAAGATAAATATCAAAATGAAAGAAAAATTATAATATCGTATGTACAATATGTTGTTAGTTCATGCTGGTTGAGTTCGGGCAGTGTACTATTCGAATAGAGAGAAAGCTCTACTTTTTTAACGTGTACTTATAAAGTTGTGTATCGAGCGAAGCATTCCAGGGTTTATATTTGACAATAAGAAGTGAAGATTGTTCTCGGTTACCATATCAATGTTACGAGTAATGATTTCTAATGGGCGAGTAGATTGGACATTTGGCAAGGATGTGTAAAAGATCTTCATTTTCTCATAGATTACATAATTGGCAAATCTGTTGTGGATCGATCACAGGTGTTCCAGCTCTAGAGATCAACTTAATGATGAACCTGGAGGAAGTTCCTAATTGAGCGAAAATGCGCTTAAAAGGAAAGGAGCTTTGAATAGGAGATATTGCTGGGCTAGCGCATCATTGTGTAAAATTTTACTGTATATATAACTAAAGTTACTCTTTTCCAATCTTAAAAGATCCCGCGAATAGAAAAAATCACATTATCTTTCAGATATAATATCGATTTAAGTTATAAGATTGGGACCATTGAGATCCATGAGATTGTGGCTTGTGCCCGCTTCCTCCAAACATCTAATAAGTTGACCTAGCCAGCTATATTGAACATTCATGCTGTTTGCGATTTCGGCTGGTTTTAGTATGCAAAGTTTAAGATAGAGCGAGTCTTACATATCGAAAATCTTTGCCGCCCAATTCAGCGCCATTTTTAATATTTGGTATGACACACGGGGTAGACCTAGTTCCAATCTGACAACGAAGTCAGACGTATTTCTGGATAGGCGCAGAAGATTTTTTAAAAAACGGACTAGTGCTTTTTCGAAGACATCTAGATAATTCAATCCGATAATGTGGGCCGCATACAATAAGGAACTCTTTATAATAGAGTCATTAATTTTGATCATGGAAGACCATGAGGAGCACTTATTTCTAGTTAGAATATTGAACGCCGAGGCTGAGACTAAGGCTGAGTTGGCTCTGCTAACTGCTGCATGTGCAGCTAAGTTGAAAGCACCTATTCTAGAAAAAATCGTACCCTAGTATTCAAAACAAGAAACAAACTCCAAAGAGCTACCATCATATATTAGACCTAGGAGTTTTGCACTGATCCGATCTTTCTCGAATATAGTGTATTCAGTTTTGTTGTTATTAACCGTGCGTTTGTTTATATTACAATACTCCTGAAGAGTATTGAGTTTTCTAATTGCGTCTATTTTAGATTCTGCAAAAATAATTAAATCATCCACGTAAATTAGCACAATAATGTCCGTGTCACCCATGATTCTGAGACCCACATGACCTTTTTGTCTAAAGAAGATCTCGATATCCGAGGTTAAGAGGTTGAACATGATTGGGCTCACAATCTCTCCCTGTAAAACTCCCTCAGTGACCGGCAATTCCTCCGAGAACTCGTTCCCCACTTTAATGCAAGTTGAGGCTAATTACTTATTTTTGTGTTGCTTTATTCGCATATGTCTGTCTGTCTCGAGTCGTGTACATATTATTGTATCTCTATTTTAATCTTATATAAGTAACAATACATGTGTGTTTTTTAGATCTAGATTTTTTTTTGTTGAAAAAAAAAAATAATAAAATAGTTTAAAATTGAAAAAAAAATGTTGTTTTGATTTTAACAACCCTTTTCCAACCTGAAAAGAATGTAAGATGAGGTGAATTAATTTGCATTATAATTAGTTCTCACCTTTTCAAACTCGATAGCTTACATCCTCTACTCTTAGACTAACAGGGAGGGGGTGAAGCCCCCTCCCCTTTTTCAGGTGGAATGTTTCCATTTATGAAAAATCGAAGCTTCGCACAGGGAGGGGGGTGGGCCCCCTTCCCTTCTTCCAGCTGGGAATCATCAATTCGACGGAATCATATGTGGTCCCATCCCCTTTTCCAACTCGGAATAATTTATTCGATCAATCAGGATAACCGTCATTTTGTTTTTAGGTCACGCCCGAATATCCGCCATTTTCTTTTTAGGACACGCCCCTAATCGCCGCCATTTTGTTTTTAGGCCACGCCCTTCGTCCACTCCGATGAGTCCACGCCCCTCCCCTACCCTACACTTATTTTAGGCCACGCCTCTCGACCAATCATAGGCCCCCCTATGGCCCAGGGTATCTACTCTCGTCTCTAAGACGCGGGCACAAAATAAACTCTACTGAAATATATTCACCAGAGAGCAACTTTTGTCCAAAAATATAATTTTTCAATTTTTAATGTGTTTTTTTTACGAATATGACAGAAACTACGCATCCTATCAAAAACGATTCATAGCTCCTTCTTTGGGCAAGAATTTTTGCTGAATTAATTTTTGTCTTTACCTTGCATAGTTTGACCGCAAAGTGGAATTTTTGATTGTTTATTTTTTTTTTTTGCGATCAAAATTTCATTTTTCAATTTTTCAAGAAAATTCCAAAGGTTATTTTAATAGTCTTTAAAAATTATCCGGTATACAGACGAAGACGATGACGACAACGACAGACGGACAGACACTGACGTAAAAACTATTCTTTCTGACTAAGGGGACCTTAAAACGTCGACATGTGATGGAATCCATGAAAGTAATTTTTCACATAAAACCAATACCTTCTCATTATGATGAGAATATAATAATTCATTATTTTTTGTGAAAACAAAATTTGAATTTTCGACTCATTAAGAAAACTCAAAAAGTCGTCTGTAAATCTCTTAGGGCTTTCAAAAGGTAATGTTTTCCTTGCTTGACTTTTTTTCATATCGTGCTTTATTTAGCTTAAAATGTGAATTTTCTCTTTTTTGGAGGGATTTTGAAAATGCTATAACGCTTTTAGTTTTCTTTGTATCGAAAAGAATCGTTGATATTAATTGTTATAATTTTTAAGTACTACGGTCGTACGTCCATGGAATTTCTAAATAAAAAAAAATTGTCTGAAAAAGTTTGAAAATGCCCTCACTTTTTGAATTTCTATCGAAAATAGCTGGTCAACGATCTTGATCTTTCTGTTATGTTCCTGAAATTGTGTGCCAAAGCACAATCCAATCCGATTTGTCTTTCAAAAGTTATCCGATATACAGACGACGACGCACAGTGGGCTGGATCGGGAATTTACTATTCAAAATCACCTACAGCCTACGATTCTCAACCGATTTTCAATGTTTACATTCTCATCTAAATTTGACCTCTCCGTTTTTTGTCAAATGTCCACGTTTTGAGACCCCCTAAACCCAAAAAAAAAACAGGTTTCTACGAATGTGTCTGTCTGCATGTATGTATGTCTGTCTGTGAGCACGATAACTTTCGAAAGAATTGACCTATTGGATTGGCCTTTGGTATACTTTCTTAGTCTCGTAAACAAAAGGTCGAGTTCGTTAGTCAGCCAGTTTCGATGAAAATTCAAAAAGTGAGCACATTTTGAAAATTTTTGAAGTCATTTTTTTCACAATTTGAAAATTATATGTGCGCGTGTTCATAGAACTGAAAAATTAAAACAATTTATTTTCATGACATTTTTTGATAAATTGAAAATTTTCAGACTTACAGCATTTTCAAAATCCAAAAGAGGAAACGAAAATTAACATTTTCAGCCAAACAACGCAGACACATGACATGACACATGACATGACACATGACATGACACATGACATGACACAAGACATGACACATGACATGACACATGACACGACACATGACATGACACATAACATGATACATGACATGACACATGAAATGACACATAATATGACACATGATATGATATATGACATGACACATGAAATGATAAATGACATGACAGATGACATGGCTCGTGAAATGACCCATCACATGATACATAACATGACACATGACATGACACATGCCATGAAACATAGAATAACACATGAAATGACACATGAAACATAGAATAACACATGAAATTACACATGAAATGCCACATGACACAGCACGTGACAAGACGCATGACATGACACATGACATGCATCATGACATGCATCATGACATGCAACATGATATGACACACGACATGACACATGAGACTCCACGTGACATGCTTTTGACATGACATATGAGATGACACATGACATGACACATGGCATGCAGATGACCTGACATGTGACATACGACATGATACATGACGCGGAATATGACGTGACCCAAGAAAAAACATGTCATGACACACGAAATAGCAAATGACATGACACATGACATGACACATGACATGGCTCGTGACATGACGCATCACATGACACATACCATGACACATGAAATGACACATGACATGACACATGGCATGACACATGATATGACACATGACATGACACATGACATGAAACATGACATGACACAAGACATGACTCATGACATGGCGCAGGACATGGAACATGACATGGCACATGACATGGCACATGCCATCGCACATGACATGGCACATGACATGGCCCATGACATGACACAAAACACGGCACGTGACAAGACACATGACATGACACATGTCATGACTCATAACATGCCATATGACATACGGCATGACACATGACATGGAATGTGACGTGACTCAAGAAAAAGCATGTCATGACACACGAAATTGCAAATGACATGACACATGAAATGACACACGACATGACACATGATATGACACATGACATGGAACGTGACATGACGCATGACATGACACACGACATAGAACATGACATGATACACGACATTAAAAATGACATGCTACATGACATGCTCTTACCATGACACATGACATGACACGTGGCATGACACATGACATTGCACATGTCATGAAACAAGACATGCAACATGAAATGCTCTTGACATGCCACATTTGATGGTACATGACATGACAGAAGACATGACACAAAACATGACCCATGACATGACACATAACATGACACGTGACATGACTCATGATGACACATGACATAACGCATGACATGCCATATGACATTAGACATGACACATGGCATGGAATATGATGTGACTCCAGAAAAATCATGTCAGGACACGCGGAATGTTAAATGACATGACACATGGCATGACACATGAAATAACACATGACATGACGCGTGTCATGACACATGACATGGCAGATGACATGGCGCAGGACATGGAACATAACATGGCACATGACATGGCACATGACATGGCACATGAAATGGCACATGATATGGCCCATGACATGACACAAAACACGGCACGTGACAAGAAGCATCACATGACACATGACATGCAACATGACATGCAACGTGACATGACACACGATATGATACATGAACTGCCACATGACATACTCTTGGCCTGACGCACGAGACGACACATGACATGACACATATCATAACACATGACAGGACGTATGATATGCGACATGACATGGAATATGACGTGACTCAAGAAAAAACATGTCATGAGACATAAAATGACAAATGAAATGACGCATGACATGACACATGACATGATACATGACATGGAACGTGACATGACGCATGACATGAGACACGACATGACACAAGACATGACACACGACATGACACATGACTGTACACATATCATGACTCATAACATGCCATATGACATACGACATCACACATGACATGGAATGTGACGTGACTCAAGAAAAAGCATGTCAAGAGACACGAAATTGCAAATGACATGTCACATGACACGACACATGACATGACACATGACATGACACATGACATGACACATGACATGACACAAGACATGACACATGACATGACACTGAAACTAAGTTTTCGTTTACTAAGTTGACATACATGAATCAACAGTATGTTCATGATTCTGTTAACCTGAAATCCTCATCTGCTTGACTCAATTTATTTAACCACAATTAAATGTTGGTTCTAAGAAAATAATAATTTTACAGCTGTTGTAAATGTAAAAGCTGATTTTTATTTGATTGATACTTCGCTAAGAATTATTATTATCAAATTACATTTCTTCATTACTAGATGTTGGTTTAAGAGTTACATAAAGTCAATATTTTATGAGGAAGGCCATTTGTCAAGCTCAGCGCAGAGGGCAGCACCGAGAGTGTCGATGCACCTCGTATGCAGGAACAAGGAATTATACCTACAGTTTCTTAAGTTTTTTTTTGTTATTTGGAAGGCGTTGTGGTCCTTCATTAATATATACAAATGCCACAAATACACAAAAAAAATTCAAGAAGAAAGTGTAGGAATCACAACACAGCTTTTAAAACCTCTAGCAGACGATTTAGAGCATATAATCATTGAATCTAATATTTTCAGCATCGACCTGACTTAACTGTAATATCTATCGTATCCTCCTCCTCGCCTTTTATTCATTCTCGTTCTTCCACATGCATTTTAATCGTTTATTTCACTTGAATCAGAATAATTCAAGATTCAACAGGGAAAATGTCATTACAACGACAAGGAAAAGCAGCGTATCCGATGGTGGCGCACTCTATGATAATCTTTGGTAACTCAGCTTCCCGTTTCAGTGAAACAGAATTTTGTCTACTAAGTTGGAACAGTTGAATCACCTATATCCATTATTCTGTTAACCAGAAATCCTGGTTCCTTTAAATGAATTTATTTAAATACAATTTAAACAAAAAATGTTGGTTCTAAGAAAAGAAAAACAAGATTCGCAGCTGTTATATATACTAGCAGATTTTAATATACGTAATCAATGCTTCACTCAGCATTTTTAGTATTATTTAATTAAATTTCTATATCACTAAATGTTGATTTAGGAGTTTCAGAAAGTAGATGTTCATGTTATCACTAGGTCATTGTATCATTTTTCGAAGTTTGATTTACAGTATTCTTGCATTAGATTTTAATATTGCTGAATTTATTTTATCATTCATGATACTTTATTTCAATGTTCCAAGTTAGTAAATTGGATCTTTTCAGCAGATTACTCTATTATGCGAAAGATGATTTCAACGTTCCTCACAACCGATTATAATATTTATGTAGATGATTTTATTTCATAAATTCTAACAAGATCTTTAGAATTATATGTTCTTCATCTCAAAATATTTGAATCAATATTATTAGTAATTATTACGGGGTTACCAAGTATTAATTGCTAATAGTTTATTTGGCATCTGAGCTATATCGATATAAGATTTCAAATCTCTCACTGTGATCCACTGGATGTAATAAGATCTCTTACGAATCTGTTGATATTTTCAAGTTTCGTTCACCATTTTTGCATGGTTTAATTCATTTGCAGAGGCATGCTGTGAGATTTATGATTTTTTTTGGAGTCACTCAATCACAAAGCCTTCTGAAATCTTGCAAATGTTACCAAATCATTTTGTAGATTTAAAATTATATAATACATAGCACTCACTTACTCACTCACTGACTCTCTCTTTTCTCTCTCTCTTTTCATCTCTTACTCTCTCTTTCTCTCTCTCTCTCTCTCTCTGGCCTACACACACACATGCTTCATACCTTTTTGTCACTTTATTATGAGTTTGATTTTTTAGAATATAAAAATTAATTTAGTCTATAGGTTATAAGTCAATTACAGCACATGGTTCTCTCTCTTGTACATGCTCCATGCCTTACTATAATTTTCTTATGAGTTGAAACTTCATTTTCCTGAGTTAAAAGCTCTGCCATTATTTCGTTATTATGATTATTATTATTTTAAAAATCCTTAATAAGAGTTTTATTTCACTACTCTCTGTTATGTGCTTAGGATTAAATATATCTATATTTCCCACACTTGCATACAGCTATAAGAACTTTATTACTCTTATGTATGTTTTTTCTTCCTAACCTACTTATCAAAAAAAGCAATTAATTTCCCTATTAAAATGCAGTTTTTATATTTTATAAATTGTAAGTTTTTGATTCATGTGAAAAATGATAGATGATATTTTCATTTTTACATAAAATACATTTTCAAACAAATAGTTGCACTTTCAACCAAAAATGGAATAGTTCAATGTTCAACAACAAAAAAACAATTTTCAAAAAACGAGTTGACTTTTAAACCAAATTGATTAATTTTGAAATAAAATGTTGAATCTTTAAGTAGTATAGTTTAATTTAATTTAAAAAACAAATTTTCTACAAAAAAAAACAAGATTTTTCAACGGAATAGTTGAATTTTCAACCAAAGAGATGAACTTTCAACTTAAATGAAGAATTTTCAAAAAAATAGCTGAATTTTCAAACAAAAAAAATAAATTTTAAGCAAAAAGTTTAATTTTCTATCGAAAAAGAGGAATTTTCAACAAAGAAGATTAAGTTTATACCAAAAAAAGATAAATTTTTAATGAAAAATGGAAGATATTTTTATTTAAAAAATTAGTTTTTTTTTATAAAAAAAAAACGAATTTCCAACAAAAAAGTTTAATGTAGTTAAATTTTCGGTAAAAAAATGAATTTTCAACCAAAACAAAAATTAATTTTCAACAAAATAGTTAATTTTTTTTACCAAAATACGAGCAGTTGAATTAAGAAAGAAAGTTCAGTTTTCCACCCAAAGATAAATTTTCAACTAAAATTAAGAATTTTCAACAAAATAGTTGAATTTTCAACTAAAAAAGATATCCTTTTTTATAAAAAATGCATGTTACATTTTTAATTTGAAAAATTGATTTTTTATCCAACGAAACCGTTCAATTTTCAACCAACGAGATGAATTTTCAACTAAAATGAAGAGTTTTCAAACAAATAGTTGAATTTTTAACAACAACAAAATGAATTTTTAAGCAAGAAGTTTAATTTTCTGTTGAAAAAGATGAATTTTCAACAAAATATATAAATTTTCAACTAAAAAGACACATTTTTATTAAAAATGGAATAGCTACTTTTTTAATTTAAAGATTAAACTTTTGCTGATAAAAAACAAATTAAAAAAAAATTAATACATTTTCAACAAAATAGTTCAACTAAGAAGTTGAACTTTTATTTGAAATTTCAACCAAAAAGATTAATTTTTTAACAAAAAAGGCGTTGTTTGAAAATAAAATACATTTTCAAAGAAATAGTTGCACTTTCAACCAAAAATGGAATTTTCCAATTTTCAAGAACAAAAAAAAAACAATTTTAAAAAAAATAGTTGACTTTTAAACCAAATTGATTAATTTTTTAATAAAACGTTGAATCTTTGACTAGAGTAGTTCAATTTAATTTAAAAAACAAATTTTCTACAAAAAACCCAAGATTTTTGAACAAAATAGTTGATTTTTCAGCCAAAGAGATGAATTTTTAACTAAAATGATGGATCTTTAACTGGAATAGTTAAATTTGATATAGAAACTAATTTTCTACAAAAAAAGAAAGATTTTTTAACAAGATAGTTGAATTATCGACCAAAGAGATGAATTTTCAAATAAAATTAACAGTTTTCAAACAAATAGTTGAATTTTTAACAACAAAATGAATTTTTAAGCGAGAAGTTTAATTTTCTGCCGAAAAAGATGAATTTTCAACAAAATATATGAATTTACAACTAAAAAGACACAGTTTTATTAAAAATGGAATAGTTACTTTTTTAATTTAAAGATTAATATTTTACCAGTAAAAACCAAATTTTTAACAAATTAATTACATTTTCAACAAGTTGAACTTTTACTTGAAATTTCAACCAAAATGATTAATTATTAACTAAAATGTTGAATCCTTAACAAGAACTTTTAAGCAAAAAGTTTAATTTTCTACCGTAAAAGATGAATTTTCAAAAAAATACATGAATTGTCAACCAAATAGTTGAATTTTTAACTAAAAAATATATTTTTAAAATCTAAAATGGCATAGTTGAATTTTTAATTTAAAAAATTCATTTTTTAGCTGAAAAAAACGTTCAACTTTCAACGAAAGAGATGAATTTTCAACTGAACTGATGAAATAACCAAGAAGATTAAGTTTCTACCAAAAAAAAAAGATAAATTTTTAATGAAAAATGGAACAGATATTTTTATTTCAAAAATTCGTTTTTTTTAAGATTAATCTTTTACCAATAAAAAACAAATTTTTAACAAATTAATTACATTTTCAACAAAATAGTTCAACTAAGAAGTTGCGACACATTTTTAACCAAATAGTTAAAATTTCAACTAAAAAAGATGAATTTACAATCAAAAATGAAATCGTTGAAATTTAAGTTTGAGAAATTAATTTTGAACAAAAAAATAAAAAATTAATTTTCAACTAAAAAATATAAATTTTCAATAAAAAATTAAATAATTAAATTTTCGTTCGAAAAAATTAATTTTCAATAAAAAAACCAAATTTTCATCCGAAGAAGATAAATTTTTAACAAAGGACATGAATTTTTAACCAAATAGTTGAATTTTCAACCCAAGAAGATGAATTTACAATCAAAAATAAAATAGTTGATATTTAAACAAAACAAAAAAATAATAATTTTGAACTAAAAAATATAAATTTACAATAAAAAATTAAATAAATCATTTTCATAACAAAAAAAAATAATTTTCAATAAAAAAAAAACAAATTTTC
>JAABKJ010075445.1:120282041-120373346 GCA_011634705.1 Andricus grossulariae | reverse complement strand
TTCAAACAATGTTCTACCAGAAAAGACAAATTTTCAACAAAGTACATGAATTTTGATCAAAATAGTTGAATTTTTAACTAAAAAATATAAATTTACAATCAAAAATGAAATAGTTAAAACTGAAGTTGAACAAATTAATTTTCAATAACAAAAAAACGAATTTTCAACTTAAAAAGATAAATTTTCAAATAATTTTCTATAAAAAAAGACAATTTTTTTAACAAAGTACATAAATTTTTCAACCAAATAGTTGAACTTTAACTCAAAAATATAAATTTGCAGTCAAAAATGAAATAGTTTAAATTTAAGTTTAAAAAATTAATTCTGAATATAAAAAAACTAATTTTCAACTAAACCATTTTTAACCATAATCAAGAATCTTCAAACAGAAAAATGAATTTTCAGCGAAGTAGTTTAAATAAATAATTGAATTTTCAACACAACAGTTAAATTTGCAACCAAAAAAAAAAGAACAAAAATTTCAACAAAAAAAGAGAAATTTTCAAACAATAAGATTATTTTTATACCAAAAAGATGAATTTTCAAAAAAATGCATGAATTTTTAACCAAATAGTTAATCTTTCAACTAAAAAAGATGAATGTACAATCAAAAGTGAAATGGTACAATCAAAAGTTTAATGGTAAAATTTTTATTAAAAAAAAAAAATTAATTTTTAACAAAAAAAAGGAAGAATTTTCAAAAAAATAGTTAAGTTTTCAACCAAAAAGATTAATTTTCAAGCAAAAATCTTAATTTTCAACCAAAAGACGAAATTTCAACGAAATACATAAATTGTCAATTAGGAATGACAAATTTTCACAAAAAATGAAATTGGTAAATTTTGAGTTAAAATAATTAATTTATTACTTTTAACCAAAAGCGAAGAATTCTTAACAAAATAGTTAAATTTTCAAACAAAAAATTTTCCATTATATTCAAAAAACTCCAACCTGAAAATGAATTTTTAGCAAAGTAGTTTAATCAAATAGTCGAATTTTCAACAGAAAAAATATAAATTTTCAAATAAAATTGGAATAGATAAGATTTCAGTTAAAAAAATTAAATATCCACCAAAAAAGGTCGAATTTATAACAATATAGTTAAATTTTTAATCAAAAAGAATTATTTTCTACAAAAAAATATAACTTTTCAACCAAATAGTCGAATTTTCAACTGAAAAAATCCATTTTTAACCAAAGAAATCAATGTTCAAATAAAATTATAAATCTGCCAATAAAAAAATTTATTTTAAACATAAACTTTAAACTTTTGACCAAATAGTTGAATTTTCAAGACAAATAGACGAATTTTTGACCAAAAAGGATCACATTTTAACAAAATTGTTTAATTTTCAACAAAAAAATGTCAATATATTTTGATCACTGAGAAAAAATTATTTTTAATTTAAATAAAATTTATTTGAATAAATGAAAAAAAAATCATTGGCTCTCATTCAAATAAAAAACCTAATTTTCTACAAAAAAATACGAATTTTCAACAAAATACATAAAATTTAAAACAAATAGTTAAATTTTCAAATAAAAAAAAAAACATTTTTGTATAAAATGATAAATTTTTAAATAGAGAAATTAATTTTTAACAAAGGAGTTTAACTTTCGACTACATTTTTTAATTTTGGAGTTAAAAATAAAAACTTTCTTCAAAACAGTTGAATTTTCAACAAAATAGTGTCATATAAATATTTCAAAGTATTTCAAAAGATTTCAAGAAATTTTTAACAGTTTTCAATAATTACAAGGTATTCCAAAGGATTTGAAAGATTTTAGGGTATTTTCAAAAATTCATAGGAATTTTTAAAAGCTTTAAATAGTTTTAAGAGATTGAAAGGGATTTGGGGTATTTTAAACATTTTAAGGATTTTTTAATTGACTTCAGTAATTTCAAAGGATTTGAAATATTTTAGGGTATTTATAAAACTTCCAAGTTATTTTTTAACAACTTTTAACAGTTTTAAGGGATTTCAGAAGATTTCAAAGTATTTGAAATAATTCAGAGTATTTCAAAAGATTCCAAGGAATTTATGATAGTTTTCGATAATTTGAAGGGACTCTAAAATATTTTCAAGATTTTAGGGTATTTTTAAAAATTCCAAGGAATTTTCAAAAGCTTTAAATAGTTTATAGAGATTCAAGGGATTTGGGGTATTTTTGAACATTTTAAGGAATTTTTAATAGATTTCAGTAATTTGAAAGGATTCCGAAGGATTTGAAATATTCTAGGGTATTTAAAAGACTTCCAAGTTATTTTTTATGAATTATAAAAAATTTTAAGGGATTTCAGAAGATTTCAAAGTATTTGAAATAATGTAGGGTATTTCAAAAGATTCCAAGGAATTCTTAACAGTTTTCATTAATTTCAAGGGATTCCAATGGATTTGAAACATTTTAAGGAATTTTCAATATATTTCAGTAATTTGAAAGGATTCCAAAGGATTTGAAAGATTTTAGGGTAGTTTTAAAAATCCCAAGGAACTTTCAAGAGTTTTAAATAGTTTTAATTTTTTTCAAAAGATCTCAAGGGATTTAGGGTATTTTGAAACATTTTAAGGATTTTTTAATAGATTTCAGTAATTTGAAAAGATTCCAAAGGATTTGAAAGTTTGTAGGGTGTTTTTAAAAATTACAAGGAATTTTCAAGAGTTTTAAATTCTTTCAAATTATTTCGAAAGATGTCAAGGGATTTTGGTTATTTTGATACATTTTAAGGATTTTTCAATAGATTCTAGTAATTTGAAAGTATTTGTAATATTTTAGGGCATTTTTAAAAATTCCAAGGATTTTTCACGAGTTTTAAACAGTTTTAAGTTATTACAAAAGATGTCAAGGGATTTGGGATATTTTGAAACATTTTAAGGAATTTTTAATAGATTTCAGTAATTTGAAAGGATTTGAAATATTTTAGGGTATTTAAAAAACTTCGAAGTTATTTTTTACAACTTTAAACAGTTTTAAGGGATTTTAGAAGATTTCAAAGGATTATAAATAATGTAGAGGGTATTTTAGAAGATTCCAAGGGAGTTTTGATAGTTTTCAATAATTTGAAGGGGTTCCAAAGGATTTGAAAGATTTTAGGGTATTTAAAAAAATTCCAAGGAATTTTCAAGATTTTTAAATGGTTTCAAGTTATTTCAAAAGATGTCAAGGGATTTGGAGTATTTTGAAACATTTAAAGGAATTTTTAATAGATTTCAGTAATTTGGAATAAAAATTCCAAGGAATTTTTTATTGGAATTTTTAAGAGTTTTAAGTAGTTTCAAGTTATTTCAAAAGATGTCAAGGGATTTTGGGTATTTTGATACATTTTAAGGAATTTTCAATAGATTTCAGTAATTTGATAGGATTCCAAAGGATTTGAAAGATTTTAGGGTATTTTTTAAAAATTACAAGGAATTTTTAATTGGATTTTTTAAGAGTTTTAAATAATTTTAAGTTATTTCAAAAAATGTCAAGGGATTTGGGGTATTTTGAAACATTTTAATGAATTTTTAATAGATTTCAGTAATTTGATAGGATTCCAAAGGATTTGAAAGATTTTAGGGTATTTTTTAAAATTCCAAGGAATTTTTAAGATTTTTAAATTGTTTCAGGTTATTTCAAAAGATGTCAAGGGATTTGGGGTATTGTGAAACATTTTAAGGAATTTTTAATGGATTTCAGTAATTTGAAAGGATTTTAAATATTTTAGGGTACTTTTTCCAAAATTCCAAGAAATTTTTAATTGGAATTTTTAAGAGTTCTAAATAATTTAAAGTTATTTCAAAAAATGTCAAGGGATTTGGGGTATTTTGAAACATTTTAATGAATTTTTAATAGATTTCAGTAATTTATATATATATATATATATATATATATGATAAGACCTCGTTTTTGGTTAAAACTTGTCTGATTTAGGCTATCATCAGTGTTACATGAATTTTAATAATTTTCACGATTTTTCCGATGGAATTATTTTGTTAAAAATTTTTTTCTTAATCGGAATATTTATCATTTATGATAAAAATGCATTTCTTTGGTTGAAAATTCAATATCTTTTTTATAATTCATTTTTTTCGTGGTTGAGAATTAACTTCATTAACCAAAAATTTAATTATTCTATTCTTGGTTGAAAATTGATCATTTTTATTTGAAAATTTTATTATTTGGTTGAAAATTCATGTATTTTGTTAGAAATTTGACTTTTTTATTAAAAATTCATCTTTTCAGTTTGAAAATTTAAGACATTCATTGAAACTTGGTTGGGCATCAAAATTTTTTGTTCAAAATTGATTTTTGTTGTTGAAAAAATGTTATTTTGAGAATTAAGTTTGTAAACTCAAAATATAACTCAATAACTCAAATATTCAACTATTTTAACTATTTCATTAAGAATTCATCTTCGTATCATCAAACCTTGTTTTTTTTTTAAATTGGTTTGATTTTGTCTATCATGAGGGTTGCGTAATTTTTTATTATTGTCACCATTTTGCTGGTAGAGCTTAGTAATCTCTAGTACAAATATACCTGAAAGGATTATGGAAATTCTTTGAGATCCTGGGGAATTAATTAAAATACCTTATTGAGAGTCCTTAAATTCTCTTAGAATTATTGAAATTCTTGAAAAACTTATAAAATCCCTCAAAAATTCTTTGAAATATTTTAAAATCTTGAAAATCCTCTGAAATCTCTTGAAATCTTTTAAAATCCATATGAAGTTTAGGAATATCTTTGCAATCCCATACATTTTGCTTTAATCTCTGAGAAACCATTGGAATCTTTGAAATAATATATAGTCCTTAAAATAATTAAAATTCTTGAAACGATTTTAATTGTTTGATTTTTATGACCTGGAAAATTGTTGGTAACCGGGAAATGACCAGAAACTTTTTTATTAGACTTGCTTTTTTCTTCTTGTTTTTAGACGATACCTTGAAACATGTCCGAAAAAAAAATTTTCCGTTACGGCATGTTGAATTTCGACACCATATTTCTTGAACTGTCGATATTTCTAAAGATGTTGAACGAATTTTAATGAAGCTCCGAGATATTATAGACAGAAGTATACGTTTCAATATCATAATAGGGGTGCTTGGCGTATGGTGCCTCGCTTTGACTTAAATGCCCTATAAATTATGATTGAAATGTGATTTTGACGTGCGTATTTTTTAAGGTGAAGCTTACATTACAAGGGAACATATGTTATCACTCCGAACCACTTTTTAATTTCTTCATTATTTGATATTCAATTAATTGATGGATGTTGCATTGTAGTCAGCGTACCCCATACATTGGGCAGTTAAAACATCTTACTCCCTGCTAAAATACATGGGCACACCGCGGCGCAAAGTGGGAAAAAAGCACCTTTTTTGGCCAAAAATCGACTGACAGTGCAATTCTCAACAAATTTTGAAGTTTCCTTTTTAGAAATGACCGTAAGACTTCCAGGTATAATGACTGACTGCGGATATTTTATTCCCACTCAACAGAAATTTGTTATTTGACAACAAAATTACAACCTTTTGTTGCTAAACTTTTCCGTGATACCATTTCTTCCAAGACTTTCAAATTCATTAAAAAAGATCATAAATCAATGTAATAAATGACTGGAAATAATTTTAAGTGAACGAGCGTAACAACAAAAATTTTTAATAATGTTAAAAACAAAAATCATTGAAGAAAGTCATTTTTTCGTGATTCGCAATCATTAGCTAATTTTAACCCATATATTTTGTATGAAGTATCATAGATAATGATGTGCGCTTACAATAAGTTAAGAATAGCTAATGATTATCAATTATTCAAACAATTTTTATGAAAAAATGCACATTTTGACCATTTTTTCATGAATAGGTTTGATTTTTTTTTGCGGAATCAATTCGATATGTCTTGCAAGAGAATCCTTGCTGTCATATTTTTTATTGTGACCTGATATGCACCACGGGGAGGTTGCTCAATCGGACTTTCCATACCATGTGGCCCTGAAAAGGGACATTTTTACGACCTGCTCCTTCTTACTTCTTCTCACGTTCTTACTTCTCTCTTCGACCCGCTTCGGAGCAGGGCGGAGTGCTCTGCAGTGCGCCAGTGCAGGATAACCTAATTCGCTATTAAATTTATAATATTAACATGTAATTATTTTCATCACGATAAATAATTCAATATATGATCAATACCAATAATAATACTCTTCTTAGGGATCGCGGAACTCTGTAGTTGGTGGAAGGGGTTATGGGTCTCATAGGGCTATAGATCTGGATAGGTGAACCAGAGAGGTGTTTATCGCCTCGGCTTATTTCCCTGGCGATGCCGAGGGACCTCCGTCTCTTAGAGAGGTAGAGGCTCTAATTCGGCACTGTTAGGAGAATAAAATCCCTCTGCTCTTGGGCTGTGATGCAAGCGCTCACCACACGGTGTGTGGAAGCACAAACATCAACGATAGGGGGAGAGATTTAATTAAATATAGAGCAGACACAAAACTAGAGATTCTGAATCGGGGTGATACTCCCACATTTCAGACTAAATACAGTAGTGAGGTTCTCGATTTGACTATGTTCGGGTGCACTAAGGAGTAGGGTAGCGGACTGGAGAGTCTCCGATGAGGAGTCTCTCTCTGACCACAAATATATCGTATTTCGATTAACCCTAGGAAAACCGCTGGTTTCGAAGATGAGAAACCACAGAAGTATACCTTGGGACTCGTATAAAGAGCAATTCAAAGGGAGGCTTGCGGAATTTCCTGCAAGCTATGGTACCGTTGATGAGTTAGAACACGCCGCGGATTTTCTGCGAAAAGCTCTGCCTACATCATATGAGAATAATTGTCCTACACGCACAATTAGGTCTAGGAAGGGAGTAGAATGGTGGAATACCCAACTAGAGAGACACTGTAAAAAGATCAGAATGTTGTGCAATAGGGCAATAAGAACTGAATTGCCTTCGGACTGGGACATCTGTAAGACAGCCCAGTCTGAATACAATAAAAATATAAGAAAGTATGAGCGGAAAAATTGAAGGGGCTTCTGCGAGGAATCCAAAAACATTCCGGAAACAGCAAAGCTGCATAAGATCCTGGCGAAAAATCCGGAGGCTCGCCTCGGGCTCATAAGGCTCGATAATGGTGAGTTTGCGGAAGACGAAGAAGTAACGCTGAATGACCTCATAGAAGTTAACTTCCCGGGTTTTCAACGAATCCGAACCTACCAGGAGGAGGAAGACTGGGGCCAAGAGGTTGTGAGGGCCGACTGGAATTTCGCGTCTAATGTCGCTCACTACAAGAAGGTGAGATGGGCCGTAGAGTCCTTCTGTCCTTTTAAATCACCAGGCGCGGATGGCATTTATCCAGCGCTCTTAGAAAAAGGTATGGATTCGTTCGGCCCTCCTCTGACTAAATTATTTAGGCAAGTATAGCCCTTAAGCATGTGCCATCGGCATGGAAGGATGGCAGAGTTGCCTCTATACCCAAACCTGGGAGGAAGGGTTATACTGCTAGTAAGGGGGAAAAAGATCAACCTGGTCGTTTTCACGAAAAACTATAAAATTCCAAAAGTTGACGCTTTTGTATTCTGCGGGGGGAACCTGACGTTTTCAGATTCGGTTAGATATCTGGGAGTAATTCTAGATAGCTAGCTGGACCTAACAAGCACCTCAGGACCCAATGCCGGAAATTTGTCATGACTTTTTGGATGTGCAGAAGAGCCTCTGTGTTGACGTGGGGTCTGGGGCCTGAAATGCTTGCATAGCTCTTCTCTGCTGTCCTAGAACCCAGGCTGCTACATGCGGCCGTGGTCTGGTGACCGCGAGCGGAACTAAAAACAATGCAGCACAGGCTGCGAAGATTACAAACGCTAGCATTTAGGGGTTTGACTGGAGCAATGAGGACTACGCTCACAGCGGCGATAGTATTCATGCTCTGTGAAGAACCCCTACATGTTGCGATAACCGCTAGAGCGACACACGCGATGGGCCGCCTGGCAAAAGCAAATAGATGGACTCGGGGGACTAGGCACACAAAGCTCCCGAGTGATATCAGTGCATGGCCGATTCTGCAGATGAGACAAGATAAAATAAGAAAACGCTTCAACTTTGCCAAAGCTTTCCGCGTCTGTATCCCAAGTAGGGATCTATGGAAAGGAAATGGTAACCCGCGAAGAAATTAAGAAAATTTAGACAATTAAAGGAATTCGAAGAATTCAAGGAATTCAGAGAATTCTAGGAATTTTGAGGATTCGAGAAAATCAGGGAATTTGGATAACTCAGAGAATTTGGACAATTCAGAGAATTTAAGGAATTTTGAAAATTCCAGAAATTCAGGGAACTTGGATAACTCAGAGAATTTAGACAATTCAGAGAATTCAGTGAATTCTGAAATTTTCGGGAAGTCGGATAGTTCAGGGAATTCGAGGAATTCAATGAATTCAGAGAATTTAAGGAATTTTGAGACTTCGAGAAATTCAGGGAATTTGGATAACTCAGAGAATTTGGACAATTCAGGGAATTCTGAAAATTCGGGGAAGTCGGATAGTTCAGGGAATTCGAGGAATTCAGAGAATTTAGGGAATTTTGAGAATTCGAGAAATTCAGGGAATTTAGATAACTCAGAGAATTTGGACAATTTGGAGAATTCAGGGAATTCTGAACATTCAGGGAAGTCGAACAATTCAGTGAATTGAAGGAATTCGGAGAGTTCATAGAATTTGAGGAATTTTAGAAATTCAGAGAATTCAAGGAATTTAAAGATTTCAAGAAATTCAGGGAATTTTTATAATTTAGGAAATTCGGAGAATTCAGAGAATGTAGGGAATTCGGAGAGTTCAGGGAATTCAGATAATTCATGAAGTTCAGGGAATTCATGGAATTCAGAGAAATCAGGGAATTCAAGGAATTTAGAGAATTCAAGACATTCGGGGAATTTAGATAATTGGGGGAATTCGGATAATACAGGGAATTTAGATAATTCAGGGAATTCGGAGAATTCAGAGAATTTGGAAAGTTCAGGGAATTTGGAGAGTTTAGGGAATTCAAGGAATTCAGAGAATCTAATGAATTAAGACCAGGAATTCAGAGACTTCAGGGAACTCGAGGAATTTAGAGATGTCTAGTTACTTAGCAAATTTGGATAATTCAGGGAATTCGGAGAGTTCAAGGAATTCGAAGAGTTCAGGGGATTTGAGGAAGTCAAGGAATTCAGAGAATTTGAAGAATTCAGTGAATTTGGATAATTCAGGGAATATGGAAAGTTCAGGGAATTTGGAGAGTTCAGGGAATTCGAGGAATTCAGAGAATTGAAGGAATTTAGAAAAGAAATTCAGAGAGTTCAGGATATTCAAGGAATTTAGAACAATCAAGAAATTCAGGTAATTTTGATAATTCAGGGAATTCAGACAATTCAGTGAATTGAAGGAATTCGGAGAGTTCAGAGATTTTAAGGAATTTCAGGAATTCAGACAAGGAATTCAGAGAATTCAAGGAATTTAAAGAATTCAAGAAATTCAGGGAATTTTGATAATTTAGGGAATCCGGAGAATTCAGAGAATGCAGGGAATTCGGAGAGTTCAAGGAATTCGGAAAATTCATGGAATTCAGAAAATTTAAGGAATTCAGAGAAATCAGGAAATTCAGGGAATTTAGAGAATTCAAGACATTCAGGGAATTTGAATAATTAAGGGAATTTGGATAACTCAGGGAATTTAGATAATTCAGGAAATTCGGAGAATTCAGACAATTTGGAAAGTTCAAGGAATTCGGAGAGTTTAGGGTATTCAAGGAATTCAGACAATCTAACGAATTAAGACAAGGAATTCAGAGACTTTAGAGAATTCGAGAAATTTAGAGAAGTCTAGATACGCAAGGAATTTGGATAATTCAGGGAATTCGGAGAATTCAGAGAGTTCAGGGAATTCGAGGAATTCGAGGAATTCAGAGAATTTGAGGAATTTAGAAAAAAAGATTAGAGAATTCCGGGCATTCAAGGAATTTATAGAATTTAAGAAATTCAGGGAATTTGGACAATTCAGGGAATTCGGAAAATTCAGAGAATTGAAGGAATTCCGAGAGTTCAGAGAATTTGAGGAATTTTAGGAATTCAGACAAGGAATTCAGAGAATTCAAGGAATTTAAATAATTCAAGAAATTCATGGAATTTTGATAATTCAGGGAATCCGGAGAATTTAGATAATTCAGGGAATTCGGAGAATTCAGAGAATTCGGAAAGTTCAGGGAATTCGGAGAGTTCTGGGAATTCGGCGAGTTTAGGGAAATCAAGGAATTCAGAGAATTTAACGAATTATTATATATTCCAATCGCAACGACAATCGACGCAGCAACATCAGAACACCGCTCGATTATAGCACCCCGTCGGGCACCCCACCACCGCCACACCACTGTTGCTTACGGCATGACTGCCACATCGAACGCGCGCCACACTTTTAGACCTCATACTATCACAATACGGGCAATATTAATGCTTTTCCTTAATCACTGAATATCTCACTGAATATCTCAAGACGTTTAAATCCATTCAATAAACGACAATGCATTATTTATGTCAACTCAAATTTGGTCTCTAATTTTGTCCACCCCGCCTCTCACTTGATTTTCGACACTTGAACCTTCCCAATTGGTAACAAAGTGGTGGAAGAAATGCAAACAAAAATTTTATATTTGCCTCCTAATATTGACCGACATCCTCAACTCTATTGCTAAATATAATTCTATAAAATGTTGCCTGTACAATATATCATTTCGGGGATATTTTTAAAGCTTTCAAAAAATAGAAATCATTCTGATATCATCCCCATCTATCCTAATCTCTAATAATTTCGAAACTCTATTTAAGTTTGTCCGGAATGAACAAAGATTTAATCGGGAAAAGAAATTTCTACGTTGAATCGGATACAGATTTTGTCAATTCTAGAAAAAATAATTTAAAAACACAAAGTCCCAAGGTTTAGATCATGACCTAAACGGTTATCAAATACACATTAGAGAAACAGTCGAAATTGCATTACCACTAATTCCTAATATAAACCTTCGTCAGGGTTGTAAACTTGCTTTCTTACTTCTATAACAGTTCAAATTTCCAATTGAGTTAAACGTACGATTCGTTTGCTTGGAAGAATCTAAAAGTGTCGGGCTGCCAGCATTACGGATTTAATCAGATCCTGATTTTTTTTGCAAATATTCAAGACCTCAACAGATCGAAGGCAAGTGACATGTTGACTGAAAACACAAAGAATAAAAAAATTGGTACCGGGATTCGGCGTATGAAAGCGCGCTACATTCTTCAAAGCAAAATTCAATATAAGAAATTTCTAGTCCAGTTCTCCTTCTACTAGGCTCATGGCTTCACCTAGCTAAATTGATTCTTCTGTCGGACTTCAATATGAACTTGACCAACTTGAATTTATTTGGCTTACTTTCTATAAGAATGCGCGACGTGTATTCGAATTTCGAATAAACACTTTTCGTGCAAATGAATCAATTCTATTACTTGCGCGGATAAATGAATTTTTGCCTATGTCAACCCAAGGATGAATTGTATTAGCAACAGCCGATGGTGACGTCTTCGCAATATTGGAAACAAGTAATATTTTCGCTGAAATATATTCATCTCGTGGTCGCTACAGTGATAGAGGTGAGGTGAAAATAAATATTGAAAGCAGAAGGATCACGCAATTGACTAAAAATAAAATCAGAAAAGTTCCGGTAGGCCGCTTTAAAAAAATCCTAATTAATTTAAGAGTAAAGCGCATGAACCACAATCATCTACACCAATAATTCAATTATAGTGAGATGTAAGACTAACAACGAAGAGCGGCGCTCTTCAGATTCTTGTTTAGATTCCTACTCCTTCCAGTAATAGATCCTTACTAACATTTTATTATTTTAAAGTACTAAGATGCGCTTTTCAGACCTTCTCGACAAAATTGGGTTTGATACAATCCACACACGTTACATGGACCGAGATGAGAGAGACTTACAACTAACGGATAGATGCTTTTGATAAATACCCATATGGAAAGCTTCAGGATCTGCGAGTTCCTTCTTTCAGTAATCGATTTTGATCAAATTTTCAGGTATAATCACAATGTTAGGAGTACTAAAATAAATTACTCAGAATTTTCTTGATAATAAAGTCGTAGATTATCAAAATTGATTGAGATGGATGTCTGCCCTAATCAAAAGACTATGGATCATAGTTTATCACGCCTCAGTTTATAGTGAAAGAAATTGGGTAAATTACACCTTAAAGGACACTTTAAATGATACTATAGCCACTTGCGATCATTAGGAAAGAATCAATCTACTAGGAGATATGAATGGATGGGTTGGAGTCCAACGAGAGGTTACGGAAGGCATGTTGTGTATTTTTGGAGAGCCAGAAACAAATAATAGCAGAGATCGATTGGTTCGTTTATGCTTGGAAAGGGGCTTGTTCATAACCCGCAAAAAAATTGCCTTGGAAGCAACAGCTGCCCATACAGCGACTTTCAGAGGGTGAAGCGGTTTTGAGTGGGCTAAATGTGGATTTTCCTTTCCCAAAAAATAAAAAGATTTTTATTTACGTAGTCATTTAACCAAAAACAAGCTCTATTGCTGAAAACTATGCGATCTGGATTGATCTCTTTATCATTGAACATTTGAAGCATATGCTTGAAAAACTCTATCTGCTTGGCCATCACAGCATATTTTATCATTTGATGTGAAGAGATTGTAAAAGGATGAAGTTTGAAAAAGGTCTGCAGGATTTTTCTTAATGTTTTTCTGTTTGAATCAAGTTCTTGCGATGCTCTAGGTATCAAGAATTTAGGTTTTCTATCAAACTTTAAATGGAAAATTAATAATATTGCACTATATCAACCAAACGAAAACTAAATTTGGCCAGACATACATGCCGTCATGTATTTTGAACCATTTCCCACACTCAGAGGGATGGTTGGATAGTCTGACCCGTAAGTTGGTTACTTTAGCGAATTTTGCTGGATGTTGAGGCGCCATCCAGTACGGTAGCTTAGGCAGCCACTTTTAATGGACAAGGTGGTTTTGGTTGTGCCAGCCCATTGAGTTGGTTATCGTGCCGTTGTGTTGTCTGCCTTACCTGTTTAAGATGTATCGTACAACCAACCCTGTTTGCAGCCTGTGACATATATTTAGCAGTAATAACTTGTAAGAATTTAGATGAATAATACTCCTAGAAAAAAATCGACTGGATGCGTTTAAATCCGCAGTAAAAAATTATTTGAATTAGCATTTTTAAAAGGTGATTCCCGATTTAAACAGATGAGTTACATAAGCAGACTGAAAAAAAACTGTGCAATGGACCCAAAATTTGAGTTTCACCTGTGAAAAATGAAAATTTGTAATTAAAATTCTTTTGGATTTCATACCGTTATCTGCTTTTTCATTCTTTCCGATTCTCTAGCATTCATCCCTGTTGACAATTGTCCACTTTTGGAAAGAGCGAGGAACACTACGCTTTTCGCTCGAGATCGTCAAGACCACGCCATACTAACCTCAAGATAATTTTTCAACATATAAATTGCAGCAACTCACATAGACACACCAGAAATTAAGGACTATTTAAAAGTGCATTCGGGCCTTCTTTTACATTTTCCAAATTTTCACCTCTATATCCCAATTCGTGTGGACGTGAATTGTTGCACAAAATATGTCGAGAACTTGTTTTGAAGTTTGTATGAAATGGCCTTTAGACACGCTCTACCGAGCGTCCAGTTCTTATTTACTCAAAAGCTCAATATTTCACGTCGAAGAACACTTAATTCATTCTCCGCAAGAAATTTTAACTTTATATAATTTGAAAAATCACAACACACGGGACAAATGCTCGAAATATCGACAAAGCAACACAAATCATCTCTTGACTCTTTTCAGACTGTCAGGTTGGTTCTGCCATTCTGAATTCTGACGCCAACGACGCCAACCAGCCGACTCAAACGTGTATCCCTGACGCAAGCGCAATAGGTCTGGAAGTCTCATTTAGAATCACTGGCCAAGTAATTGACTGTCTTAACTATTCGATAGTTGAATGGTCTAATTGTATAGCTGCAATGACCAATGAACCCACAACCATATAATATAGTCATTGTGTCCAACGGACTAGACTTGTCTGTCAATCTGAGCAGACGTGCTGACCAACTATTTCTTAACCAACAAAAAATGAATGTGCCAGCCAACCATTTCTCTGAGTGCAGCAGTTGAACCAATTTTTGACATTTTTCAAATTATAGAGCAGCTATACATAAAACATGTAATTAATCACGTGACGCTCTCCTAATAATTACATAAATATTATAATTTTCGTCAAAAAATATATTTTCTTCGAAATCATTGAACGGAGGGATACTTTCTTCCAAATTATTTTGTCATAGCCAGGTATATGTGTTACAGTCATTGTCGGAAATCAGTCATTGTCGAAAATTCCTAGTGATTGTCGGAATTGATTGCTGCCTTCGGTCATTGTCGAAATTGACTAGTCAATGTCTATCCCAGAAACTAAAGTTCGGAAATTTCCAACATTGACCGGCCATTGTTGACAATGACTAAAGCCCAGCGGCCAATCGCACATTGCTTATTCAAAGAATTCAGAGAATTCAAAGAATTCAGAGAATTCAAAGAATTCAGAGAATTCAAAGAATTCAGAGAATTCAAAGAATTCAGAGAATTCATAGAATTCGTAGAATTCAGAGAATTCATAGAATTCGTAGAATTCAGAGAATTCATAGAATTCCTTGAATCCCTTGAATCTTTCGAATAACTTGAATTTGAAGAATTATTTGAATAATTTAAAGTAAGAGCGCTTCTCGAATTCCTCGAATTACATGAATTCGCCTATTTAGTCGAGTTACTATATTCTTGGAATTACTATAATTCCTCGAATTACTATAATTCCTGGAATGACATGAATTTACGGAATTCCTTCAATTCTTTGGCTTATTCCCATTACTGGAATTCCAAGATTTACTTGAATATTTTAAATTCTTTGACTTTTTTAATTCTTGGAATAACTTGACTTTAGAGAATTCCTTGTATTCACAGAATTACTCGAATTCTTGAAATTACTCGAATTACTTTAATTCTTCGAATTAATCAATTAACTTGAATTCCACCACTCACTTGAATTCTTTGAATTATTCGAATTACTGGAATTCTTCGATTCAATCGAATTCCTTCAATTTTTCCATTCAGTCAAATTTGTCGAAGTACTTGAATTATTCGATTTACTCGCATTACATGAATTCTTAAAGTTGATCGAATAACTTGAATTCGTCAAATTACTTGAATTATTTGATTTACTTGATTCCTTCGAATTGCTTGAATTTTTCTATTTAATAGAATAACTTGAATTCTTCTATTTAATCGAATTACTAGAATTCTTCAATTTAGTCAAATTACTTCAATTCTTCGATTCACTGGAATTACTTCAATTGTTCGATTGATTCAAATCACTTGGATTCCTTGATTTAATCGAATCACTTGAATTCCTCGATTTAATAGAATAAATTGAATTCCTCCAATGACACGAATTCTTCGAATCACTTGAATTATTCGCTTTACTCGCATTACATGAATTCTTCAAG
The DNA here is from genome assembly GCA_011634705.1 of Andricus grossulariae. Classification (NCBI taxonomy): domain Eukaryota; kingdom Metazoa; phylum Arthropoda; class Insecta; order Hymenoptera; family Cynipidae; genus Andricus; species Andricus grossulariae. The sequence goes on along the minus strand of JAABKJ010075445.1, from coordinate 120,357,753 downwards.
TTGATGGAATTACTTGAATTCTTCGAATTACTGGAATTCTTCGAGTTAATCGAATTACTTCAGTTCTTCGATTTATTCGAATTTGGCAAATTGTTCTAATTCTTCGATTTACTCAAATAACTTGAATTCTTCGTCTTGGTCGAATTCTTCGAACAACTTGAATTCGTCAAATTACTTGAATTCTTTGATTTACTTGAATTGTTCGATTTACTTGATTCCTTCGAATTGCTTGAATTTTTCGATTTAATAGAATAACTTGAATTCTTCAATTTAATCGAATTACTAGAATTCTTCGATTTAGTAGAATTACTTCAATTCTGTGATTTACTCGAATTACTTCAATTCTTCGATTAATCCGAATTACTTCAATTCTTTGATTTAATCGAATTACTTGAATTCTTCAATTTAATCGAATTACGTGGATTCTTCGATTTATTCGAATTACTTGAATTCCTGGATTTAATAGAATAACTTGAATGCCTCGATTACCCCGAATTTCTTGAATTTTTTTAATTGCTTGAATTTTTCGATTTACTTGAATTCTTTGATTTGATCGAATTACTTGAAGGTCCGGGTTCAGACCATTTTTGAGATCATATCAGAACGCCCAAAAAAGGATCCCAGATAAAAATGAATGCCAAGTTTTCAATGTGCGCTTTTTATCTAATAATTCTTTCTTTCTATTTCATAATTTTTATAAGTTTCACTTGAGGAACAAATTATTAACGTTGTATTTCTATTATATTTTTTTACTTAATCATTATAATACTAATATTATGCACTAACGGTTTTCACGGAATTGAGTTTTCTTCAAAACTGGTATCTTTTCGCTTTTTTGCATCAATTTCAGTAAAAAAGTTAGGGTTTCTAACCTTTCTACCTAAATTACCATTAATTCATTCAAGGGTGTTGGTTCAATCCGACTTGAAATTTATTTTTGTATAGGTACGTCACGGACTCAAGATATAATTTTTCTCAAGCATTTGAGAACGAAAGAAAGAAAACTTCTCAAATATTTGGGGTTTTTCGGTATCTTTGGACCAATAAAATGTATAAAAATGAGACCTTTTGCTGAGGCAATTATTATTTTTACTGAAATTATAAATTTTTCGAAAGAGAGCAATCTGCAGATAGCAGAAGAGAATTCTCTGTCTTCCTTGAATTCTCTGAATTCCTTGATTTCTTTGAATTCCTTGAATTCGCTGCATGCCTTCAATTCGCTGAATGCATTGAATTCTTTGAATGCCTCGAATTCCCTTAATTCCGTGAATTCTCTGAAATCCTTGAATTCTCTGCATTCCTTGACTTCTCTGAAATCCTTGAATTCTTTAAATTCCTTGAATTTCTCTGAATGCCTTGAATTTTCTGAATTCCCTGAATTCCTTGAGATCTTTGAATTCTCTTTCTTCCTTGAATTCTTTGAATTCCCTGAATTCCTTGAGATCTTTGAATTCTCTTTCTTCCTTGAATTCTTTGAATTCCTTGAATTCTCTGTCTTTCTTGAATTCTTTGAATTCCTTGAATCCCTTGAATTCTCTTAATGCCTTGAAGTCTCTGAATTCCTTGATTCTCTGAATTTCTTGAATTCTCTGAATTCCTTGAATTTTCTGAATTACTTGATTTCTCCGAATGCCATGAATTCTCTGAATTCGTTAAATGCGTATATAATCTAATAGTTTGGTACGAATATTTTCATAAAAATAATCCTTTAAATATTTGTAAGCAAACTTTAAAAAAGTTAGTAGGCTCCATTCCACAAGGGATATTTGTGCACGTGCACAGTTGGACAAGTGATATCTGTGCACGCGCACAGTTGGTCAAGTGACATGTGTGCACGTGCACAGTTAGGAAAGTGGAATCTGTGCACGTCACAGTCAAGAATGTGACATCTGTGCACGTCTAAGTCCACAAGAGCCTATATGTGCACGTTGAAATTTCGACGTGCACAGATGTCACTTAGACAACTGTACACGTGCACAGATAGTACTTGGGAAACTGTACACGTCGAAATTTCAATGTGCACAGATGGGCTTCTGTGGACTTGTACGTGCACAGATTGACGTACACAGTTGTCCGTTCGGCCATCGACGTGCACAGTCGGGCACGTGCAAATTTGCTACGTGCACAGTTGACCGTCACCCCAACTGAAGTGTGTGGTACTGCGGTTGTAAGAAGAACGTGTGATGATGCGTGGTGGAATGATAAGATCCGCGTAGCCGTTCACGAAAACAGCAAGCGTATCTAAGAAAGTTAAGCATCACAGGCCTTAGCGATGAGATGAGTTGAAGCATCTTGACCGAAGCACACGCAAGATGATGACAATTCATCAAAGTCAACATCCTAGATGTTCCGTACCTCGAATATACATCCCTCGATATAAAGGGGGTAGATGCTTGCTAAGCTTAGTGTCTTCATCGAAGAACGGTCTTGGTTGTAGCCAGAAAGAGAGAGAAAATGCTGACAAGCCCCTTCATGGTAAATTCTACGGCATCATACGTAGAAACGAGCTCTCTATAGGTCTGTCCAACATGATTCTCAAGTCTGCTGAATTAAGATCGGAGACTGAGGCTTTTCTTTTTGCCTGTCAAGACGGCGTTATAGATAGCTTAGTTTATCGCGAGCGCATAGTGAATGTACCTATAGGCGATACAAACTGCCGAGCGTGCAAGCAAGAGCCAGAAACACTTGGACGTGTTCTCAGTGATTGCTTAAAGTGTGCACGCCACGGTTACATAGAGAGACACAATGTGGCTCTCAAAGTTTTATATTACCATCTTTGGAACTTCTATGGTGTTGATCTATTGCCCGTCTTGTCATACGCCTATGGGGAACTTGAGTCCGTTGTGGAGAATGACCAGTGTAAGATCTACTGGAATTTCTCATTCTCCACCTCTCAACGTATCAGTGCTACGAAGCCTGATATTGTCTACAAGATCTGAAGACCAAGATCATCTACGTGATTTAATTCTCGGCACCAGACGATGGTAATATTACGGCAAAGGAGGAAGAAAAACGTGCGAAATATCAAGCAATTCTTTCCGAGATGAGCAAGCTGTACCAAGGCTACAAAGTCCATATTGTAGTTCTCATAATCCGCTCTCTTAGGTATGAAAGCTTAATTTCTTAGCAAACACAGCAAGATTTCGACTTGTCAGCGACAGGCTCCTTGCATCGCGAACCGGATGCAAAAGGCTGTTTTTCTGGGATCACTTCATCTGGTCCCTCAACACTGTTCCTCATAACATTCTACAAAGATTGGTAGCTCTAAAAAAAGTATTCAGAGGTGAAATTGAAATCTTTGTTCAATCTCTGAAATCTATCTGAAATCATTAGAATCATTGTGAAATCTTTGTGAATTCTCTAAAAGTCTTTGCGAAATATTTGAAATCTTTGTTCAATTTTAGAAATCTATCTGAAATCTTTGTGAAATAATAGAAGTCTTTGTGAAATCTTTAAAATTTATCTGAAATCTTTTCGAAATATTTGAAATCTTTGTAAAATCTTTGTGAATTCTTTGTGAAATATTTACAAATATTTTTGAAATATTCGGTAATATTTGTGAAATTATTAAAATTTGTTGTGAAATCTTTGAGAAATGATTAAAGTCTTTGTGAAATTTTTTTTAATCTATCCGGAATCTTTGCGAAATATTTGATATCTTTGTAAAACCTTTGAGATATCATTGCAACCTTTGTCAAATCTTTGTGAAATCTTTGCGAAAGATTTAAAATATTTGGTAATATTTGTGAAATTATTTAAATCTTTTTTAAATCTTTAGGGAATCATTGAAATCTTTTAAACCTATCCGAAATCTTTGAAATCTTTGTGAAATCTTGATCTCTTTGCAATATATCTGAAATCTGTGTGAAATCATTAAAATCTTTCTGAAATCAGTTCAGTTCATATTTCAAATATTTTTGACATATTTGGTAATACTTGTGAAATTATTGAAATTTTTGGGAAATCATTGAAATCTTTGTGTAATCTTTGAAATTTATCTCAAAATCTTGTAAAATATTTGAACTTTTGTTCAACCTTTGAAAACTTTCTGGAATATTTGTGAAATATATGAAATCTTTGTGAATCTTTATAAAACCTTCGGGAAATCATTGCAACTTTGCCAAATATTTGAAAATTCTTTGGAAATCTTAGTAAAATATTTGAAATATTGGGTAATATTTGTGAAATGCTTTAAAAATCTTTGCGAAATATTTAAAATATTTGTGAAATATTCGGTAATATTCGTGAAATTATTGAAATCTTTGAGAAATGATTGAATTCTTTGTGAAATCTTTAAAATCTATATGAAATTATTGAAATATTTGTAAAACCTCTAAAAATCTTTTGCGAAATATTTAAAATATTTGTAAAATATTCGGTAATATTTATGAAATTATTGAAATCTTTGAGAAATGATTGAACTATTTATGAAGTCTTTTCAATCTATCCGAAATCTTTGCGAAATAATTAGGAAATCATTGAAATCTTTGTTCAATCTTTGAAAACTAGCTGAAATCTTTGTGAAATAATAGAAATCTTTGCCAAATATTTGAAATCTTTGCAACACCTTTGAAATCTTTGGGAATATCTTTGTGACATTGTTGTAAAATTTTTATGAATTCTCTAAAAACCTTTGTGAAATATTTGAAATCTTTGTGAAATCATTAGGAAATCATTTAACTCTTTGTTCAATCTTTGAAATCTATCTAGAATCTTTGCGAAATATTTGAATTCTTTATAAAATCTTTGAGATATTATTGCAACCTTTGTCAAATCTTTGTGAAATCTTTGCGAAATATTTCGTAATATTTGTGAAATTATTTAAATCTTTTTTAAATCTTTAGGAAATCATTCAAATCTTTTAAACCTATCCCAAATATTTGAAATCTTTGTGAAATCTTTATCTCTTTGTAATCTATCTCAAAAATCTTTGAGAAATAATTTAAATCTTTCTGAAATCAGTTCAGTTCATGTTTGAAATATTTTTGACATATTTGGTAATATTTGTGAAATTATTGAAATCTTTGGAAAATCATTTAAGTCTTTGCGAACTCTTTTAAATCTATCCGAAATCTTTAAAATCTTTGGGAAGTCATTGGAATCTTTGTGCAATCTTTGAAATTTATAAGAAAAACTTTGCGAAATATTTTACATGTTTGTTCAATCTTTGAAATCTCTCTGAAATCTTTGTGAAATAATAAAAGTCTTTGTAAAATAATAGAAGTATTTGAGAAGTACTTTAAATCTATCAGAAATATTTCCAAAATATTTGAAATCTTTGTGAAATCATTGAAATCTTTGTAAAATCGTTGTGAATTCTCTAAAAATCTTTGCGAAATATTTGAAATATTTGTGATATCATTAGGAAATCATTGAACTCTTTGTTCAATCTTTGAAATCTATCTGAAATCTTGGTTAAATCTGTCTCTTATACACAAATAATTCAAAGATATGTAAAAATGAAATATAATGTTAGCGATCCGTAGTCGGATCAAAATGCTCCATGTAACTGGTAATTATGTTATAAAGTTATGGTGCTATGGTTCTAATAGCTCTAATCTTTTGCCAATTCACCTAGTTTTTAGACCTTGCTCTCTAATTATTAATCAGTGAAAAATTCTCTAATTGAGATAAAAGTTGTTTATTTCACTGATCGATTCGTAATTTCAGATTCATTTACGAAATGATTCCGTAGCACAGGAGAAACATATATGAGACATAACTTCCAAGTTCTACCGTAAAGAGTTGGTATTATTATTTTAATTGCGTAGCTAAAATGATTTGTCAATCAAATAAATGCCGGGATTCATCCTCTTAATCAGCCAAGAGCGTCTCGAACTTCCACTCAAATTTTCCAAAGACAATTTGAGTGAAGGACCTACGTGTCAAATTGATGATTTTACGAAGCTCTAAATGACGAGTTTGCTCATCCCTATGAATCAACTCGTTGTATTGGGACCCTTACGCTTTCTTAGTCATTGAGCTGCGAGTGCTGAAAAATTCTCCCTGGTCGCGTAAGCTGCTTCAGATTACGTGCCGCCGCTGTGTTTTCGCCTTCGTGAAAACATTGCGGCAGGCTAAGGTACGTACGCCAGAGTCTCTCTCTCTCTCTCTCTCTTTTCTACGCGCGCTTTCTACCTTCTCTCAACGCTATCGCTATCTCTACTCTCGTGTTCCTTTCTCACTCTGGCGCACGGGTCGAAGCCGGGGAACTCCAAGGGCACTTTGGCAACCAGCATTTCTTGAAATAATTTTTACTTGCAGAAACAATAACAATATTTATTCCACTCAAAACATGATAGAACAGACAAGTTTCAGGGGTGCAACAATTTATAAATCACAGGTATCTTTCAAATTTGAGGGAATAATTAAAATTCTAGATGAAAAACACAAACTAACATACGCCTCCTGGAAGAATAAATTAATTTACCAATCTTTCATAATCAATCATAAAAATCAATCATAGTATGTAATAAATAATCAATCATAATAAGTTCTCTTTTGTAGCGGTTAATTTAGAGATACACTAAAATTCTTCTTCACTTGGTTAAATACAGGCATTCTTCTTAATAATAAGTGAGAAATACAAAGTTCTTTCGAGAATTCATATTAATTATTAAAAAATTGAATAATTATTATTATTACCCACAAACTATAAATAAATGAACATGAACAGGCATTGATAATTATTTATCTTATTGATTATCGAATATAACTTTAAGAATAAGTTAAATTCAAGCGTTGACACACAGATGCTGAGGTGCTGAGGTAGTAGGACCGAGGCAAGCATCTCTCTTTCCTTTCATGGTTTCTTTCCTTTAGGATCAGTTAAATTTTGAATATAGTTTGGTTTTTTGTGACTTCGTGGGTTCGTCGACATCAGTCACGATTTTCTCCAGTGTCGACTGTCCGGAGAAATCAGTCTTTCCATTTTCAGTTGTTTATCAGTGTCAGTGAAGATTCGTAATAGAAAACAAGCTCGTGTATATTGTTCATCTCATCGATCTGCTGATGGAAGACTAGGCAGCGGTGATCCTCCATTTATCAGATAAAATTCCTTTTATAGTAGCGGTGCTGGCAGAAAGGTTTGGCCCATACTGTCAAAGAGTAGTTTTGCGGTACGAGGCTGAGCAATATCACGAGGGATCGCGATGCACACAATGATGATAGGGAGTGCTAGAAACTCACGCTTTAATCGTAAAATCCAGCGGATCCTGTCCATTCGAACCGCGGAGGCTTCGCTTTCCGTCAAGGAATAAGAACGGTGGGCCACCAAGTGAAGTCTTGCCGCTATAAAAAAGGAACGCCAGGTCACAATCGATCATAGGAAGCCAGCTACAAATTGTGCCGTGCCTTTGTGGTTGGAGGTACCGCATTTCATCCAGGAGCAGCGCTACGTCTTTCCACCAGTCAATCTCACTCTTCAAGATTTAACACCCTACGCTGGCACCAGCAAGCCGCCAATGTACGTCAATTGTTATAATTCACTTTATGTTCCAAGGGTGTTGAAAGTAGCACCTTCCGTCGCGCTTTCTGCGCCGCAATATTCCACGTAGGCCTAGGTTCTGCTGTCATCAGGAACACCAATTTTCATTCAAAAAAGATTTCAGTTGACTTTTTAACACCAAAATATGAATTTTATTTGAAAAGTAAATTTTCTACGTAAATAGTTGAATTTTCAAGCCAAAAAGACGCATTTTCAACAAAACGGTTACATTTTCAACCAAAGGGATTACTTTTTAACAAAATTGTTGAATTTTCAAACAAATAATAAAATTTATAACTAAAAAGATCATTCATAAAAGATTAATTCATTAATCGTATTATTTAAAAACTTGTGCAAAATGTAAAAATGCAAAATCTTCCAGTAAATTTGTCACTTTAAAGCCGGGAATATTAAGAGAATAACAATAAAATAATAATTAGTTCGTATCTAAAATGTATAAAAAGGGCTACCAATTGAATTATTATGAATCCTAATAAAAATTGCAATTTAAAAAAAATGGCTAGTTTTTAATTTTTAATTTAAATCTTTTTTTTTTTGAAATATCGAACTATGTATTATATTTTTCAATGAGAATTTATCTTCTTTGCTTGAAATTTGGTTAAAAGTTGAACATTTTTTGTTGAAACTATATTTTTTTGTTGAATATTCATCATTTTAATTGAAAATTCTTCTTTTTTGGTAGGAAATTAATATTCTTGATTGAAAATCACCCTTTTGTTTGAAAATACATAATTTTATTTAAAAATTAATCTTTTTGATTAGAAATGTACTTATTTTGTTGAAAATTCGTCTTTTCCAGCTAAAGATTCTCCTGTTTTCGTAGAAAATTCAACTATTTAGTTGAAAGATAACTTTTTTGCCAAAAATACGTATTTGCTGGTTGAAAATTCAACTGTGGAAACTTCGCCTTTTTTGGTAAAAAATGTTTCTTTTTGGTTACTTTTTTGCCACATTATTGTAACTTTTCGGTTACTTTTTTGAGAGAAGTATGGTTACTATTTTACTATTTTTTGAAGCTTGAGGAGTTCCGAGCCCTGGGCTTACCGCAAAACTTCATTTTAAAAATTCCCTAATTTTTCTCTGACCAATTTTTTATTTTCCCTGACCATTAATATTCAAATACCAGAATCTTAAACTTGTATTATTTTTAATCTAGAATCTTTTATAAACGGAATAAAACATTTTGAAATTAAAATTGGAAAATTTCAAATTTATTCTTCTCGACAGTTATTTAATGTTATAGAAACTCCCTGACTTTTACAAGATTTTGTTGTTTGTTAAATCCCTGAATTTTCCCCGGCCAATAAAATTTTCGGACTTTTTTTCTAATTGTTTTTTGCTAGGTTCGTTTTTTACTCACCAGGTTTTTTGTCGCGCAAAGTTAAATTCATATTAAATTTCTCCCCTTATAAAATTAGTCACCCTAATTAATCATTCTAGTTAATCACCCTAATTAATTGCCCTAAAACTTGAAAACTCATTCTTGAATAATTTCGTTTTACAGTTGGGACGAGTGGGTTCCAGAAAGTCGAGTGCTCAAATACAATGAAGCTAATGTCCAAAAACAGAAGGACGTACAAAGAGCTTATGCCGCACAGCAAACTTCACAAAAAGGAAAAAAGACATCTGTAGTTTCTAAGCCTCAAGGCCGCAATCGTGATGGCGTGAAAGAAAAAGATACTGAGAGCAATGCTAGCACACCAACTCCTCTAACCGAAAAGGTTAACAGTAGATCTGCAAAAACTAGCGGGTCTGTAAGTCCCACTTCCAACGATTCTTCTTCTGACGTGCCACGTAAAAAGAAAAGGTATTGATAAGAATAATCTTCGAACTCATTCGTTCACTACCCTGGCGAAAGTATCGGATAGGAATTCATTCCGAACGAATCCGAAGTCATTCGAATCATTCCGGAATCGGTATCCGAATCAATCCGAGTTAATTCGAACCATTCCGACAAAAGTTATACATTTCGTTCGATCCAAATCGGTCAAAAATTATTCCGACTCAATCCGAATCAATCCGAAACAAATTTTCAATCCGAATGAATCCGAACTCGGATTGACCTGAAACGATTTTCAATCCGAATGAATCCAATTTAATCCGAATTCGGATTTATTCGGATTGAAAAGTCAGTGTATATAAATCCGAATTCGGATTGGTTCGGATACAGATTCCGGAATGATTCGGATTGGTTCGGAAGGAAATCCTATCCGATACTTTCGCCAGCAACAAATATTTAATTTTTGACCAGCGGGCGATTAATTTTAAACCAAATAGTTGAATTATCAACGAGAAAAGATTAATTCAAAAGCAAGAAATGAATAGTTGAATTTTCAGTTCAAACTATTAATGTTCAACTGAAAAGTGACGAATTTCAAACAAATTAGGTAAATTTCAAACCAAAGAGATGCATTTTCAACTGAAATAGTGAAAATTGAGAAAAAAATTAACATTAAACATAGAGGTTCTACTTCCGATGAAATAGTTAGATCATCTACCAAAAATATTAATTTTCAATCTATAAAATAATTTTCCAATGAAAAGACTCATTTTTAACCAAGTAGTTGAATTTTCAAAAAAAAAGATACATTTCTAACGAGAATTGGAATAGTTAGATTTTCATTTTGTTATTTTATTCTTATTAGTTGGGTTGAGACAGTAACAGCCCCTGACGCTTGAGTAATCCCGTTGCGTCCCCTTGTGAGCCTAAGCGTGATCCTGAAGCCCTCTTCATAAGGAGAGGACCACAGCCACGCTGTTGGCTGATATCTCTGACTCACTGATGCAGTAACTGCCAGTGAGTGTTAGACGTTTCTCCGCAATCGCAGGGCAATGACAAAGGATGTGAGTAGCTGCCCCATCATGCATTCCGCACAGAAAACAGAGGAGACTTTCCGCAAGCCCTATCTTATGTCTGTGATGTCCGAGGTTCCCATGTCCTATAAACATTTCTGTTAGGACTTTGATCTCTTTTCTTCCGAGCTCGAGCATTTCCCTTACGTGGTTAAGTTGAGCTTTGAGCCGAAGAGTGTTTTGGCCTATCTGTAACCAGATACCAAATCGCACTCATTCTGATGTTCCTCAGTCAGCTAACTGTTAATTTCTCCAATGACTGTCCTATTGGAAATACCTACAACTGGCTCGGGTTCAGTAAAATTTTTTCTTGCTGCTAGTTTGGCTAGCCTATCTGATATTTCATTGCCCTTTATACCGCTGTGTCCAGGGATCCATAGCAGAGTAACTTGCTTTTCCGTCACTAGCTTATTTTGTGCCTCAAAGCGCTCTCATACCAAAATCGACGTGATCGTTGTTCCATTCAAGGCCAGTATAGCAGCCCAGCTGTCTGAGCAGATGCGGATGTCTCTTTTGTTGTCATACTCCTTTGCCTTGCAGGCACACTGGAGTATGGATATATTCTGAGATTGTAGAGCTGTGGCATAAGATCCCAACTCGATTGTGGAGACAATTCTATTCCTTCTACGATATACACGATATCGCCGTTAACCCATTCCTCCTTCGTGGATATGCTAACTCGATACTTCTTGTCGAAGAGATAGCGAGTAGCCGTTTTGTCCCTGGGAATGTTCAGGGTCGGCCTCCTCACGAAGTCAACTGGGATCTTTACTGCTGTCGAGATCCTTCTGTCCTTTACCAAATTTAGTCTCCAGGCTGCCTTCGCAGCCAGGGCCTGGATGGTGAAATGGTGGGCTCCAACCCTATGATAGCAGCCAGTGCCGCCGTGAGTGACGATTTGAAGGGACATCAAGTGATGCGTCTTAAAATCGGTCCCCTGATCCTTTTCAATCGAGACTTCACAGTGAATCGCTCAACCCCCTTCACCAGACCACCGCCGCATAGGTTAGCCTTCGTCGCAAGATCGCTGTGTAGATCCACATGAGTGTCGCCGGCTGCAAGCCTCAGTTTTCCCTATGGCTCTCCTGAGAGCCATAGAGTAGCTACTAGCTTCCTGCACTTCTTCTTGCAGCTCTTTTTTTTTGATTTCCAGTTGTTGTCCTCCAAATTTCAGTGTACTCGTGGTTCCCCACTTATACTTTCTGGTGAAAACAACCGCATCTGTCTTATTTGGATTGACTGATAGTCCAGTTTTCTTACACCATGAATCCACTATCATAAGTGCTTGCTGCATCAATCTAAAGAGCGCATGTAGATGCTGGCCGCGAGCGATAACTAGTATATCGTCCGCATAGCCTATGACGTAGTGACCTTCATTTGAGAGTGAATAAAGCAGTTCGTCCACTACTAGGTACAACAGCAAGGGCGATAAAACTCCTTCTTTCGGACATCCCGAGTCAACGGTTCCACATAAAGTGGTATCACCCTTAGTCGTAGTTAGATTCCTGTTGGCCAACATGTCAAGAAACAGTGTTGAACGATCTTTTCTCGCGTAAATTTCCCGTTCTTGCTTACCTTCTAGGACAGAAGGAGCAAGAGTGGATGACGTACACGTTCCAGTTGCGTCGGGATTGGTTGCTTTAAGGAACCATTATCGTAGCTTCCGCAGCCTAAAACTTCTCTAAATAATTCCCATTCTTGCCTTGTAAACATAGGTTGGAAAGACTCCCAGCACCATTTGCGCTCAGCGCTTCACTTGACCGTACTAGGGAACTGATGTCGTTGCAGGAGGCTGGTTACCAGTAGTACTCAAAAAGACGAACAATTTATCCGTATGACATTTTTTAATAAAAAAAAAAAATGCCGGAGTTATAGGATTTACAAAATTGTAAAAAACAAAAGAAAATTAACATTTTGAGCCACACAACGCACAATATAAAAAAATCTCTAAAAAAAAACGTTGCATTTTCAACACACTACAACGCTTTCACAACAAATTTTTTTATTTGATTGATAGAACAAAAATTCAAATTTTTTCCGCACAAAAAATAATGAAAAATCAAGAATTCCATTTTTCGGTGAAACTATACAAGACACGATAAATTATGATTCGACAATTATTGTATATTTAAATAAGATCTAGAAATTCGTTACAATTTACATTTTGATAGGACGCGTACTTTTTGTCTTATCCGGAAAAAACTGCATTAAAAATAGACAAATTGAATTTCTAGACAAACGACACACGATACGAAAAAAAAGGTAAAATTTGTTTACCCAAACAAGAATTAAAAATTTGTTATCGATTTTTTTTTATGATGCTTACTTTTTTCAATTATAGAAACAATTTAAGCAGTGAAAATACGTCCGTTTTAATACCAATGCATATTATGAATTGCAATAATATACATTTATTGAAATTATGTGAAGTTCGCAGGGTAGCTAATGATGAAATTTAAGGCAGAATAAGGAAGAAAGACTGAAGTAATCATGATAAATAAAATTTGTACCTTATTTCGCAATATATAAATAAGCAATCCCAGCCCGAGATACAGGAATAAATTTTATATAAATTTGATACAATATCGTTGCAAAATGTAGAATCGTTCGCATTTTGGAGAAAATCGAGTGCGAAGTACGAGACACGTGATGAGAATGTGTTCGTTAAAGCCGAAGGAGCTTCAACAAAAGACAGATTTTTTATATTCTCATCAGAGAAGAAGGTATTATATTTGTGTAAAATTTGACCCCCTCCGTTTTTGTCAAATATCCACGTCTTTAAACATTCTGAACCAAAAAAAAAACAGGTTTTCGCGAATGTGTTTGACTGCCTGTGTGTATGTACGTGGGTGAGTGTATATATATGTATGTGCGTATGTAGATTTTTAGCCTGTCAGCACGATAACTTCCGAAAGAATTGACAGATTGGATTGGGCTTTCGTATATTTTTGGAATGTCCTGAAATAAAGGTCAAGCACGTTAGCCAGCCATTTTTGATGAAAATCCAAGAAGTGAGCGCTTTTTCAAAATTTTTTAGGCCACTTTTTTCTCCAAATTCAAAAATTCTATGTTCGGATGCTTGCAGTACTTAACAAGTAAAAAATTTATCTCGATTACTTTTTTTTAATAAAACAAACATTACTGGAGTTGAGGCATGTACAGCATTTCAAAAAACAAACGAAAATGAACATTTTAAGCCAAACGACGCTCGATATGAAAAAAAGTGAATAGCCAAAAGTTGATCATACAATGTAGAAAATTTCACATTTTGGACAAAATGGACTTCCAAGCACGAGGTACGTGATGAGAATGTATTCGTTAAGGCTGAAGGAGCTTTAAAAAAAGAGAACTCACAATCACCAAAATACAGTTGTCGATGATGTGACCTTTAATTTTAAAAGGCCTATGCAAAAGTGTGGGGGGAATACAAAGACCGTGAGCGTAGCGCAAAGTAAATCCACATCAAGCGCGAAGCGCAAGAATCAACAGTCGCGCGCCCTAGACGCTCTCAAACATGCGAGCAGATTTTTGTGTGCGGATTTGAACAAGCTTCCGGTCGTTATTCATGAAAGTTCACCAAAAAGATTTGCGATGCATTTTTTGAACACCATAATATACATACATACATACATACATACATCCATATATATATATATATATATATATATATTTTTTAGATGACAGTTGCTCCCAGTGGGACCCTGCGGTGGTTGTTAACCTTTAGTTTTCAATTATATATATATAATTAAAAAAATACTTGCAAGGTTTCCGAAAATAAAGAGTTCTCTAACAGATAACAATACAAATTCAAGGACAGATAAATAAATAAGTGAGTTACTCAACAAAAATTTCCCATTTTAAACTAATTTAACCATAGGGGCGGCGTTTTCTCCTTCTTTCCCTTTGATGTCTTGTTCTAAAACGCCCTTTGTGTGGTTGAATTGTTCAAATTCAGAAAATAGTAGCTTAGTAATGTATTCATTTTCTCATATTTAATTATTGTATATGTTTTGTCAATAAACTTGCTTCTATAATGGTATCGTCAATATAAGGGAGCTTTCCGCTTCATAGCTTGTACAATTTTTTAATTTTTAAAATAAATTATTTATCTATGGAAAAGATGTTTTTTTTTGTTAACTAGTGTTATTTTAACTCATTTCGTCACTAGAATGACGGTTTTTGATCTACTAGCCTTTATTAAGATGTTTATTGAAAAACAAGTTTCGCTCAACGACGTTGAGCCTCATCAGGAATACATGTTTGGAAAATACAATTTACGAGTATTTGAAACATTTAGTTTTTGGTTGAGGCTATTGGAGTTTCAGTCAGTTTGAGAAAAAGACCTAGAGTTGAGAGTTGAGAGTACGTTAAATTTAACATTTTTCATGTATAATCAATTAGTTTAAAAATGAAATAAGTTTGATAAAAATGTAATAACACACACTCCTCGATATGCAGTCATGGTGATAAGGAGTGCTGCTTGAAAAAGTTTATTCATTTTAACACAAAAAATGCCCTGCATGTCCAGGAGAGTGTGTTTTCACATTTTTATGAAACTTATTTTATTTTTAAACTAATTCATTATACATGAAGAATGTTAAATTTAACTTATTCTCAACTCTACAATTTAGATCTCTTCCTCAAACTGACCGAAACTCCATTAGCCTCAACCAAAAACCAAGTGTTTCAAATGCTTGTAAAATGTATTTTTCAAACATGTGCATCTGAATAAAGACTAGTAGATCAAAAACCGTCATTCCACCGACAAAATAAATTAAATAATTCAACTTTTGTTCAATTCTTGTAAGTTTTTAATGGAAAAGCTTTTTATACATATGATTTTATTTATAAAATTGCGAAGAAGATAAAGTGCAGGAGTTTTTTTCATTAAAATTTGTTTAGCCATTCACTTTTTTTAACTTATTCACGTATTGAATTAAGAAACACATTCAGTGACCTAAAAACAATCCTCGGGTAGCAACTTTTGAGTAAATCCGATCATTTTATATATTTACAGTCCGCCATCTTGGATCCGCCATATTGAATTTCGTTAATTACAAATGTTATACTTCAAACTGGGATTCATTGACCAAAAATACCTTCGAAGAAAAGTTGAGAAAAAATAGACTCTTTTCGAAAAATTTTCTTCGCTAGTTTGAATTTTTAAAGTGAACCTCTCTCGATAAAATGGGAATACGCGTGGATTCAGCCAAAGGAGAATCGTTCTAAATGTCAAGTTTTAAAATCTTTTGAATTTTAATTTTAAGGACTGTAGATTTTGCAGCGTTTAAAGTAATTTATAAAAACTACATTTTTCGAAAACAACAAATTTCAATGTCCTTCCACTACAACCCACGCCCCTAATGTTTTAATCATTTATCAAATTGAGCTAAAACTTTCTAGAAAACTTCGTAAGATCTTAATTAACAACCTTCTCTCGATTTTTCGGTTTTTGCAAAGTCTAAAGACAGCAGCCCAGAAACCCTCAAGCAGCATGTTTTCCAGAAATACAGTGATTTTGTGATCTTTTTTAAATCTTTTCTAAGCCTTGATAAATGTGCATTCCATATTTTTCTATTCAATTTGTTTATAATGACACAAATTACTTATTTAAAGAGTCTTTATTTCAGATAACTCTTTAATTTTGTACGGTAGCAATTATTGATGAGAAAAATGTATTTCCTGCACAATAATCTCCACTTTGAGTAATTATATATCACATTTGTTTATAACAATTGAATTGATAAATTTAAATTTAAAGATTTTTCGGGTTTCAATCGTGTGCAAAACTACGAAACTTGCCGACGTTTCGTGAACGGCATGCAGCATGTTCTCTTAGTAGAAGCGTATGTTCTGATCCCTGTTTATGACTTTTGAGCACCGAAGGTGTTAGTGATGCCAGGCCATGTGCAGTATTGCTGAAATTAAATGGAAGCCTAAGCGCCTCTGCAGCCCTATCTGCAGCGTAGCTAAACCGCTCTTCGATGAAGTTACTCCAAGTTCATCTAGCCTCTACCCCCTGTATATCGCGGGAGGTATTTTCGAGGTACGGAAGATGTAGGATGATGCCTCTGATGGATTGCCATCATCTTGCGTGTGCTTCAGTCAAGTTGATTCAACTCACCGATGTTTCATTTTACTGCTCCAAGCGCGTAAAGCAGTATAGGAACGGCGATAAAATTGATCACCTGGATCTTATTCTTTTCTACGAATTTGGCAATACCTTTATTCAAGTGCCCTTTTTAATACACGCACATCTTAAGTTTTCGCTTGTGGTATATCCAGATGTGCATATGTTTCCCCATCACCAAGATGTTGAATCTCTCAACCTATAAGTTAGGCATTTGAAATTAAAAATTTAAATTCAACTTTGAGATTTAAATACTTGGCGGCTATCCTCAATTCTATTCGTGAAAATAATAAAATAATATATCTATAATTTCAAGTTGATTTTCTAAATTTATACGTAAATAAAAATTTGTGCGATTAAAACATCATTCCATCGCAATTACTATTATCTTTTGAACTTTATTTGAGTTGGTCCGTAATAAGTACGACTTTAATATGCATTTTTGCGTGTGCTACAGAAAATGAAGTTCGGAAAGTGTTCTTATTAATACCGAATTCATCATATATGAGTGTGTGCAAATAAAGTACACTCCTACGGGGTGATCCAAAAATTACATAAGAAGATTTCTGTTGGAGTGATTTGTTGAACTGTTAACATTTCTCATGAGGAATTCGTTGCGTTATGAGTTTAGTAACAATTAGAGAATAGATAAGCGCAACTGCGAGGCTAGCTGACAAGCGCAGCTTGGCTCTTAAATGCGTAGAATTCCAGTCAGACCACTGTCAAGCGTGCTTCGCCCTCTCTTCGACACTAACGATTTTTTGAATGAAAGAGCTGAGCTGCACTTCTTCAACTAAAATCACAGTTGCGCTAGTCCGCTGCCTAGTGATAATGTTCAAAAATCTAGTAAATGTGGTTATTTTTATGACAGAGTTTGAACCTCTGTTTCTTGTTACACCACAGAAAAAACAAAACAGGATATTTGTTGCCGACAATTATCATGTAAATAAAGTTGAGTTTTTTCGCATCGAAACAAAACAAGATTTAACAGAGTTGACATGAGTTCACCTGACGGATATTCTCATTCTAGTGTTCCTCGTGGCGGATCTTCTTATTCTCTTGATTTGTGTCTCTCTCTTCCCATACTTCATTTTCTAGGTTTTCCGGTAGGTCTTCCTGCTGAGAATTGAGTTTTGAACAAAGCAGACGTATTTTCAACATAAAAAATGAGTTTTACGGTAAGAAAACGAATTTTCAACAAAATACATATATTTTTATTATAAAAGGTTAAATTGCAACCAAAGATGCAAAAGTTGAATTTTTAGTAATCAAAAATTAAATTTCAGCAAGGAAATAATATATTATGCACCTAGGGGGAGAAGAGTTGCTTTCTCGACGAGTGTATATTTACTGTGCAAGTTTAGATTTTAGGCATTCCTCAAAATACAGTCATGATTTCAGTCCATATTAGATTTTGAATCAGGCAGCATAAAATTTATTTTTACTTATCCCAAATTATCAAAAATTAAATACAATAATTGCCGGACAATTAACTGTCATTTTGGAGGTGATTTATGGTAAATTAACATCAATTTACCAAAATTTAATTTAAAAATGTCTATGAATTTAGGAAAATTTTCGTTCATTTATGTTAATTTTCAAGATAATTATGGTAACTTACCATAAATTACCCAAAATTCATTTGCAAAAATGTCCATAGATTTCCGGATTGAAATTTTCGGTTATTAATGATAATTTTACAGGTAAATATGGTAACTTACCCTAAATGAGCCAACATTAATTTCTTAGTTTCCACAAATTTCCTGAAATTTATGAAAATTTTTGGTAATCAAAGTTAATTTACGGAAAATTATCAGTTTTATGTACATGGTAACAAGTACTTTCCTTCTCGACTTTTGCTCAAAATTTGTACACGTTGTTTTCTTTATTTTTGGATTAAAAAAACATTGTACTTGTATTTAAATAAAATTCATGTCCTCATTTATTTCGAAAATTTCTTATGATTGTAAAATTCATGATGATTTTCAATATTTTACGCTAGTCGTAGAGGGCATGCACTTCATCGACACGCGTGCGACGCATATGTCACGCATATGCCGACACATCTGTTTGGTGATCTACGTGACACGCGTGATTATTTATTCGCACTCGTGCCTGCACCGGGCGTAGCACCATGCGCGCATATTGTTATCTGGGATGGAAGAGGAATGCATGAAAATGCAGAGAATTCATTCCCAGAGGAGATTTGATACAAAGCTGCTTTGACAGAGAAACAAAACTGATTGACAGAGAAATTACAGGAAAAAACAGACTTTGTTTGCTTCTATCTGCAAGCAGTTCCTCTCGAAAAGTTTCTTCTAAGTCCTTTTCTGCAAATCTCGATAAGACATAGTTTGCAGAGAAATTGTAGAAAGAAGCAGAGCTTCCCTGCACTTTTCTGCAAATATTTCTCTCTACATGGTACTTTTTCCTGAAAATTTCCGTCACACATAATTTAGAGAGAATTTGCAGAAGATAGAGGAATGCCGAGATTCTCTGCATTTCGCAGCAAATTGAGTTTTCTTTACATACTAATTTTCAAGCAAATATCCGTCAAACAAAATTAACAGAGAAATTAAGGAGTATTACAGATAAAAGAAGGAAAGTTTATCTGCATTCATCTGCAAACGTGATTGCAGAAAGGTCGCGGAAAAAATATACGAAGATTTTTCCACCAGGGACGTTTCTGAGTTTAAACTTAGCTTGAGGGAGATTATTAAAATTTATTGGAAGTCTCCAACGAATAATTTCCGCTAATTGCGTTTGAATGTTGCCCCCCCCCACCCCCCCTATTGGGTTACAGACATGACCTTGATATTTACCGGATATGACAGGTAGCGCCTGCGGCAACCAAAGCCTAAAATCCCTTGTGAATAGAAATTTGAAATTTACATAAGATATAGCATCTGTGCATTGTTTTGACATATGATAAATGCATAAATGATGGCTTCAAAAACGTATATAACATTTTTCAAAACGAAGCAAAATAATAGAGGAAACTTTCTTGCAAAAAGATTTCGTGAAAATTTTTTCTTCTCATTCTAGCTAAACCCGTTCTAGTTTCGTTGTTGGTTATCAACATAACCTTCAAAATTACGGGTCGAATGTAAACATGTGGGATTGCTTTAAATTTTCCTCTTGATAAATATTGTTATTTTGTAAATTTACGACAATATAGATACTATGTATTTTTTAAGGTTTCTGTAAACATTTACCTTAACTCTATGAATATACTACTAGAATATCCATATGTTTGAAATAGATAAAATTAGGAATATGTTATGTACATAAGGGTGATCCAAAAACACTTTTTTAGAGGGTAGCCACCCCTCCCCCCCCCTCGGGTCCCTGATAACTACCCTTAAAGCCAAAAATGTAAATTTTTTATGAAATCGACCTTTTGAGCACTTTATTCAATTGGTTAATAAATTTTTAATTATTTGAACAAATTGAATTTGTTAGAGTAATTTTTTTTCTAAAAATTATTGCTATTTGTCTAGTGGAATATTTATTAACATTAGTTTATTAATCTTTAATAATTTGAACAAATAGAATTTGTTTGAATTTTTTTTCTCGATTTTTTAAAATAATCATTATTACTACTTCATTAGTCGAATATTGATCAACACTGGTTAATTAATTTTCAATTGTTATAGAAATTCCATTTGCTTAAATCATTTTTTCCCAAAAATTCGTTTTTTATACAAAAAATATTACCGTATTATCGTTAAGTGACATCAATTTATTTTCAGATATTTTCCAATCGTTGAGGTAATAAATTACACAGGCCGACAAATTTTAAAGCGAGAGACCAGGCCTAACATTTCCGACGGATTTTGATGCGCTGAATCCGAATCCGAGCTCAAAATTGCTCCTGTACGTCAGGTTTTCATGATATCCTAACCTAAAGTGCAAAAAACGCGTTTTTAGCTGTTTTTGAGGTTATGTAACCGAACAAGAAAAATGTCTACCACAAAAGCTAAGAGGAACCTCACATAACAACCTTGTGAAGCTCTTCACTTGGGGTGATCGCTAGAGAGATTGATCAGCAACCTGGGTCAGAGCAGTTTTTCGGCACGAACGTGTAATTTAAATGAATAACACAAAACTTCTAGATTAATCTAAAAATCTATGCCTTCTTCCCAACACTATTATTTTCCAACCGAGCGAGTCACGCTTACCCCGAAAGGGAAATGGCTTAATGGTATAATATGTTTTCCCTACAAATTGATTAAAAGATACTTCTTCACGTTTAATCGGACAATTAATTATTTATGCAAAAACTGATATTTATCTTAGAAATTAACTACATGTTTAAACAATTATTATTATTTTATTACGCAACAAATTCATATTTGTTTGAATAGGTTTTTTTGTTTATGCAATTTTGTTCTGAAACAAATGTTTTAAGTTTATATTTTCTGTAATTGATGCGGTAATTTGGCAATGTTAAGAGCACATTTTTTATTGAAACCATTATCGAATTGCTTGAACAATTTAATAAAAATAATTTGTGGGACAGAATAGGGCGAGATGACCATAGTTATCATTTTCAGTAAAATATTTGCAATTTCTAGTAGTTTTTAAAAATGCAAGTGGTTCTATAAATTTAATAAGCCTTCCTGTATCAATTTCATGAAAGACGAACTGTTGCAAAAATAGAACACTCGAATTCCAAAGATGCGAGCTCCAAAGACACGAACACTCCACAGATACGAGCCTCCCGACTCCAAAGTAACGAGCGAAATTTTTTCCCGATTACCCTCACCCTATTCGAGAGTGACGGGCGCGCGAATGCGTGCTGCTTTGAATTCGCCGTTTGTTCACTGCGAATTGCATACGCGCACATACGCGTAGCAGGCCTGCTTGCGTTCTCACGCATTACCCCCGAAATATAAACGTCGCAGGAGTGAGAGCCCCTTTCACGCTCGTATCCTTGGTGTTACCGATTCCCGAGATTCTCGTTTCTTTGAAGTTAGAGTGTAAATGCAATAAAAATATGAGAATTATCAATTGTGCACATATCTCTTATCGTCCCTTGCTCTGGGGTGAGGTGAGACACCTCAACTATTTATTAGTTTTTGTAATAGAAGATTACTTTTTATTTTTTTCGTACACATAAATGATTATTTGAAGTTTTCTGAGAATATAGCTATCATGATGAAATATCAATCTTTTCACTATTAAGCAATATGATTATGCTTACCTACTCATGCTCTGTAAAATGTTAAACAAATACTTTGTAAATATGACTGATATTTGTAGACTGTACAAGACAGTTTTACAGAGCATGCTGGGCGGCAACACACAGTAACACGTGAGTCAGATTGCACGAAAATCCGACAGTTGTTTCGTCAACCGTTAACAATGACTATACGTGTCGCGATGGCAAGTGATAGTCAAGATGGACAGCTTATGCAGTGTACTCTACCTCACTTTGGAGAAAAAGCTGAAAATGATTTAACAGAATATTTTACTATTCTATTTTTGGTTGAAAATTTATCTTTGTTAGATGAGAATTCAACTATTTGGTTTGAAATTGATATATTTTATTTATAAATCAAAACATCGGCCTCAGACGTCAAAGCCGTGGTTTACTGAATCGTAACACAATATACTATTAAACCAAACTGATGAATTTTCTACGAAAATGATAAATCTTCAACTAAATAGTTGAATTTTATACCAAAAAATTAATTTTCAACCATAAAGAATAATTTTCTACAAAAAAGACTAATTTTCCACAAGATATATAAACTTTTAAGCAAGTAGTTTCATTTTTAAATAAGAAATATCAATTTTCAACGAAATAGTTGAATTTTTATCCAAAAAAGACCAATTTTACACCAAAAATAGAATATCTAAATTTTCTGTTAAAAATCGATCTGATTTTTCAAAACAGCATTAATCTCTCTATGTACCTCACGATGTGTGGATGAACCTTTGAGCTTTCCAATAGAAAGATGATAAGTCAATGGGAGGTTGAATCGAAAGCTTTCCCGTAATCAATCCAGGCGATTTTTACAGGCATATCTATCGATGTGCAGGTTCTTTCGACATCCTGCTACGCCTTTCTTTGAGCCGCGTTGTTCGTACATCTCTCGCCACACAGGTCCAATTGTCCAAACAATGCAACATGTCAAAAAGTCCTAAAAATGCCGTGATTTTTGTAAGAGGAAAAAAAAGCTGTGAAAATTCCGTCAAACCACTCAAATCAATCGAGAATGCCCTCGAGTTCAAAAAGAATAACAATTTGAAATACAAATCACTATAAATTGATTAGAGAAATATTCGAACATTATTACAAATTTCAAGAAAAACTATTAAATTAATCCCTGGAACCTGTCAAAAAGTCCTAAACATGCCGTGATTCTTATAAGAGGAAGAAAGCTATATAACTTCCTTCAAACCATTAAAATCAATCGAGAGTTCCCTCGAATCCAGAAAGAATAACAATTTCAAATTCAAATCACTATATATTTATTAGAAGAATATTCGAGCATTATTACAAAAATTAGGGAAAACCATTAAATTGATTCCTGGAACCTGTCAAAAAGAACTGAGAATGCCATGATTTTTATAAGAGAAAAAAAAGCTTTGAAACTTCCTTCAAACCATTAAAATCAATTGAGAATTCCCTCGAATTCAATGAAGATAAGAATTTAAAATTCAAATCACTATACATTAATTAAGAATATATTCGAACATTATGATAAAATTAAGTGAAAACCATTAAATTAATCCCTGGAACCTGTCAAAAAGTCTTGAAAATGCCATGACTTTTATATGAGAAAAAAAAAGCTTCGAAACTTCCTTCAAACCATTAAAATCAACCGAGAATTCCCTCAGATTCTAAAAGTAAAACAATTTCAAATTCAAATCCCTATACATTTGTGAGAAATATATTCGAACATTATTATAAAACTCAAAGAAAACCATTAAATTAATTACTGGAACATGTCAAAAAGTCCTAAAATGCCATGATTTTTGTAATAGGAAAAAAAGCTTTGAAACTTCCTTCAAACCATTAAAATCAATCGAGAATTCCCTCGGACTCAAAAAGGAAAACAAATTCAAATCACTATCAATTGATTAGAGAAATATTCGAACATTATTACACAATTCAGCGAAAACCATTAAATTAATCCCTGGAACCTGTCAAAAAGTCCCAAAATGCCATGATTTTTATAAGAGGATAAAAGAGCTTTGAAAATTCCTTCAAATCATTAAAATCAATTGAGAAATCCCTCGAATTAAAAAAAAAACAATTTCACATTCAAATCACTAAACATTAATTAGAAATATATTCGAACATTATTATAAAATTCAAAGAAAACCAATAAATTAATTACTGGAACATGTCAAGAGTCCTAAAATGCCGTGATTTTTGTAAGAGGAAAAAAAGCTTTGAAACTTCCTTCAAACCATTAAAATAAATCGAGAATCCCCTCGAAGTCAAAAAGAATAACAATTTCAAATTCATATAACTTTAAATTTATTAGAGAAATATTCGAACATTATTATAAAATACAGTGGAAGCCATTAAAATAATCCCTTCCGTAATTAATTAATTAATTCCATTTAAAGCACTGAAATCAATTCACAAATATAAATTGGTATAATCTACTCATCTGGCAAAGTAGTATCCAACATTATCTATTTTCTTTCCCATTTTCAGGTTACACTGTTACAAATAATAAAACTTTAGCATTTTATATTTTAATTTCTTACCAAATTCTGGGAGAACCGAACTTCTTCTTCTCAATCACTTCCCCGACTTATTCTGAGAATAACGGGTAACCATTTGTCAAGCTTCAGTTTGAAATCACGAGCTTTTTTCAAGTTAACTGTTGGAAATATTGAATGTTTCAAACGGACCTCTCTGAGATATTCTTGAAAATGTAAAAAGAGAAGGCATTCCTGAGATACTTTGGAAGTCTTGATTTATTCTAAGTAAATTAATTAGAAAAATATTCCAACATTATTATAGAATTCATTGAAACCCACTAAATTAATTCCTGGAACTGTCAAGAAGTCCTAAAAGTGCCATGACTTTTATAATAGGAAAAAAAGCTTTGAAACTTCCTTCAAACCGATAAAATCAATAGAGAATTCCTTGGAATTCGAAAAAGATAACAATGTCAAATTAAAATCACTATACATTAATTAGAAATATATTCGAACATTATTAAAAAATTCATAGAAAACCATTAAATTAATCCCTGGAACCAGTCAAAAAGTCCTAAAAATGCCATGATTTTTATAAGAGGAAAAAAAAGAAAATTACAGGTTGCTCCTCCATTCCGAACTAAATACATATGAAACGTAATATAGAAAAAAGTGAAAATGAATAAAAATTGGCTGATATCACTGACTCACTGATGCGGTAATTGCCTGTAAGTGTTAGACGTTTCCCCGCAATCGATTGGCAGTGACAAAGGATGTGAGTAGCTGTCTCATTATTCTTTCCGCACAGACGACAGAGAGGACTTTCCGCAAGCCCTATCTTATGTCTGTGATATCCGAGGTTCCCATGTCCTATACAAATTTCTGTTAGGACTTTGGTTTCGATTCTCTCGAGCTTGGGTATTTCCCTTGCTCAGTTAGACCTAAGCTTTAAGACCAAGAGTGTTGTGGCCTGTCTGCAACCAGAGATCAAATCCCACTCATTTTGATGTTCTTCAGTCAGCCAACTGTTAATTTCTTTAGTGACTGACCTACTGGAAATACCTAAAACTGGCCCGCGTTCAGTAAAAATTCTTCTTGGTGCTAGTTTGTCTAGCCTATCGGATATCTCATCGCCCTAGATACCGCTGTGTTCAGGGATCAATAGCAGAGTAACTCGATTTTCCGTCGCTAACATATTTAGTGTCTCAAAGCATTCCCGTACTAATAGCGACGTGGTCGTTGTTCCATTCAAGGTCAATATAGCAGCCCTGCTGCCTAAGAAGATACGGATGTTTCTTTTGTTGTCACACTCTTTTCCATCGTAGGCGCACTGGAGTATGGCTATAATCTCAGATTGCAGAACTGTGGCGTAGGACCCAATCTCGATTGTGAAGCTCATTCAATTCCTTCCACGATATACACCGGCTCCTGCATTCTTCTTGTTCCTGGACCAATTTGTAAACCGGTTGTCTCCATCACTGGGCAGGTGTGCGTCAACTTCGAAGCACCAGTGACGCTTCTCAGGATCAGTCCCCTGATCCTTTTCAGTTGAGACTTCACAGTGGAATGCTCTACCCTGCTCTACCAGACCACCACCGCATAGGTAAGCCTGGGTCGCAAGATCTCTGTGTAGATCCACATAAGTATCTCTGGTTTCAAGCCCTGGCTTTTCCCTGTGGCTCCCCGACAGAGCCATAGAGTCGCTCCTAGCTTCTTGCACTTGTTTTCCCAGGTGCTCTTTTCATAACAGCTTCTTATCCAGAATAAATCCTAAGTAGATATTTAGCTCGTTCTTTGATTGCTAGTTGTTGTCTTCCAAGTGTCAGTGTACTCGTGGTTCCTCACGTATACCTTCTGGTGGAAACAACCGCGTTTGTCTCACTTGGAGTGACCGATAATCCAGTTTTATTGCACCATGAATTCACTATCATCAACGCTTACTGCATTACTCCGAAGAGCACATCCAATGAAGGCTGGGCACGATAACCAGTATTCCGTCCGCATATCCTATGACGTAGTGGCCCTTACTTGAGAGTAGATAAAGCAGTTCATCCAATACTAGGAACCACAGCAAGGGCGATTAAACTCCTCCCTGCGGACATCCCGAGTCAACCGTTCCATATAAAGTGATACCACCCTTAGTCGCAGTTAGATTTCTGTTGGCCAACAGGTGGCACGTCCATTTCACGACTGCAATATGCATACCATGTGTGATCATGGCCGCCCTGATCACCTCTCCAGAGGTGTTATTGGAATTCCTTTCATTTCCATAAAGGTTCCAATCGCGAGGCCTTTCTCCTTCAGTTGTCCTTCAAGTAGGTTTACTGCTCTGCTTAGGACCGTCTCCGTCGAGTGACCAGCCCTATAGGCGTGTTGCTCCTTGTGAAGTGGCCTCCTTGACAAGACCTTGTTGCGAATATATCTATCCACAAGTCGATCCACTGTTTTTAGTAAGAAAGATGTTATGCTCGGGGACGGAAATTCTCGGGTAAGGTATAACCGATCCTACCTGCTTTCGAAGTAAAGACTACTCTCGTAACCTCCATGCCGCCGAGGCATGAACCAACGTCAGACAAGCCCTAGCAAGTCCCACTAGCGGCCCTATGATAATCTCTCCAGCCCTCTGTAAGAGGATTGGATGTATGGCATCTGGGACAGGAGACTTGTAAGGACTGGAAGACTTTAGGACCCACTTGAACCTGGCAGGTGTGACAGTCTCGTTGGCTTGTTGCTGTTTCGGGCCCATTTGAGCCGTAGGCCTCCGTACTCTTTAAGGACTTCCCAAAGTTTACTTCTATTTACCTTGTCAAATGCTTTTTCTAGGTCAACAAATGCAATTATTATTATTTTCTTTTTAAGCAGATGTGTGGCTATAGATCGGAATAGAATAAATCAAAACTAACATTTTTTGATTTTTTAACAGGTGAAAAACCCCGAAATATACGTCAAAATTCACAAACAAAAATGGCAACAAAGAGCCATTTTTCGAATTTTTGATATTTTTGATCAGTGCTTGTCCCGGCTATTGCCATACTTGCACATTTTAAGAATATTTTTGATATTTTTTGTTGGACCCCTGAGCAGCGAAATCATGTCAACGAGATGAGGATTGTGTTTCCGGGACACATTATTTTATATGCCATAGCGTCCCCTATTGTTTCGATTTAATTTCATATCCATGTGTTTTGCTAGCTTTTTTAGGCTTCTGAAAATTTATAGAAAAACTTTCAACAATGAAAACTATATTATCTGTTTTTATTGAATTTTCAAAAACACTTTTTAAAAAACCTGGTCAAACTATAATACCCCCTTAAGCTTTTGAAGCAAAAAATATTTAGTTTCAAGGCTTCAAAACTTAAAATGTTTCAGAATTGCGGGTTCAACATTATAATTTTAATTTGAAATTATAGACATTTTAAAGATGATAAATATATTATTAATACGCCCGAGCTACGAATATTATCTTGAGGACAAAATTGGTATTTTATGTATGTATGTTAAAGAACATTGTATATTTTTAATTGCACATACAAAATCAGTGTGATTGATTTGGAACTAGAATTTGTTAAATTTAAATTTTGAATTTAAATATCCATGAAATCAAAGAATTTGTTACAATTTTTGAAATTACTACTACCCCGACATTTATTCAACATTTTTTTTGGCTTTGGCATTGAACTATTTACTAAATGTACCCTTATGTCTGGTCATCTACATTTCTAGGTTTGACGACAGATTAAACAGGAAATAAAAATATCTACAACCTTTAATAAAGAATTTCAATCTTTTGAATTGTTGTTAAAATATAAAGTTAAATGATTTGATAAAATATTTTACGAAATTGTATATATCGTTTTATTATATTTTAATTAGCGTTCATTATGATCCCAATCGTTCTTCAAGTACTATACAAATATAATTAATAATCATAAATTAAAATAAATATTAAAATAGCTACATCGGCTTTTATAGAATTTTAATTTTAATTTCAAATGACTTTCAGTAATCTCTATATAGATTACTTTTATTTGAATATAAGATTTTATCCCAGAGCAGGAATTATAAGCAAATAAATAAATTAATAAGTTAATTTGGATTTTATATCGTAATAAGATGTTCTTAAAAGACAAAATCTCAGAAAAAGATTCTTCGATTCAAATGAAATTTCTTTGTTTAACAAAAAATGTTTTTTGTTTGTTTGTTCCAATAAAAGTGTTTCTTCAGTTTATAATGATTTTCTTAATTTTGAAGTTATTTTTGGGTAACTGAAAATAATATGTTAAGGAAAGGCTTTCTTTTATTCAAGACAAATATTTTTGTGATTGCTTCTGGAATTCTGAGTGTTTCTTATGATTTTTTATTTCAGACACTGATCCATTTTGAAGATGTTTCAATACAAAAGATGAAAACTTGACAAAATTCTCTGAATAATTCGCAATTGAAGATTCTTCAATTCTCAATGTGTATAATTTATAAAGATGTCATTTTGAAAGTTTGTTGTTTGTTAAGTAGTTCAATTTTTACGATTTATATTTGAAAACTCTTTAATTTTAAAGATGTATAGATCGAAATTCTTCAATTTTTATGATTTTGAAGAACAAAAGTCAAGACTTTTCAGATTCTATAAAATCATCAGAATTACCGATTTTTCAAATGTAAATTTCCTAAATTGAAAAATGTTTAATTTTAAATATTTACATTAAAAAGTTCTAAAATTTTCAAGAAATGCAATTGAAAATTCTTGAGTTTAAAAATATAGAATTGAAATTTTATTCAATTTTTAAGATTTATATTTTAAATGTGGGTATAAGCAATTTTAAAGATGTATAAATCGAAATTCTTCAATTTTTATGATTTTGAAGAACAAAAGTCAAGACTTTTCAGATTCTATAAAATCATCAGAATTATCATCATATACATTTTGTAACAAAAAATCCTATTCTATTTCTAGTGTTAGACGTTCCTTCTAATTAATGTATTCCTGGTGAGGCCTTGCGTCGCTGGGCGAAAGTTCAAAATCAAATAAAATTTTTGAACAAGGAGAACTACCAGGCTAGTAGATCGAAAACCGTCACTACATCGACGACCTACGTTGTAGAGCATATTTTTCTGTAAAGAATGACCTATAGTCGTCATGCACGACTTGAAGCATAGGCTGCGTTGCATATTACATTGTTCTCCTCGTGCAATTCGAACTGCTCGTCCCTCTTATGAACTTTAAAAGTAAGTTAATTAATTGAAATTTAGTTATTTAGAAAATACTTTTCTTTCAATTTCTGCTCTGTAACAAATAATTTGTTTACATATTTGAGTATCACATAAACAACATATTTACAAAACGTATCATTTTTAAATCATTAGAATATTTTTGAACTCAATTCCGGGAAAAAAATTCTTAGAATGCTACTCTAATGTATTTTTATTTTACATTATTTTTAATAGCTTTGGACCTCCTTTTAGGATCATACGTATCAGCCAAAAATGAACTTACAACTTCTGTTTCTTCTTAAGTAGTTAAGGTATGAAAAATTCGACAGCTGCTGAAGATGTTCTTTATCCATATTTGCCATGGCTACGAATGCCGTCAATTTATCAATTCCGAAAAAGAAGGATGTTGCGGCAGAGCCAGTTATTGCGTGCATGACCCTAAAGCCGATTATACGTTATGATTCAGTTTAGTCGTTAAAATATGCATTAGAATTTACAGTCACTGATCAACTCAAGAAAATATTTTTATACATAAAACTATAAGCGGACTTTCTTTCAAATATGTGTTGTTCGGCAAATAAGTAGCATGAAGACATCAGTGTCTGGGGATTCCACAATAATTGGACGATTAATTGTTCCTAATGCCTGAATTCGCTTTGCGTGAAAAATAAGACGCGTGTATCTATCTTTGGTTGAATCCGAAATAAGGATCAGCGAGTTGTGCAGAAGCTGTAATAACTTGTACAGTCTCTCGAGGATAAAGTCCGCGAATAGTCCGTCTTAGTAGATCGCCCTACCATTATTGCACATTTTTGTTGATTTCCTGATAAGAAGTGCATACCAATTTGGTCAGCTCAGATTTGTTTTCGCTATTTCCAAGAAGTTTCTTAAAATCAGGAAAAGGGTTACTTCCATTGATGTTGAATTTGCTACCCACGTTGCCATATCTGCGGAATCGTTCTTCTTAATTCCGATTTAGAGATAAGTCGTCTGAATTTATGTTCTGCACGTCTGTCCATTTATTTTAATTGCTGATTACTCTTTCAGGTCACTGAATGTTTTTGAAGATGTCTTAGTGATTAGATCGTAGAATTCTTTGCAGCTTGAAGGGTTTTCCAGCGGTCGGCTTGAGATAAATTGGAAAAACTTCTTTTTGTCAACACGAAGTGCATTCAGCAAACTGTTGGAAATTTCAGGTAGTGCCACAAATCCACTGCTTATATTAATTCAGGCATCAGACCGTACTTCAAGTGAGAAAGGATCAGACATATGACATTTCACATAATTCAGAATGGTAACAACATGATCATCGTCTGTTTTTGATGCAGTTTGTCTTTTTTCTTCGTGTTTGAATTCCTCGTACATATTATTTGCATTTTTGCAACTACATCGAGCTTGCATCGGTAAAGAATAAACACCAAGAGTGTTTTGCGTTATTGTCCAAGGAAGGACTGTCGAATTCTTTCTTGTAAATCCTATTAGAGAAAAAACAAACGTGAATTTTTGTTTCGGATCATTTTCAAGTAGATAAAGTTGAATTTTTTCGCATCGAAACAAAATAAGATTTAATAGAGTTGACATGGTAACCTTTTTCCATGTGGTGGATCAATCTTAACATGCGAAGTTAATTTTTGTTGCAGATAAAGATTACTCTGAAATCGCTGTAAAGATTACATTTAGTTTTTTCTGTGACAACTTCACTATTGCTTTTCGTATCTTTCATAACAGTCCTTTTTACTCTCTTATTAGTCTACAGGGCTTTAAATGGAACTGGAGTAAATTTTATAGAAAAATTTCCACCCAAGAATTCTTTGCGAACTTCATCTGGAAGTCTAAACATGACATCCAATTTTTGATGAATTGAATGGAACAGCACTTTCCGCAATAATCTTGGAATCATACTGCTGTTCATTCATGCACACACATTGTAGTTGTTCGTGCTTTGGTGATGAAGTTTTCGCGACGTTTTTGAAGTTCTTGCAGTGCCTCATTGCATTTTTGAACTAGCTATGCAGGCTTTCAAATCATAGAGTCCATAAATGCTTCAATGGACCGAAGTGTAGAATTAAGGATGGGTAATGACAGATGTAGTGATGTTTTGGTCGCAAGGGTATGTCGGGAAAACATTTTATCCTTAAATCCACATTGTCTTCTATTTCTTGTTCCAAAAGAGCAACTTGCTCCACGGATATGGCAGGAGCACATGCAAGAGAGCAAACTTCTCGAAGATGCATGAACATCTCCTAAACATAATCTTCAGTCTTGAACTTTGTCATGAATAACAATAGGGAACACTAAAAGGAGTCTTCTGATTTCACTTGCAGATGCACTTACTTTCTTTGATGCTTCTTTGATGGGAGGAATCATGTCTTGACTTGTAGAACAGAACCGGAAATTGTGTAATCGCTCATTCAAATAGGCATATGAAAACCAACCTT
The DNA here is from genome assembly GCA_011634705.1 of Andricus grossulariae. Lineage (NCBI taxonomy): Eukaryota > Metazoa > Arthropoda > Insecta > Hymenoptera > Cynipidae > Andricus > Andricus grossulariae. Next base: position 120,325,949 of record JAABKJ010075445.1, on the reverse strand, counting down.
CACCCACAAAATATTTAATTGCAAACATTAAATCAGAGGGAACAACCCCTTCAAATAAATCGTGAGCTGGACAAGGTGACAAACCAGGGTTGCAAACGTTATAATGTAGTAACTCATTCAAAACGGACTTCCGCTTCACCCCTAGAACCATCTGATGCTCTTCCTTTGCCCGTTCACAACATAAATGATAATTATCTACGTTTCGAAGCTTCTGCACCCTGTACAGTCCTGCTTTTAACATGTCTCTACTTATTTCGCTGAACCGACAAAAATTTATTGAAGAGCTGAAATTTTCGGTAAAACCCCCAATTTGATGACTTCCTAAGTTATCGCCCAACATTACCAGCAACGTTCCAAGATAATGTATTCTTCTACCCTGAAAACAGATCGTTAATCATTCAGATTCTAACAACTTCAAGTCTGTCATCAAATGTTTCAAAACTTTATCCCATCCATATATTTCTACGTATTTCTCGCGACACAATAAAACCAGTTTCAAATTACGTAACTTCGATCTTAAAAAAGTTGGAAAATTACCTGGCACCATGTACAGGCCTACGAGTTTAAATTTCTTTTTTGACGATCCGAGCGGGTTCACGATTTCGAATGCATCTTGAAATGCAATTTGATAAATCATACGGGATTTTTTAAATGTAAAAACTGATTTTTTTTAATTACCGTTCCATCACATTCATCTGAGAATACATTATCGTTTATCGCTGTCCTAGTGTTTTCGAAAAGTTCGCGAACATTCTTATCGGCCAATACATTTTCTAAGCTTTTCATTATTGGTACATAATGATAATAATGTTTTTTATTTTTATCTGCATCTTCATCGCCATCTTTCTTTAGTTTAATCTCTAAGGTTAAATGAAATTAAAATTTTCTGTGTAATACTTATCGCGCGCATACTTATTTCGTAAAGAAGCAGTATGAAGATCAAGAGGATCTGTGAAAGGTACAAAACTGATTTTAAACATGTTTAAAAGACGTTCCTTTTCAGCTTCTGAAAAATTACTATCACGCAAACTAGTCTGAAATTGTTCGAGCGAACGTTGAAAAGCTGAACCTATTCCCTGGACAGTAGTCTGCAGGATGGGTTCTGTGAAAATTGTTTCGCACGTAACAAGAGCATCATTTCGGCTAACATTCTCGTCGAATCTGCATCCTCTGTTTCACCTACTTTAAATAGAATGTCATTTAATGCACCTTCATCTACAGCAGTATCATCTTGAAGGACAGATTGTTCATCTTCATCAGAATCATAGTCCTGTATATCATCTTCGTCATCGACTCTGCTTCGCAAATCATTATTATCATCGTCATCTACATTTTCGTGTACGTTGTTCCTAAAATCAATCTCCATTTTCTCATCCTCATCACCTAGAAAGTGGAGGAACAAATAACACATTTGTACATTGTATACGTGAATAGGTGATGCTGAAGGGAGATTAAGGATTATAAAGGATTTTTTTATAAAAAATATTTCCTTGTGGCAGCAATATCCTTGTTGAATAACTGTAACAAATATGGAGCTCATTTGAAGAAATAATTCTGATTTTAAATTCACAAATATGTTATCAATTAATTCCTTAAATGATCAGAAATAAGTAAACTCCTCAAATATTCACAGCAGCCGTTATTTGACATAACCGTACATGTAATATTTCGGATATTTCAGTTGAATATTTTGGATGTTAGACAGTAACATCTCACTTTTTAATATTTACAGATACTAACTTTGAACATCTAGATTGCTGTCCTATAGTTAAACATAAAATATCTTAAACCTGAACATCCAGATGTTACGTTTAAACATCCATTTTTCTACGGGTAGAAAGTTTAGTCGAAAAACGCTAACGTGTAGCAACAATAACTACATATTCTTTAGATTGTAAATCCTCTTTTAGAAACGCGAGCATATAACCTAAAAATTTTCAAAAATGGTCAATTTAATGATTTTAGTTTATAATGATTGTCGGTGATAACCGTTAACATAGAACTTTAAACTCTTTTAAAATTGAAAATCTTCAAAATCTATATCGATATTTCCGATCAAACCCGCTAGCTTAATCTACAATTGCATACACAAATTTTTTATCTTTCTTTGAAATCTAATAATTTTTTACTAAAAATACCGGATTCCGGTGTAAAACGCCAAAATAACCTAAAAATGTTAAAAAGTTGTAGATCATTTAAATATAATTTTTTTAAATAAAAATAATACTTTCCAATGAAAAACGCTAACATATCCAAAATTATAAAAGATTCTAAATCTTGTTCAAATTATTATGATTTTTGTTTGGCAATATCAATCATCAATGTAAAATAACAACGTAACCTAGAATTGTTCTAAACTTATATGAATTTTATCTAAATCTAATAATTTTTATAAAATTTCAATTTCCGATAAAAAAAAGTCTTACGCTATCAGAAATTGTTAAATCTTATAAATTTAATTATTTTAAACAAAACCCATTTAATTTATATGTAATGATTTTTGTTTTAAAACACTAATTTCAGGTGAAACACACCAAAATAACCTGAAGGCGATGACTATAAGGGCTAGTATTACGAAATTTTCCGTAGCGTCAGACCTGAATGAGCTGGAAAAGTCTTACGGAAAACTCCGCAATGATAGACAGTTCGTAACATAAATTTGCTGAAATATTTTTAATATTCCTTGAAATATAATAATTTTTTATCAGATTAACCCAATGATTCCCGACGAAGAACACTAACGTAAGGTAACACAAATTTGTCCATGAATTGCAAATCTTCGTCGACATGTAATGATTTTTGTTTCAAATAACCGATTTCATGTAAAAAAAACTTTAATATAATATTGAAGTATTCAAAAATTTCAAATCTAGTTCGTACTATAATTATTCTTGTTTTAAAATGTCAGTTTTTTGTGTAAATCGCTAACATAACCTAAAATTGTTCAAAAATTATGAACCTTTAAAATCTAATGATTTTTGTTTAAAAATGTAAATTTCCTGTAGAAATCGCTATCAAACCCGAAAACGTAAATTGTTGAACATTTTTTTATCTTTTAAATCTAGTAAGATTTTATTAAATAAAGTACCTACTACCGATGTACAACGTTAATATACCCTGAAATTGTTGAAAATTTTGGGAATCTTGATGATGATGTTTGTTTAAAAATTCTAATTTCCGGTGGAAAAAATTAATACAACCTAAAATTTTTAGAAATTTTAAGGCTTTCTCGAAATTTTCTGATTTTATATCAAAATTCTTTTTAAAAAATACTAATTTTTAGCGAAAGGGACTAATATAAAACATGTATAATATTTCAAATAGTTTATTAGACAATTTGGAAGTTTTAATTTAACCGCGCAAGACTATTTTAAAAACACAAATGTTTCTCAATTCGCAAAAAGTTTTCAATAGTTTTCAAAATTTAAGATATAAAACAACTTCAAGTAATAAAAAGCCAATCAGTTTTTCAACAACAATCATTGCGAGATTTTCGAGACATATATCGTTACACTCTTTACACAGGAGAGTAAAATAATAGTTTCTTTATAAATTAAATCTTATAAGAACAAATGTATTTTAATTGAGTGTATGATATTTTTACATTCTCATTCATGAGAGTGTAATGTTATTATTATTATTATTATATCATTAAGCCGTTTCCCTTTCGGGGTAGGCATGAATTGCTCGGTTGGAAAGTAGTGAATTTTTTAAAGTTTCAGAAATCTTCACAAATATTTATGGAAGCATGACTTTTCAAAATGAAAAATTATTAAAAATTTCCCAAAGAATCTTGACGACATTTTTATACGCATGACAAAACTCCACATTTGGTAAATAAATCACTTTATAAAGTAAACTATTGCATATTTCACCATTTTGAAAAATGCATTGCATTCAGAAATGATCGAAGAATATCTGTGAATTTTTTCAGATTTTTCCTAACGTCGCCCTCCTTCTGGGAACAGGTCAAAGTGGACCCCTGAAAAGAGAGGCCGAAAACCCCTGTTTTTTGGGACGTTTTGCCCTCGAACTATTGCAAAAAAATTTTTAGGACAAAAGTAAACATATCGCTGCATTCAGAAGAGTTTAAGCTTTCAGATGCTTTTCATTAGATATTGACTTGACTTGACTTAGTCCGTGGCTATGATGGAAAACCGGGTTCTTTTTAACTTGAGAGCAAGTTTGAAAAAAAAAACGATAATGAACAAGTGTTATTTTTCATGATTAATTTAATATTTGCTCCTTATGTTGCACAATTTTTTTTCTCAGCTACCCTGACAAATGTATTATTATTATTATATCATTAAGCCGTTTCCCTTTCGGGGTAGGCGTGAATCGCTCTGTTGGACAGTAGTAATGTGTGGATGGGTATATAGGTATAGGGTAGATAGGTATATAGGAGTAGGGTATAATCTTGTTGTAACGTCATTCTCATCAAAACTTTTGTTACTGGGAGAGGGGGGGTGGAAGGAAACCGATATTCGCAATTTGTTGATGGTTTATGCTGAGAAGGTCACGAGTCGTCAGCAGCGTTCTATTAGATAAGAGTTCATTAGTTCCCATCTGCTAAATTCCCGGTCAACTTCTAGGTATGGAGCCAAAGACTCTTTTTTTCTTAATTGAATTATTTTAAAAGAGTTATTTTCGTGAACAAGGAGCAAAAAGCATTCTGAGATAAAAGTCAGATTTTCTAATTTCAGTTTTTGAATATTCAGCCAAATTGAGAGAATAAAGTGTTTTAACGTAGTTTAATTTCTGGCACAGAGAGATTATAATCCCCCCCCCCCAGCGATACGAAAGATGGTTGAATTTCAAAAGCTTATAATTATTATTAACATTAATAGTAGTGACTTATCTTGATATTTCACTGGGATTCCGACTTTGTCTTTAAAGTTGATTCTCAATTTTTTATTAGGAATTTATCAAAGAAAGAAAGGTATTTAAACAGTGCGTTGACTGAAAAATATTGTAAAAATAATGGCGCGAACAAAATGGACTGGGCGGTTAGTGCTTTATTTTCCGAAAGCGCGTGATTCGACCTCTCTCTGGGAAGTAAAATTTTAGACTGGCGACAGGAAATTGTCTGTGTATTTTGTCAGGTGGCCATATTGTCCTTCGGGGAATACAAAAAAAAGGAATCGAAACCCCTTTATGTTCTTCGAAGTCCTTTCGGTCATTGCATAATTTGCAGAATTCGTTAGAAATATTTCAAACATCTTAAAGACCTGAAAATTCTCTCAAATTTGAAAATATTCCAATCAAATTGAAAAACTTTCTGAAATACTGTTAAATCCCTAATGAAGTATCATAAAATGCCGTGAAAATTTCACGAAATCCTATATTTCATGAATATTGGAAGAATAATTAATTTCTTTGGTTTGTCAACTCAGCGTCCATGAAAGATAACAAAAGCCTATATAAGACTAATGGCTCATGAATATGTATGCATTATTAGTCCAGACTCCAAGTAGGAACGTATCTGTAACCTTTACGAATGAACCTTGTATCATTTATCCAAAAGTCTACCTTGGAACCCTAATTCCCTTCCCAAGAGCCTTTTGTCCTTTTTAAAAAGTCATCCACAAAAATACCAGGACAACAGGTTAAAAATTAAATTTTTATCTGAAAATTCTAATTCATCGGTAGAGAATTCAACTGTGTTTAGTGTAAAGTTGAAACCTGAAAATTCCTAAGTGATGTGAGAAAATATAAGTGTTTCATTTTAGAGAATTTCAGAGACGCATTAAATCACAGAGTAAGTTGGAGAAAGAGATAATAAAGCAGTAAATATGTCAGGCAACTTGTCAAAGAGACTCTCCTAAGTAAATTGTAAAGACCGTTTCTCTCAGGATAACTTTAAAATCTTTTATAATATCCATATGCATCCAATCACATGCAATTAAATCAATAACACTTGGACGCTGCGAACTACAATGACATGTGGAACAACCAGGTCTATCCCCCGTACATCTACCATTGACAACTATAAGTCCATTGTTTTCTAAATTCTCTATTAAATCCTTTCCTCTTTTATTAACTTCCTGGTCTAACGACAGCCTATCAGGATACATCACGTTTCCTTCTGCAAGTGCATCTCTCTCTAGAGATACGAGATTTCCTATTCTTGAATTGACCCCCCCCCCCTCCACCAGCGGCAATTTGGGATATTTATAATAAGCGTCCTGTAATGCCGAGTTGAGACCCTCGACAGAAACACCAAGATTTGATTGTGGCGAAAAGTATACTACTATTATTAAGAACTGAATTTCGTTTGAGAAGATCCTAACCATTAGTAATTCGGTCGTGGACCTCAGCATCTCATGTTCGAAAAGATTCCTATTGTAAGCAATAATAATACCCCCCTTTGCTCTAAGTTTCGAATACTCTCTAAGAGCATATGAATACTCTAAATTGAACTGCGATAGATGAGAATCAGCCGGTAATATAGTAAGAGGAGACGTAATCCAGGTTTCAGTGAAACAAAATATATCCGTGGACCCTACAAATGGTGCTATATCTACATTATTTATGAATCCCCTTACATTCCAAAAAATTGACTTGAGATTCGAACTACCAAACTTTTTATCTTCCTCTTTTACAATATATTTATTGAGAGTTACCTCCTCTGCCGTGGACTCCTGGTCCCATTTCTCTTCTGTTTGCGATTGCTAGACTCTATTTGTCTCCCTAGTGCGTGAATGTCGAGGAGTTTCATTCCCTTGATGATCTGTTGTTAAATCCGAGAGTGAGCTGGATGAATTTCCACGAGGACGCCCGATTGGTTTCTTAGTTTTAACCGTGTTGATATTCAAAACAAATTTTTCCAGTGTGCCACCTTTCTTATCTGATGTATCAATGAACCGTTCTGGATTTTCTGGTGTTTTCTATATACCTCCAATGCTTGGGCTACTTTCATAAGCACTTGCTGACTGCTTCCCTTCCAAGATGCTCTGGATTTCCTATTCGGCAACCTCTTTTTTATCTCTGTATAAAACCGTACCTCTAATTGTGATAGATTCTCCTTTTTGTTGTAAGGTATTCTTCACTTTTACCAGCGATTTAATAATTACTAGTGGATTTCATTTAAGAAATGAAAAGGAATATATAAGAGCACCAATTTTATTGCTTTTAAGCAATTTTTAATGTATATTTTACATACACGTAATAAGTATATGTATGAAAGCTCGCTGGAGGTTAGATATGTATCCGCGGATATCTGGAGCAATAGAGAAAACTCATGAAAAATTTGATACAATTCTCAATCTTCATTTAAATAATTTATTTTTTCAGGTTTTACATCAACTTTTTATTATTACCTATTTCAATTTTATTCATATCACTATTTGGAAAGTAAACGTTCCATCTACTGTTGAGCGATGACTATTTCTGTTTTAACTAATTGCTTTTATTTTTCATTTAATTGAATAAAAATGGTTTTTCATTACTTTTGTTACTAATGATTTGATTTCCATTGTAAACCCGATTAAACTCGTTAAACTATTCATTTATACATTTCGTGCACTTTTGAGGTTAAGTTGACTGTAATGTAGAAGAAGCCAAAACTTCTGATCTTTTTAAACCTTCAGCTTGCATGCATGAATTCATTGAAATTTATATACATTATAAAAGCATAATGAACACATATACCTATATAATATTATCTGCATTTAAACACGGAATAAACAAATAATCATGTCAAAATTGTGAAACTTAAAATAATTTTGTCAATATAGTAAAACGACCTATATCGTCAACAACAAGTCAAAAGTGTTGAAAAAGACGACTTAAAAGTTATGAAGACGGCTCTACATACTATCCCTCCACGAAAGACCTCATTGAACCTGATAGAATTTGTATAAGGATCTATAAGGTTGAAAGAGTTTCAATCTGGCTGCCTGTTAGGACAAAATTTGCCAGATATAATATCTGCTGGTTTCTAAGAGGAATTTACATATCTGTAACCAATCTGGATTTCCCATTGCAAAATAAAGTGGTTTCCAGCTTTCGGCACGGTTGCTACACCTCCGCTTAGGGGTTATTCCTTTGGGACCATCCCTGGACAATTGTCCGCGACTACTTATTAATTATTGTGACCATATTCAGCAGAAACCCTGGGTACCAATAATTGGTAATAATTGGTAACCCAATAATTAAGATTGAATTAAGATGTAGAACATTTTTTAAAGCGAAAGAAAATCTCCAATATCTAATGATGAGTAAACAATTGCAGGTTCAACTTCATTTTTTTCACATTGCACTTAGATTTCTCTGTTGAAATAGATTATGTGTAACAATGTGTCTATTTTTGTCGATTTTATAAACAATTTAAAATTTTTAAGGTGAGATACCTTTTGAACATGCTTAACAAAAGACCTATTTCCGTTTAACACATAATGTCACATAATGTTTTCCCTGTGCAAGACTATATTAGAAAAAAGAAAAGAAAATCGATGGCAGTTTATAAATGCAAAAGTACGTGCAGGGGACGAATACTTTTTCAGGGATTGAATGCTATTTTTCAGAAAATGCACAAAAACAAAATACTACGGCAACTTTTACCAAAAGGCAGCATTTCTAAGGTACCTGTCCAAGTTCTAAAACATTTTATATTCGGGGGTAAGTCATTATTCAGTCATTATTTCCGGCGTAATCAGCCTACAAGATGTGCGCAGTGTCTCTTCTCGAAAAGAGGAGCAATTAGAAATCATTACAAGCTTTCCTTACACATGAAATTTATTTTAATTCTATCACTTGATAAGGTTTTCGATGACGTCGCCGTGGAATTGACGATGGCTCTTCTTCAATTTTTCAATGGAAACCCCAATGAAGAGCAACTTTTTGCCTGCATGAAAGCCCTCGCTCGTTTCACACAAATCAGCGGACAGGAAGTGCCACAATTGATACAGATGATTGGCCCTGAACCTAATAAGTTTCGTGGAACGTCCCAGAGGGTAGACCAACTTATCGATCAGATCAACAAAAAATTGCGTTAAATTTGACCTATCGGGTAAGGTCAGGTTCGATTTGATCAATTTCAAATTTTTTATATTAGTATTCATTAACAACGATTATTATTTTTAATATTGTTTTTATCTGCGTCCTTTTTATTTTTCAATTTATATTTATACATAAATTCGGTAGAAAATCCGATACCGATTATTAATATTTTCATGAAATCTTTTCTAAAAGAGAAATATGGACTAGGTTTGATGCACCTTGTATTCGTTCCATAGTAAGTTCTTCCACGTAATCCTAACTTTAGAAGCTTCCTTAGCTTCTAAAATTGGGGTAATAAATGAACTGGTTGCTCAACCAGTGCAAATTTGTTCTTTTTTTATGTCGCTCAGAGTTTGCACAAAGTATTTTGTGTATGTATTAATCGTATACATTTGTAATTAGCATTAATGTGAAAAGGTCTTCAAATTTAATTTAGGAAATATGTAAGTCTAATAAAGTTTAAGCTGATAAATACAGATAAATCATTCAATAAATCTACGGACAACGAATCTAAGCAGTATCTACTGTGTTTCATGCATTCTTATCAATTCTTTGTCTTCTTTATAAGAGAGAGCGATTCGATTAAATCATTTTAATTCGAATGTACTGATGAATCAAATAAGTGTCACAATTACGTTCGGATTTCTATTAAAACAAAGTAAAAAAATATTATTCCAAGCCCAATTTCTGCAGGAGTTGGGGGGGGGGGGGTATATACTAAAACTTGTTTGGCCGGGCCAGGGCGTCAACATTTCTCTTTAAGGTACTGTTCGTTTCTCGAGGGAAGTTTGAGCAAACAAAAACTTTATGTGGAGAAGTTGTTCAGAAATGTATAAAACTTGTTCTGTCAAGGCTTGTTTCAAATAAATCAATTGTTTCAAAATACTGTGAAGGTTAAACTTCTAGCGCGCGATTAATCTTGCATACGTCGACGAAACGTCTTGTGACTTAGACGGCTGCACACGAATTCAGTCCCGAGGTCAGAAAAACGCTCGAACTCAGTCCCGTGAAGACACTGCCCGGAGCTGACCTGAGTCAACATCACTCTCCCCCCACTCCTATCTTACTCGGTTGACTTTCTCACCTATTCAGGAAGGGAGGGAAAGGGGCAGGATGTCCAGTACGTAATTGTTATTGCTACTGAGTAGACTCCTAATAATTCTTTGAAAGAGTCTTTTAAAGCGTCTACTATCCCGTCTGTATCATATAGCATTTCACCTTTGCTGCTTCTCATGCTCACAAACTCTGTACTTTTACTTCTGTTCATCTCTTTAAATACTAGTTTCATGGTTCCTTGAAAGTTCTTTTCTAATGTCTTCTCTTCTTCTATTCTGATTTTATCTTTACTTTCCTTGACTTGTCGTTTAACTTTCCTCTTTTTGTGTGTGTAATCATTTTGAAGCCTATTCCTCTCCTCAATGATATCCCGTAACATGATAGGAAATATACTTATGGTTATAGTGTAGAGCGAATTTTCACTGATGGTATCACTTTAGTGTCTAAACTGGAGCAATAACATTTTTATTTGCTCAAAAAATTGAGTAATTTAGTCATGACATTATTTTGATTAGTAAGATGTTGATTAATTTCAAATGTAAGATTATGAATCACTTCAAATTATAGTCTTAATTTTCCATTTTACATTTATAATGTGCGTATGCGTGAATGATTAAAGCATAAAATTGTATTGTTTCATGAGTAGAAAAGGGCTGAAACCTGCCCCAGGTTTTTGTGGGTTTCCTGTTGGTATGTACGGCGTAAGCCGGGGTTGTAAAGCGACGTGAGGCCCACGCATCAGAGAAAGAAGTGGTGCCTTTCGCGACCGTCAAGCCACGTATGTGAGAGTAAAAATAATGAGCGTTATCTTTACTAATTATAATGAATTGCAACGGAACAACGAAACAGAAACAGCAAGCTTCACTGCTTGCAAGTGAAATTTTACATAGGTACAGAATGTATAGGTAAATTGATCGGACATGGGAAATTAATTTTGCATGAAATTTTAAACAATCTGGGACTTAACTGCATTAATTTGAATTCAATGACAGAAGTAATAGAAGAAAAGCTGTATTTAGAACATATTAAAATATCATAGATGATTGTTTCAGCTATTCGTGCTGATAAAAAAAAAAGATTCATAATTTATTAGAAGTCTCAGTGTCAATATTTGAATAAACTTTATCAAAGATTATTATTTTATTTTTAATTTTTTAATGATCATTTGGTTTTTTCTATTTTTCAACTTAAAGGAGTAGATTATCCTCGAGCATTTAGAAAAAATACTGAAACATTATTCCGGAACAGTACAAAAGATAAATAATAATAAATTTCACAATGATAAAATTTGTTCAATTAGTATATTGCTAAAGCGATTATTTCTATAATTATCTAGAGGATAACAATGATAGGTGAATTTCTTTCGGACTGGATAAAGACGTTTATTTCCAGATTAGGACAAAGAAGTTACCATTCTAGGAGATTCTATTGCCTTTGTGAATGAAGCGGATCTCCGATGGAAGAGTTGTAACAAGCTATATTCTACGACCCAAGAAGTATATATTTCTCAAATAACAGAAGAAGCGAAAGTAATTTTATTTGTAATGGGAGAGTTAGATTTATGCAAGATATAAATGAATCGACTAGTAGCAACGATCAGTACCGACGATGCAAAGAATTCGGTCACATTAAGCGTTTCTCCCACCAAACGAAAAATTTGTTAAAGAGAAAGAGAGTTGAGAGTACACTTATTATTTTATGAAAAAATATTTCGAAAATTATTGTAGGATTAATCATAGATTAAAAGAAATGGAGGTTCGGCAATCCTAAAGATTAGTTAGGGTGCACCCAAACCGGGTTCAATATATATTCAAAATTAACTTTCAAATTCCTTATTATGAAAAAAGGGAGGAACTATTTTTGTGGAAACCAGGTCTAGTGTCAATTTGTAAAAAATATATATTGTAAGAAATTTTCAACTTCTGAGTACTACTGCCATATCGCCTATAATTGTGGCAAATTAAAAAAAAGAGACCCTCGTGAAAAGAAAGACCAGCTTAAGACTACAATATAGGCAGGTTTAGGCCTGTCTTAAAGTGATCTTAAACTGATATTTTCTGGTCCCCAGAAGACCACAGTCCTTTTGCCCAGCCAGCAGTTTAAACTCCCAATATCCCATCATTATTAGGGTCATCACGATTCAGGTCCATAACCATAATCTTACCTGCTTTATGGTACCTTCGTGACGTCACGTACTAAGATGACCCAGCTTCTTTAGGACCTTTAGGTATAGCTAGTCTGGCTAACTTATTTAGTTTAAAAATAAGAAGGCGGACAAAATTAACATTACAAGGTCAAATTTTGATTACGTCATAGACAACCATTTACCCTTAATGAAAAGTAATAGTTATTCGCGCAGTAGGCGGGGTTTTCAAACTGATTACTGAAATAAGGTTGATTTTATTTACGAACTTCGAGGAGACGACGCGACATGAGTGCAACGTGTGTTCTCATTCTCGTTCGAATTGAAACTCGCAAGTGTCTACGCCGATGCCAGGCACAGAAGTCGTCAGACATAGCGGTAAATTTGAAAGTGTACAGAGTAAAAATTGTCTAAAAATAGAGAAAATGGTAACAATTCTGCTATTACACATTGCAGAATCGATAACAGTTTTATTTAATCAGTTAAAACATTGGGAAGGATTAAATGTTTTTTTTTTAAGAATTTGAAAAAGCTGAATTCTTTTTTACTGATCTAATAAATCTTTAGATTATCATTTTCAAATAATCATTCGTCTAGCATCCGTAATTACGTCTTTGATAATGTCACGGCTCTAAAAAATGTGAAACATTGTTGTAGTAGGGCCAACCGGGGCAATTTCTGCACGGGATGCAATAATAAAAAAACAATGGTCTGGATTTTGTGGTTGACTTTTCCACCAAATTCATCTATGTCGTATTCTCAGACTTTAATTACACGAAGGATTTAACATCACATCTATTCTTCAATTTACATGTGTTAATACGCATTGTCTAGTATTGTGTTATCATCCTGTTTTTTAAATGGATTCTGTTACACCACAAACCAGAAGCTCTAACTATAACAAAGGATTGGATTAATGTTAATGAAAATTTAAGAAGAGCATGGGCCAAAAAGGATTTCTTGATGTAATGTAGAACGAATTGATTTCCATTTAACATTATGAGGAAACTAGTGAAGTTTCGAAAAGTCATTTCCAATACCTTTTAATTTCGTACAATAATAATAATAAACCACAAAAAAAAACAATGTCTGGAAGTTTTCGTTGGCTTTTCCTACCACATTCATCTAAATCATGTTCCCAGACTTTGATTACCTAAAGGATTTACCTTCACATCTATTCTTCAATTTATATGAGTTTATACGCATTGACTAGTATTGCGTTATCATCCAATTTAAAAAATGAATTCTATTACATCACGGACCAGAAGCTCTAACTAACACGAAGGATTTGATTAATGTAAATGAAAATTTGAGAAGAGCATGGGCTAAAAAGTATTTCTTCATGAAATGTAGAGCGAATAGATTTCTATTTAATAATATGAGGAAACTAGTGAGGTTTCAAAACGTCAGTTTCAATACCTTTTAATTTTACACAATAATAATAAACCAAGCAAAAAGTCTGGTGTTACGACATAGAAACACAAAATATTGCCCCTTTAATTAAGTTGCTCGTTTCAGTTGAGATTGAAGATCTCGCACAGGGAGGAGAAAAGAGTAGCCAATAAGCAAGTCATAAATGAGATTCAACAATTTATTACAGAAAATGACAATGAAAACTTATTGACTATTTAGAGCTTAATACAAAAAGCTGAAGAAAGACTTGTAGACTTTTCTCTAATCCTTGGCCAGTACTTTTAAAATAAAGGAAACTCATATATTATTAATCAAGGAAGTAGATCAATGAATTTAGATTTATTAGAATTACGACTCACCGGTTTATTGATTCGATTGAAGAATCAAGTGAGATCTCGGTGGTGATTCGTTTTTGAGATTTCCGAGTAGTGGCGTGGAAGAAGGGGTTGTGCACCTTGATGTGAATTCAGAATTAGGTGAATCCTTAATTGGGTTTTTAAAGGGGTTTCACTGGTTAACAATGGTTAGTCCAATTCAGGATGGAATGGGTTCGAAATATTCCAAAGATGGGAAATCCCAGATTCGGGTTTCCCAGTGCATAACAGTGTCACAAGGGCACATACACTAACACACGAGAAGTACCGGTTTGAGACACTAGACACTGGATAGTCGAATCGGAGAAAATCGTAGAAAGATAGAGAAGAGCGTTGAACTGAACTATAACTTGTAACTGACCCATACTGGTCTCTTGGGCTTTTATGGGGCCTATAGGAACGTCGCTGCATCTTTGGACGTCAGTGCATACGCGTACGTCACGAGTATATATAGATATATATAAGTAGTATGTAAATATTGTAAATAGTAGATAAGCATTAGGTAGTAGATGCGGAAGCGAGAGAGTAGGGACATGGGAGCGAGGCGAAGCGAGGCAAGGCGAGGAAGGCAAGTCGATAAGAACGTGCGATCCTAGAGATAAGGTGTGGAAGGATGTTAGTTTTAACGCTTAGTTTAAGTAAAACTGTGTAAAAAAAAAAAGAAAAGTGTAAGCAAGTTAATTTTTTAAGGCCAACAGGCTGAAGAATAAACGTTTATACTACTACTATACTACTACTTACCAATACTTCCTTTTCATAAGAGTGGGTTCTATTAATTTAGTTCGCATTTAAGCAAAACCCCGACAGAAAGGAGTGAAAGGGTATTTTTCTGAAAAACAGAAAAAAAAGAATTCTTGACAATTTATCATCAGGAAATGTACTCAATATTGTGTAAGTTCGTAACGTTACTTACAGTGATCCTCTTCACCCTCACTTTTACGAACCGTAGTTTTCAGCGTGATCACCGCCCTCAAATAGGTAACGTCGTAGTCTATGGATGATCCCTTATCTCTACCGATGCTTATTATTATATAAATTCAAAATAGGAAATTGTAAAAGATGTGAAATGTGATGAGAATTCGAAATTCAAAAATATAGAGGCTTGTCTGTAACAGTTGATATGTTAACCTTCAGTTCGCAATGAATAGTACATACTGCACTAAAAAACCGATTTTGTTGGTATTTTTTTCCCTTTGGTTTTTTCCGCATATTAACAGCCAATTATTTTGACTAAATATTTCATTGGATCCTATAAAATTTCTATGGATTTTCATCAGACTTCTGTAGCAATTTCCATGTTATTATAATGATTTTTAACCCAGGGTAGTTTTTTTGAAAGAATTTCATTTTAAGACGGAATGAAAGACATTTCTTTAGAAAAACAATACCTTATAAATAATATATTAATAGTAATGGGTGGATTATAAGATTTGGAATTTCCTGATTACGTTGAATCTTTGTTTTAGGTAATCCCATACACTTTGTGTAGTCCGGATTTCAGAGTATGTAGTCCGGAATTACATAGCTAAATTTCTCGCCTTCTAAGTAGTCATGACAGTACCTATTATCGTTAGAAAAGGGGATTCTTTTTTGAATAGGTGAAAATAATTAAGAAAAAAAGTTGTATTAGTCACCAAATACGATATAATCCCACTGAGTCATTTTCTATTACGTAATCGGTGGCCGACGAGATATGTTTCTTTTCAAAGGAAATGAAACAAATTAATTAAAACAAATGAGGGTAAAATTATAACTGATTGGTATCGAAAACAATCGTTTCCAGGACGTACCTTCAGTTTCCTTTCGTATCATTCGAAACAAAATAAAATTGTGATTGTAAAAAATAAGGTTGATAGAGCTATAAAATTGTCACATCAAAACTTCCATAAAAAGAATATAGAATTTTGCAAACAAAATTTTTTGAAACCTTTATCCATTTTTTTTTTCATCAAAAAGACAATAATCACAAAAACAAAATGATACGAGAAAAAATGGAAAAACAAAATGTAGTTTATGAAATACAATGTAGAAGTTGTAAGGCAGTACATATAGGTCAAAAAAGAAGACCACTGAAGATAAGGAAAGATAAACACCAAAGTAATTTTTATAGAAATAAAAAATACCAAATCGTTTTTTCCATACATAGAATCACACATGGACATGAGTTTGGTTGGGATGATGTGTAATTCTTATATAATGAAAGGAACCAAGGAAAGAGGGAATTCATGGAAATGTACATAGAAAGATAGGTAGATAATTCAATTAACTAAAAAAGGGATCTTTCAAGATACAACAATGCTTTTGACATTTTCATCAAATTTGTATAAGAAACAATTGTATGTTTGAAATTCTGATGATTTGCTACTTTAAAGTATTATAAAAATACATAAAGGATTTCCGAAATATTAAGGATGAACACACACACGCATATATATATTCGGTTTCGGTTTCTCTTCCTTCGGAATAGAACAGAAGGGCCTATGACAATGCCACCGAACGCGGCTCTACAAGGATGGACCAACCCTTTCCTTAGCTGCTCGTGGGAACAACAATGGCACCACCAAAACACCAAAAAGTTGTAGATGCGGTTCAAAACGATCGAACGCGTCGACATTTGATTGAATCTGCGAAAGTCATTTTTCACATAAAACCAATACCTTCTCATTGAGATGAGAATGTAAAAACTTTTTAATATAATACTGTCTTAAAGTCATTAACAGTTTGACTCAGTGAAGGCATATTTCACTGATTATTTATGTTCTTATTGATATCAAAATAGAAAAATATTGAACGGTATTTATGAATTTTAAGAAGTTCTTACAGGCACAAGAATTTTTATCTATTTACGAAATGAATCTGTAATTGCAAATTAAATTGTTATAAATTCTTTTTATTTTATGGATACACGTTGAAACGTACAAATATTCGACTTCGTGCAAGTTTTGTTGGTGTCTAATGTAGTCCTCCAGCCACATTCTCTGGATTAAAAAATATCTTGAAGTGTTGGCTATTTTTAAAACAATGATGTAATGAGTATCTAAAAAAGGTTTTGCCATACTGTCATTTTACTTCAAAAAGCGCTATTATATAGGCCAATATAGAGTTTTCACACTGGAGGGAAGCTGTAGCTGTAGCCATCTAAAATTGATAGACAATATTTCGTTTTCTCTTTTTAGTTTGTTTCAAAATATGTAATTGGTTTGAAACTACATGTATAAAGTATGTTTCTTTTATAATTGTAGCATTACGTGTGACCTTACCTAACATCCTTCACACCAGCACTTTAGACTCTCAGAACAGTGGCCAGCCCTTTTACGTTCACTATCCCTACACACAACATGGCAGTTATGGTTGTTCCATGCGAGACACCCACCTCTATAGACGCTCGACGGGCAATCGCACATTATGGTTTCGGTGCCGAAAGCCACCAGAACGAATGCCAGAACTGCGAGCAAAAGTATTCCCCTCATTTTTTAGATCACTTTACAAGGGCTATAATCTTTATCTGTAAGAAGATGGTGAGAATATTATATAAAACGATTGCTTACATGAATTAATTATGTATTATATATTTTAATTTGTGAAATTATTAGACCGGTAATTATACAGTTAATAGGCTCTTCCGAATTTTGGGTTTTTCCCTGAAGTTTTCAAAAAAATGTATCACTGTATCACCAAAATGAAAAATCAGTCGGGGGAGCTTGGAAAAATCGTTACTCTTATTTATTTTTGTCAAAAAATGTTCAATTTTGAGGTTACTTACCGTTCTGCATTTACGAATTTGTTGCAAAAGTATATGTAAATTGTTTTATTTCTTGGCTCCCCAATAGATTTTGCATTTTGGCAGAAGATTCCGGTTACAAATGAGTTCGCGATTAGTGCAAACAATAAAGTTTTCCATTATTTACACTACAGATACATAAATTAAGCTCCCCAGCGAAAATCTTTATTGCTCTTATATCACACTAAATCCCAAGGTGTCACTTTTTGATCCAAGTGGTTGCCAAAGCGTTTTACAGTGGAAAAGCAATTGACATCTACGTAGTTGTAATTTTCAATTTATTTGTTATGTAATTATCAACTGTTTCTCCATTATATAAAGTTTTGACCTGCTTCAATTCAAAAGTGACACTTTGCAATTTAGTATGATATTCTAGCGATATTCCAGGGGTGTCTTATATTCGGGTACAACTTTCTCCATCTTGAAAAACACAATTTATACCAATTTTTCGATTTTCTAAAAAAAAAATTTATTAAACTGGTATCTTATGATAGGCTGCTCTTCTCTAGTGAAAATGATCTTGCATCCCTTTGTTGCTATGAATAGAAAAATCGCTTTAAAGAAGACCATTTCTCGACTTTTAAACTTGAACATTTTTGAGTCAGCACTCGATATCAATCGATCAAGTTCTTCTAGGTTAACTCAAAGTAAATCGTAAATATAATTGAAATTGTTGATAAATAAAACTAATTTTAATTAAAATTGGAAAATATTCCAATAGTCTCTGAAAAAGTACGCTCAGCACTCAATTGCTACGAGCTGTCTGTTCGTTTTATAGTTGGCATGTTTAAACGTGTTTAAATTTTTCGCAATTTGAATTAAAAATATTTTGTCATCATACCTTCTTCGAAATATCGATTTTCAATGCCTGTAGAGCGAAGCGAAAGTTGCCGAATACAGCCGAGTTTTCTTTTCCTCCCTAGGGAGGAAAAGTGATGACGTAGCGGGATGAAAAGAAATAAAACGGCTCGTGAGAGAAGACGCATTACGATATCGGCGAAGGAATTAGTCATAATTAGAGTAGGGATATATAGAGCGAGATAGAGAGCAAAGTTAATTTGTAAGAGAGGGAAATCATGAAAGAGTGGGGAGCTAAGGACCGCTGCGACGGCACCGAACCTCCCAACGACGAAGTCGCGATGGCTTAGACCCTAGAGATCTGAACTTGTACTCGGACGCGTCCGTTTTTTTCGTGTGTCAAATTGTATATCGGAAGTAACTGAATAAATTCATCTTTCTAATTTTCCTTATTCTACATCAATAGTTTCGATTCATTTAGTTTTTTTTTTACCTCAATTACCATTTTCAGAGCGAATAAAGGAACACTCATCGAAGGTTTGGGTTTTTAAGCCCTTAACAGCGGAACGGACCAAGGAGACTTTTCAGAGGATAGATTTCTTCTTTGGTAAATTTAAATAAATCAATTTTAATAATTTACAATCGAATCATAATTTTACGGACATTTAAATTTGGAAATAGTTTCGCGTCAAATTAAACTCCGCGTGTTACACCTACCTGATCGGAGCGCCATCTGTTAAATTTATTTGAACTACGATACCCCTCCGGATGCTAAGAGAAAAGAAAGAGTGGGGGCGATGCATAGGGTGGTTTCTGCTTTACGTCGACGTTTCCTGCCCACTTGGGACTGCATCTTCATGACTTGCGCAAATCCCCAAGTTGTGGAAACACAATCGTGTGGAAGAGCCCTAAGGGACGTTGTTGCAAGAGAAAAAGACCGTTCTCCTACCACTCTCTTCTTTCTCATTCTAATTGCAATTGGCGTTTCCCCCACGAAGTCACGAGTCCATTTTTACATGAGTGTAGTTCCACCGTAGAGGGCAGATAGGTATACACTGTAAAAAATGTCTTCGAAATTTCACATATTCTGTCCTGATAAGATTGCACTGATTTATAAAATACGGCGCGGCAGCGCATGTAATTACACATTAGCTGCTGAAAATTACACTGTCGGTCGTAGGAAATAAAAGGACCCTGCACTAGCGTGGTAATTTTCCGCCAACTGACGTTGTAATCTTACGGACTAAAGTAGCAGGTTTCCATGGTACCGAGCGGAATATTACCAGGTGTCGGTAATTTTACGTTCGGAATTATGTGATTTTACATTTGGCGTTACCAAGTGTTGTGGTAATAAAATTGAATAAAATGTATTATTGTATATAACGATGAATCAATCCAATATGCCTTCGAACCTAATTGTTTATTCGACATACGTGTCAAAGCGTGTCAAAAGATTGTCCTTGTTTCTGTTTCTACAATGATAAGTGAATTTGAATACACTTTACCGGGGAAAAGTTTGAAGCGTCTCGGCGTCCTATTGTCGTCCTTGTAGAAACATAACCTAAATTTTTTTTGGTATATTAATTTATATTTGTATCTGAAATAATTTAGGTACTTTATAAGTAATGAAAAAAATCTACATAAGGCAATTAAAGACGAAAGTCATATTTGCCACGGATTCATTTTTATGTTTTTCCATGAAATTAGTCGTTTATTGTTATTTTGTAAATTTAACAGCTTGCTAGGTAAAAATCCATTAGCAGCTTCGAAATTGCACCACTAGTTTGGAATGTTACGGTCGACATTTTTAAATTCCCAACAGAGTGATATTTTGCCTGTCGTCGCGGAAATTTACCACGTTCGTGCAGGGTCCTTCTATTTCCCACGCCTGACTATGTAAAATTTCGTTGATTTTTTTTACAGTGTAGAGGCGACAATGCCCAACAAGCTTGAGGCCATGTAACGATTATACCAGCTGATCAACTCAGTCCTGAGATCAACATTTTTTCACCTATTTTTAAAAATAAAAGTTAAAATAACGCGGAAATATTATCGGAAAATATTATTAAGTAATAAAGGACTGTTTGTGGTAAGGCACAGAATTGGGGGAAGAAAAAAGTTTATTAATGAAAATAATAAATATCGACCGATGCATTTAGGCTTCACGCAAAAGTTGGACTTCTATCTTTCTCTGTCAGTAAAGAAGAAGTTCGCTGTTGGTAACTTTTTTCTTTTTTTTTTGTTAGCCTGCAGGTGGCGCCAGGTGTGATCGATTTGATTTCAAAATTATCACAAGATAAAGGTTTGATAATTTCAATCAAAGTCGGTTCAGAACAGATAGCATCTCGGAGGATTTCGAAAGCTCTCTGTTCTGCTTCTTTCCATTGAAAGGTTTCTTTATATTTTAAAATTTGTGTTGAGGGTTTTGATTTTTTCGTGAAATCTGCTATAAATCGCCTATAGTACCCTACTAACCCCAGAAATTGTTTGATATTCTTCTTTCCTTTTGGAATAGGGAAATTTTTAACTGCTTCTATCTTTTTTGGATCTGGTTTTACACCTTTTTGGGTAATTATATGCCCTAAGTACGTTATCTCACGCCTTACAAAGTGACACTTTTCTGGTTGAAGAATTAAACCAGCGTCCCTTAATCGTGAAAATAATGACCTAAGTTTTTTCTCATGTTCTTCTAAGTCTCGGGCATAGACGACGATGTCGTCCATGTGGACAAAGAGTTCAATTCCTTGAAGACCTGAAAGAACTTGGTCCATTACTCGTTGGAAAGTTGCCGGGGCATTTTTTAACCCGAATGGCATACGAGTAAATTCCAAGTGGGAGAACGGGCTAGAAAAGGCAGTTTTGGCTTGTGAGTCTGGATTCATGGGAATCTGGTGAAATCCAGATGCAAGATCCATGACAGAACAATATCTAGCACCTCCAAGCTGATCCAAGATGTCGGTAATATTTGGAAGGGGGTAGGCATCGGCACCCGTTTTCTCATTTAGAGCACGATAGTCGATGACCATCCTCCACTTTTTACTACCTTTAGAGTCAGTTTTTTTTTTTTTGAATAATCCACAGATGGGAATTGTAAGGCGAAACTGATGGTTTAATTATACCTGAATCAAATAATTCATCATTTTGCTTGCGAATTTCATTTTTATGAACGTGAGGGTACCTATATTGTTTAACGTTAACAGGCTTGTCATCGGTTGTTATTATTTTGTGTTTGACTACATTGGTGGCTCCTAATTCATCTTCGTCTATTAACAAGATAGCTTCTTTCTCTAATAGAGAGGAATTCTCTAGAATTATCACGGGCGCTTGGTTTAATTCTTTTCGGGATTTGAGGTGGAGTATGACGCGATTTGATTCTGTGTTAGGGTCGCTCGTTCTTCGTTTCGGCGACCCTGCTGGGAATTTAAATTATATTCGTCGCGTTTTCGCTTGAGTGTTTCAAGTTCATTATCGTGTCTCTGTTTGATTCTACAATCTTGGATAAAATGACTGAACATTTGACAATAATTACATTTCCTTCTCTCTTTCTCTTTTACAACTTTTTTTATATTTTTACAAAAACTTTGGATGTACCCAAATTCATTGCATTCGTAGCATTGAATGGGGCTTTGCGCTTTATTATTAACAAAGATTTGTTCTGATTTTCCTTCAACGTACGCGACTCGTCTGTTGGGAATTGCGAAGTTACTCTGTAGGCTTCACAGATGCCTAAAGCTTTCTCTATGGGAGTATTCTCCATTATTTGAGAAGTTAACTTATTCAATATTTGATTCACCCGAGCGCCATATTCAGGTATGGATTCATTAGACCGTCTTTTAACGTTAGTTGAGTCTTGTAATAATTGGCTTGAGTCTTCCTGAGGGGAATATATTTGTTCAAGTGTTTTTAATATATCTTCTAACTTCATATTAAGGCGGTCCTGAATATGGATTCCAGCTTGACCGGCAATTTTGGCCTAACCAACATGGTTCAATAAGGCATTTCTAAAGGACCGATCATAGACATGACAGCTCGGCAGTGTTCGACGAACATTTTAACGGACATGTTTTTTCCCACAAATTGGGGTATGATATCTCGCACAATTTTAGATACTTTTGAGGGATCGGGGGTACCAGCTTGGGAAATTAAGAGGATTTAATGGAAAGTTATTCCGCGTGGGAATCGCAAGACTGCAGTCGCCACCAGTCCATACATCGTTCCCGCCTTTTAAGCTTATTGTTCCTAATGAACGATTCGAAGTATATGCAATTTCATTTTGTGGGGCCCTTGCGATACCATTAGTATCTTCAGGAACAATGTTATTTAAATTCAGCATGCTCGCTGCGCTCGGGGGATCAGTTTTAACTCTGATCATATTTATATTGCGGGTTAAAGGTCCACCGCGCCTGGCGACCTTTCCAGCACGTCGTGTAGGAGGCATTTTCAATATATATATATATATATATATATATATAGTAAAGAAAACAACTGTTGAAACTATAGCCAAAAAATCGAACAGAAAGACACATAATATTACCATATAATATTACTTAACTTAAAAAACTAGCACTAAAGCGTTGCACAAAGACGCCCGGCGTGAGCGCACTATGGGAGATCGCGCGCCACCCGCCCTATCATGGCATCTTGTTTACGTATCGTTCTATTACTTAAAGACAAATTAATTTTCCACTCTGAAAATTGGAGGCCTTATAGGAAAATATCACAGCTTTCTTTTAAAACTATTTTGAAGAAAAAAAAGTGCCGAAATTTAAAAAAAGTCATTTATTTTTGATCTTCAAAAATTAGGGTCAAATTTGGACTTTTTTTGAAAATCGTTAAGACCACTAAAAAGTTTGTGAAAAAGTCTATAAAAAATATTTGTAGTGAAATTTTGTTTAAAGCAGTAGGAAAAAAGTTACAAATGTTTGAAAGTAAGGGTTTGCTTAAAAACCCAAAAATGGTACCCCCTCCACTTCGACAAATAATTATCAAAATTAATTAATTTTTGGTGTGAGGAGTACTGCCTAATAGGACTACAATTGAGCCAATTTTTAGCCCGATCGGACAACTTTCATTTTCGAGGTAGGTACACTTGAGAAAGTATGCCCCATATATAATTAAAAAATAAGGTTAACAACCACCGCTGGGTCCCACTGGGAGCAACTGCTATCTAAAAATGACACCGGCTCCCAGTAGGACGGCGGTAAATGATACTCATATATAGTTAAAAGTTTGTCATAAGGACAAACGCGGGCTGTCGCTGGAGCAGGTGCTAATCTGAACAATTGCACCCGCTCCCAGCGAAATCGCGGTAAAAATTTCAGTTGTAACCACTATTCACGACCGTGGGGTAGGTGGTTACAGTCTGCGACGAATTCAATACGAGGTTCCGGGCAAAGTCTCGTGCACCCTGAGGACACGGAGCGACCCAAGGACGACCGCCTTCTGCATTTTCCCATCAAGTGTCCCAGCATTTTGTGTACACGCAGGGATGCTTTTGAGGCTATTAACCCGTGAAACCTTGGCACCTCTAAGAGCGACGATGGTCAAGACGATTAGCTTAACAGAATATTCCGGGTATGACCTTCGCAATCCCTTATAAGGTCTTTATACCTCTCTTTCTTTTCTTTTTCTTTGGCTATGACGTTTTTGTCAGCTGCTACCGAAAATTCGTCTTGAACGGTGACTCTGAAATACCGGGCGACCTCAGAGTATGCAGCCTTATCCTTGCACGTGGGGCTCTATAAGAATGGACGAACCCGTTCCCTAGCTGCTCGTAGGAACAGCAATGACACCACCAAACACCAAAAAGATGTAGATGCGGTTCACAACTATCTAACGCGCAGAGCACCCGACAATGGGTCGGCAAAGAATACCGATCATCCTAGAGTTTGGGCTGCTGAAAATAATTTAGATGGAAACACGACGACGAACCGGCGAAACGCCCAAATTTATGTAGACGAATCAACTCAAGGATGACTTGCTAGACTGCTACGATGCCAGCATTATCTCTGTTCACCGAGGCTTTATTGCTCGTATGCATACTCTGTGGTGCCAGAAACCCCCAGAGTATCAGCACGTTTCGATTCAATCATTGCGTAGTCAACGTGCCTACGTCTAGAAAAATGGATATGCACGCGGAGCGTTTCTCCAACCGCTGCTTGTTCAAGTCGCAGCCGAAGATGCGTAAGCGACATTAAGACGAACCGCGTAAAGCAGCACCGTCTGAGAGATGATCACGATTTCAGGACAGAAAGGAACATTATAACATGCAAGTTCCTCCTAAGCCCCAAGATCTGGCTGAAATGGATGCCTCCTTTCGTGGAGAAATCTCGCAAGAGTCCGATCTCTGGACCATCAATTGAACAGTTTATGGTGCTGCGAGAGCTTTTGCTGATTCAAATCGAAGCTCAAACCGACGATGGATGAAAAGACCAAAAGATGCTTGCATCACCTGAACAAGAAGATTGGATGGGCAAGACAGAATGCGTCCCGTGTTCAACGTGAGATTGAATACATGACATCTGGTAGACCGTTCACGGAAAAGGTTCGAAAGTTCGCCCAAGAACTGAGGATCTTGATTCACACACTGAACAAGTCAAAGCTGCTGACAATCAAGCAGCACTGGGAGCCGATGTCATTTTTTAGATGAAAGTTGCTCCCAGTGGGACCCTGCGGTGGTTGTTAACCTTTAGTTTTTTATTATGTATATATATGAGGTGTCAAAAAATGTCTCTTCAAAGTATATACCATTCGATGCAGAATTTCACGAAACGTATAAATCCATAAAGTCTCAGAAAAGTATTTTTTGGCGATAGTTGCGCCAATTGCCCTGTCTAATCCCTACATCGAAAAAGGTGCTCTAATCTTACGGGTCAGGTGCGCCAAGTCTATGTCTTTCAAAAAATTAAATAATTTGAACTTCATTTTTTTAAATGTGCTTGAGAACTGGTGTAATAAATAATATGTATAACAAATCACTGGATCCTAATGAGAAATGGGCGGAAAGGTGTAGAATATTCAGAAGTAATGCTTTCAGTTTAAACCCAGGAGTCTGTAAATTCAATGGGAAATTCCAGACAGTGCGGGATATATTTTTAAAATTCAATTTGAGCATTCGTAGGGGTGCAGAAGATTTGCGTTGAATAATGGATCTCGAAAATGCATAATTTTTAGAAATATAGAAAAATGAAGTAACGCACGGCTTAAAGTGAAGCAAATTTTTCTATTTTTTAAGTACAGCATCGCAACAGCTTATACGCGTACGAGGATATATTTCAGATATTTACGAAAATAATATTTTTACCACAAAGAATATTGAAATTTTGTCACCTTTTTTATTACAACTTTAAGTTCTTGCACTGTGATAGGAATCTCTTTTAGATATGGGAACCAACTAACCTGTGGCTAACGACCTACCTGATGGGGATTGGCGCAACTAACCTCCTCCGGTATTTTTGATGCCTTTTTTGAAAATCTTAAAAATCAGTTATATCTCTGGCTGGTCTGAAAGATCTAAATTCTAAAATCTAAAATTTTAGCGAAGAACCT
Source organism: Andricus grossulariae (assembly GCA_011634705.1). NCBI lineage: Eukaryota > Metazoa > Arthropoda > Insecta > Hymenoptera > Cynipidae > Andricus > Andricus grossulariae. The sequence goes on along the minus strand of JAABKJ010075445.1, from coordinate 120,299,836 downwards.
AGAACCTAATACAGGAAAGTGTCCTTGAAATTGGTACTCTGTATCTTTTGTTAGCTTAAGTTAATTTCCCGACTACACCATCCTTTGAATTTAAAGGAGAAAAGAAGGTATATATTTCGAGCGAGAGGGCGGGGCACTGCTGATACTCCTGTTAGATCCCATTGATTTTGTTCTTTCCATTGTATATTTTCTTTTTTTTTCAACCGTCATATCTACCTATAATTCTTTTAATTTTTATAATTTCAAAGGAAATTTTTTATCTTGTATAATAGGGTATAATAAGGTTTAATAAGTCAATATAAATTGAGAATTAAATACTCTGTTATATTAGTTCAAAAATTTATAATTTAACTTAAATTGAAATTGTTACAAAAATTGGTTTTCTGATCGCTATAATTAAATATACGTTTAGCTATTAATTTATCAAATATATTTATTAAATAATTGTGAGAGAGACGTAAAGGCCTCAAATTGTACACCCTCCAAAATGATAAAGAAAGAAACTTAAAAAAAAGAATAATAAGCATATTGACAAAAAAAAATTAAAAAATGTTTGGTGTTAGGCTTTCAAAAAGAGGTTCAACTTGTTTTTTCATTCAAAAAATTTGAATTTGGGACAACTAAAATGTGACAGATTGAAAATGAAGTTTTAAAAATTCGAAGTGTCTATAAACTACTACATGTGCCGAACATATCCAGCTATTCATACCGAAATTTCAGTGCAAAGAGCCCGTTCGGCCTGAATTTCGTATGGTGCATTTTCAAAGGACTGTGTGACGAAATATTCTAAAGTTGGAGTTATGGCTTTGCAATTCTAAGCTAATACTGAAAGAATAATAAAATTATATGATTTTACTTCAATTGTTTTGATTAAGAAATAAAGAAATGAAAAATATATAATTGAGAAATAAGATACGAGTTAATTAATGTTTAAAAGCAATCTTCAAAATTAAAAAGGTATATCTTATTTTAATACGGTATGGGATGTAAATAAGTGGAACCCATACACATTCACATGAGGTATAAAATTGTCTTTTATTCAAAAATGATTAAAATTTGCATTTAAAATCAAAATATTTAAACATTATTGTTTATAGTTTTTGGGAAATCGTTGAAATCATCCCCTTAGAAAAACCTTATCTGATTAAAATATTTACAAACATATACATATATACAATTTTATAAATATTTCAAATATATCATGGTGAAGGGAAGCATATTTCGATAACGGTGCCTGATATGTAACTCATTATTTATGACTAATATTGACACTTACTCTGCTGGTTCGACAGTGTCAGGCAAAAAAGTTAAATGCTGTTCAAAAAGCCATAGGTAAGCCTTTCTAGCCTCAGAACCACTTCTTGCGATCTGCTGTCGGCGTCTATAGGTTCCTTTTAAGGAGTTCCATTTACTCCTTATATATTCTACTGTCCATCCTTCGAAGAAGTAATTAATGCAATTGAAAAATTATTGAAGAAAAAAAGAACTCAAGAATATAGAAGAAAAATGAAAGTTACTTTACCGGGAAAGTTTTCCGAGATTTGTATCCAAGCTGTGTGGACTGCGAACGCACTCTTTAATCCCATCGATACTTTTGGGTTGCACAGACATTCTTTCTCTTTAATCATTTTGATTAAAGCTATGATATTATTATCAGAACAAAGCGCGTAACCCTTTTCATCTGTATAATAGAAAAAAAAAAAAACTTGTCATGATCTTATGCAACTCGATCGTCGATATGTAGATTTTTTTAAATTGAGTATTTCAAATTGCAGGAGATGACCAACTTTATAAAATTATCTTCAGCATTTCCTAAATTTGAATCACTATTTTTCATCATAGTCAATATGTATATAAAACACTGGTATTATGCATCTCTAATTGCATTTTGTCAATCATGTCAAAGTGACTGTCGTGCCCTTTAACTTACATGAAAATTCAATAACGTACCTGAAGTTGCGAGCGTTAAAAAATGTACAAAAATTTAGTTCGAAACTCATCATAACTCAAATTCATGATAAAGCATTATTACAGCTGTTCGGGACGATATGATTTTGTTAAAACATTTGACATTATGTTTGTAAATATACTAATACTTTAACATTTATTTTACTTTAAATAAAAGCTCAGAAATTGAAGCAAATAAGGACATGAACATCCAGGTATGATAAACAAGTTCAGTACAAATATTGATACCTAGTTCAATTTTGTGTTTGCAAGTTTAAGTCCTGTTGATTACGTTCGACTCTTCGACGACATCACTGATTACTCGATTTTCGAAAATCTAAAAATGAATTAAAATTAACAAATAAAATTAACATCTTGTGAAAGATATAATATACTCTGATAGTATACTCTGAGAAATAAAAACGCACAGACCTCTAGATCATTTAAATCAACATTTGGTACGATATTTTCGATGTTAGCATTGTCAAGTTCTTCCCACGAACTGTCCCAAAAAGTATCATTATTTCTTACAATGATGTTGTCATCTCTACTGTACACGAAGCAATAGTCTTCCTTTAATTTTTCCAATTACACAGTCTCTTTACAAGCACCGCAAGTAAATAAAGGTACATCGGCCTTTTCAACAATAAAAAAAATGATACAACATTATAGTAAAGTATTTCTATCAACTACATAAAATTTATTGCAACAAAGAAAACTGATATACTTGGGAGGATAAGAAATTTTTCAAGTTTTTTAAATGATAAAAATAGGACAATATGAAAAAATGAAATATGCCCACAGTAGGTAATTATCAAAGTGTAACTGTGTAATTATTGCGAAATCATCTGCATTAACAAATGTTCTTCAAATTAAGCAATAGATCAGATAATGTTGATCTACATACTTAAAAGTTTTGTGCGCATTGCTTCATCGACTTCTTTCTCTTTGTACAGAGTTGTTCCATTTCCAGTCCTTGTTTGTAATGTAGTTTAAACTGAAAAATAATTTGAAAAAATAAAGTAAAAAATTATGGGGAATCTAAATTTAAGGTTAGGTCGTTCACTCTCTCGCAGGATGCTTCGATTATAGTCAGCAGCTCGCAACATTATTCACTTTGACTTCAGTAATTATCAAATCTTACCTGCCTTAGAAGCTATATATTATTCTGTCTACTTGATATGGAAAAAACATTAAATTGTAAATAAAACAGCACGAGCACCACCGGTCACCACAAACTGCCACAAACTTTAGTCTCGTTCAGTATCGTTTGATGCGTACTCTGCTTAAAATGACGGGTAGGATCCGATAGAGTCAGATACAAAGCCGGATAAAGGTGGGAACAGCCCACGTCGGATTTTATTCCGTCTCTATCTGGATCTCTTTCGGTTCGTAAAATCTTAAACGGAAAACTAGCGACTAAAGATGATTTCAACGTTCCTTGCAGTCCATTATAATATGTACGTATCTGATTTTATTTCATAAATTCTAACAAGAGCTTTCGAATTATGTGTTCTTCATCCCAAAATAGTTGAATCAATATTATTTAAAAAATTATTAGAAAGCTACCAAGTATTAATTGCTGATAGTTTATTTGACATCCGAGCTATGTCGATATAAGATTCTAAATCTCTCACTGTGATCCACTGGATGTAATAAAATCTCTTGAGAATCTGTTGGTATTTTTCAAGATTCGTGCAACATTTTTATATGGTTTAATTCGGTTTCAGAGGCATGGTGTGAGATTTATGATTGTTTTTGAGTCGCTCAATCGCAAAGCCTTCTGAAATATTGCACATGTTACAAAATTATTTTTTAGAATTACAATTTTTTTTAATACACAGCTATCTCTCTCTCTCACTCACTCACTCGATCTATCTATCTCTATCTCTCTAGCCTACACACATGCTTCATACCTTGCTGCCACTTTATTATGAGTTGATTTTTTAGAATATAAAAATTAATTTAGTCTCTAGTTTATAATTCAATTACTTCACATGGTTCTCTCTCTTGTATGCTTCGGGCCTTATTATCATTTTCTCATAAGTTGAAACTTCGTTTTTCTTTGTCATCATTTCGTTATTATTAAAAAAATAAAAAAATAAATCTTTATTAAGAGTATTATTTCACTACTCACTTTTATGTACTCAGGAATAAATATATGTATATTTCCCACACTTGAATACAGCTATAAGAACTTTATCACTCTTATGTATGTTTTTTCTTTCTAATCTACTCGTACTTATGAAAAATTGAAGCAATTAATTTTCCTATCAAAATGCAGCTTTTACATTTTATAAATTGTCTGCATAAGTTTCGGTGATAATCCACTGTATTTTTCTGGAAAAAAGGTAAGTTTTTGATTCATCGTCACGTTTGGGATATAATATTTTTTTTGCAACGCAAAATGTAATGCGTCATGAAAACTAACCTTGAACTTTTTTACCAAAAAATTGTGCAATTTAATTCAATGCCGACATCAAGAATGTTTTAGAAGAATGTTTTTCACGAATTATTTGCGCATTGAATAAATAAGGAGAGGAATTTTAAGTTAAATATGTTATCTATATGGAAGCCATTAATTAAATTTAGCTGGCCAAAACAGGATGTCATACATAGCCATTCGTAAGGTGACGGACAACTGTGCACGGACAAACTGTACACGAGCCCATCTGTGCACGTTGGTGGCCACTGGTACAACTGTGCACGTTGTTGGCCACAGGCACAACTGTACACCGGGATATCTGTGCACGTATCGAATTTGGCAACGGTTAATGTGCACAGATAGTAGACTCCCAACTGTGCACATCTCAATTAATACGATCATTTTTTCACTCAGAAGTCCTCGTGCACAGATGGGAGACTCCCACATTTAAACGTGCACAGGTGGGACACTCCCAACTGTACACGTGCACAGATGAAAAACTCTAAACTGGGCACGTCTCAACTGATACGGTCATATTATCGACTTACAAATCAACGTGCACAGATGAGAGACTCTTGACACTGCACGTCTTAATTAACGAAATCAGATTTTTTACTTAGAACTAATCAAATCATCAATTTCACTTAAAACGTGTACAAAATGTACCTTTAAAACTGTTCACGTTTCGATTAATAAAATCATTTGTCAACCAAAAGTGAACGTGCCCAGATGGAACCTTTCCAACTGTGCACGTCTCGATTGATACTATCATTTTTCGCATAATATATGTGCACCATCTGGGTATGTGAACTTTTAGATAAAGAGTCCAATTCTATTAACTGACACACGCTTAGTTCGGAGTCTCCCATATGTGCACGCGGACTTGTAAGTTGAGCATCTTATCTTATTAATTGAGATGTACACATTTTCGAGGGTACCATCTGTACACGTTGACTTGTAAGTTAAAAATCTGATCGTATTAATTGAGACGTGCACTGTTGGGACACTCCCAACTGTGCACGTTAAAATTCATACGTGCACAGATGGTACCCTTGCAACAGTTCACATGCACAGATGGGAGACTCCCAACTGTGCACGTCGAAATGTAGACGTGCACAGATGGCCGGTGTACAGTTGTGCCTGTCAGCCGTCAGGAAGGTTAGTACATGGTACTGCAACTGCATACGACTTTTTGGAGAAAATCTCCGAAACGTGAAGGTATGTCATAAAGGTCTGCATAGTATTCCCATGACGGCGGCGGCAACGTCTCCTATTCGCATTATATCAGTCCTTGATAACGTAGTTTTAAGGTGTTAGTTTAAAGCACTATTTTCGAAATGCCAGATGTGTATATGGCATTTGGGTGTAAAAATAAAGGAGCACATCGCTTTCCAACATGCCGAGCCACTTGCGAGATATATGCAGAAAGCTGTCATCCTCTTGGTTGCTTCCACGAGGGTTTCACCGGCCTGTCGTTGTGATTTCGTCATGCCCTGTGGCTGCAGTGTTTTAAACTATTTTTTAAAAATTAAATATATACATTAGGGTGGGTCAAAAAAAAACAAAATGATGAAAATCGAAATTGGAAGTGCGGCAGTGCCGTCCTTAACGTCTTCGGCGCTCTCGGGTAGCGGAGGGTGGGGGAAGGGGCGCCCTATGAAAAAGTCGGGAGTTCAGCGCCCCTATATGCCTACAACTTTCATGTTGTCCTCGGAAAGGGCTCGACCTGGCCCCCAAAGGCCGGTACTTCAACTTGTGCATTAGCAAAATGTGCTTTGAAAAATTCTTATTCCCATATAGTTTTTATATCTACATGTATGTCATTTTTTTAAAATGTTTTAGAGGTCTTAAACGTCTTAAAATTTTTACAGCTTTTTATTTAACGTTTGTTAGGCGATAACTCATGGTTCATGGGCCCCTAAAGGTGAAAATGCATTACAAAAAAATTTGATATGGCTGGGAAATAATAAATATAAACAGTTTCTTTTCTGAACTTATTGTGCTTACATTTATGATTTCCCAGACTTACCAAAATTTGTTCTGATGCATTTTCAGTATTTTTACCAGTATAGAAAGCTGTAAATACCTGCTAAAAATCTTTCGTTATTCCTGTAGGTGCAGATTGAATTTTTTCTTTGAAAACAGGAGTTATTTCGTGTATTTTTCATATTATTGATCATATGTTGAGATTCTTGTTGTCTTGAAATAATCTAAAATTATAGAGGAAACTAAGAAGAATTCATAGACCTATATAAGATGAAAAAACGTGAATCAAGATTGAGAATCTACATAAACCGGATGTGCTAATAAATTTTCAAAATAGGATAAACGAACGTATAGATGAGGCAACTTGGAAGGCGCTAATAAACAATAAAGATATAGAGGACGCATCAGCTATGATCCAGGATGTCATTGTTAGGCGTATGCCTGAAGTGTGCGGTACTGCATTTGTAGGAAAAATGTTTGGTGATGCGTGGTGGAATGATGAAATCCAAGCAGCCATCGAAGAAAAAAAAGAAGCGTATAACAGAAAGTTGAACATCACCGGCCTTAGCGATGAGGAAAGAAATAGACTTGAAAATGATTACAGACATAAAAAGAGGAAAGTAAAACTTCTAGTGAATGAAAGTAAAGATAAAATCAAAACAGAAGAAGAGAAGAAAATGCAAAATGATTTTACAAGAAGCAAGAAACTGTTTTATAAATGGGCGTTGCGCAATATGAAGGGAGGTATATGTACAGAGATAGCCAGCATGAGAAATGGTAAGGGTGAAATTCTATATGATATAGATGGAACACTAGACAATTTGAGAGATTCTTTTGAGGAATTATTAGGAGGTGAAACTGTAGGTCACCGCAACTTTTATATAGAACACGATACGTTGGAAAACCTAATTGAGACCTCTGAGGTTAGGGGTATAATTAGGAATTAAAAAAATGGTAAGGCTGCTGGTGAATGGTACCACTACGCAATGTATCGTTTCCCTCGGACATTCAAGTTCAATTGTTTTTGCAGTTTTGCGGCAAAAACAATTCACGATAGTTTCGTACCGCAATTCCAAGCGAGATGGAACCTCATCTTTAAATTAGGTGCAACAAAATTTATCCTAGAGTTTTTACTGTGTACCTCAGAGGTTGTGCGTATTGATAAATTTATGTATCGAGGTGAGACAAGTCCCAGACGATTGGCGAAACGCGATTATCGTACCCATATGCAAAGGAAAGGGAGATAAAAACAACTGCAATAATTACAGAGGTATCAGCTTACTAAGTACCGTAAGTAAAATATATTGCGACGTTCGTATGGAGACTTTTCGAGATAATTCGGACAGGTACCGATATAATGTCCTCCATTACAGAGCGGGCATTCACGAAACGATGATTTACCACGCGCACTAGGGCCAGAACTTGCATCTAAAACACGTTTAAAATTTGTGCCAGATTTTGATTGAGTAGGAACGAACCTTTTAATAGTTTCAGTTTCAGCAGCAATCATACCAATTGCATGAGAACGCTGTTCAAAAATTTTTACGAAGTCGTGAAAACTGGGAAATAGTTCCAATTTATTGATCTCTGTTCAGGGAGCAGAGAAAAGCCCTATACAATACTAATTAATAGTAGGAAGCTCTCACCATCAGTCACTCACATAATCCACAACACGATCAATCCGCAACGTATAAAGTCCAAGGTGAAGACGATCCGGTCAGAAAGGGATGCGAATGAAGAGATCAGCTCTCACAATAAGCACCACAAGAAATTTGGGACAGCCAATTTTGTAATCGCGACAATCAGGAACTCGAACAAATTCACACTGAATACCAAAAACACGACAACTCATGCTGAGCCTTCAAGCTCGTCTCAGGAGAGCTGAACAATTAGCAACAAACTCTGACCTGCATTACCACTCTAGTCGCCCGCGTATGTTTCCAAAACCCAAATTTCGTAAACATACCTGCTCGAACAATAAGCCTGCCGCTGCGCTGGTACAATAAACTCCATACCGCTCGAATAGAAGGAAAAACAATCTTTGTGAAGTATTTAAAAAATATATCTAAGCTAACACAAATTTATATTACAGGCATTATTACGCTCGAACACGAGTAGCAGACTGTATAATATATTCTGCTAGTATTTATATGTATATTTTTCAACTTTTTCTTACCTGCTGAAGATCATTTATTTCACTTATAAGTGAATTTGACGTTATTTCAATATCAAACTTATGTATTTATTCAGTCTTTTAATCTGCCACGAGAATAGCGACGGAGCGATTTTTCATATAATCTATTATATACAATCAAGTGGCCTAAAACGGATTATGCTTATGTAAATCCGCAGTTTTTCACCAATCGGCACCAACTTTGCACACATATTCTTTGGACTCCTGGACAGGTCGTAAGAGTCACTTTGTAAAAAAAGAGGTCTCTAGATTTTACAGTGCGCTTTTAATAACTTTGTAGTCAAGAATTAATTGTTGCTCACTCATTGTGACAATGGCGTAATGTATATACAATTCAACACAATGTAGTCATCATACCCCACTTTTAATCCAATAGAAGTGCGTGAAGTCTAAAATATTTATTCATGTAGTGTACATATATACTATATATAGTTAAAAGTTTGTCATAAGGACAGCCACAGGATTTCGCCGGGAGCAGGTGCCAATCTTAAAAATTGCACCTGCTCCCAGCGAAATGGCGGTAAAATTTCATATGTAACCACGTCTCACGACCGTGAGATGGGTGGCCAGCAACTCACTTATAAGATCTTTATACCTTTCTTTCTTTTCATTCTCCTTGGCTATGATGTTTTTGTCATCTGATGCCGAACATCCGATAATAAACATGGTTCGTTTCTCGAAGTCAACAAGAACTATGTTGAGCCTCGAGTGCGCAACAGCAACAATTGTCGAGAATATGAAGTTCCAGTATATCCGGCACTTCTCGTTCTCGACAATTGACTCCATTTCCCTAGGAGCGTTTAGCGGAGCGGTAATGGGGCTGATGCCGTGAGAGTGACAGAGATGCTAATGAAGCACACTCAGTGCTGCATTGTGCCTTTGGAGGTAGGTCGTTCCCGCATGAGTTGAAAAACTAGATAGTATGTGTCCTAGATGCTCGGGGTGTGCATGACACGCTCTGCAGCTATCATCCGGAATGTCTTCGCTCAAAATGTGGCGACGGTAAGCTAGAGTGGAAATGACGCCGTCTTGACATGCCAAAATAAAACCCTCCGTGCCCGACTTCAATCCGGGTAATTTAAGAAAAGCAAATGTTAGCTCATAAGACATCGACAGATCCTCCACATTTCTGTAGAAGATGCCGAGCATCTTCTTGTTGAGGAGCTGTTCGCGGAAGTTTTTTTCCTGTGCTTTCTTAATCCGGGCCTTCAGGAGTGAGTACTCGAGATGGATAAGATTCGATGCATTTTGCTCATCCCTCAATTTTTACAAAATCTAAGAGATTTTAAGAGATTTTGAAGAATTTGATTGGATTTCCATGTAGTTCAATTTCAAGATTTCAAAGGATTTTCAAAGATTTTAAACACTTTTCTGGATTACGAGCAATTTTTAGGGATTTGAAAGCATTTTACAGAGTTTCAAGAAATTTTTAGAAAATCTAAGAGATTTTGAAGGATTTGAAGGGATTCTCATGTCGTTCCAAGGATTTTACGAAATTTTAGGTATATTTTAGAGATTTCTAAGAATTTCAAGAAATTCCTGAGGAGTTCGAAGGAGTTTTGCAGATTTTGAATACTTTTCTGGACTACGAGCGATTTTTAGAGATTTTAAAGAATTTCAAGCAATTTTTAGAAAATCTAAGAGATTTTAAGAGATTTTGAAGGATTTGAGGGGATTCCCATGTAGTTCCTCTTCAAGATTTCGAAGGATTTCCAAAGATTTTAAACACTTTTCTGTATTACAAGCAAATTTCAGGGATTTTAAAGTATTTTACCGAATTTCAAGCAATTTTTACAAAATCTAAGAGATTTTAAGAGATTTTGAAGAATTTGATTGGATTTCCATGTAGTTCAATTTCAAGACTTCAAAGAATTTTTAAAGATTTTAAACACTTTTCTGGATTACGAGCAATTTTAAGGGATTTTAAAGCATTTTACCGAATTTCAAGCAATTTTTACAAAATCTAAGAGATTTTAAGAGATTTTGAAGGATTTGAAGGGATTCTGATGTAGGTCCAAGAATTTTACGGAATTTTAATTAGATTTTAGAGATTTTTAGGAATTTCAAGAAATCCTTGAGGATTTCGAAGGATTTTCAAAGATTTTAAACACTTTTCTGGATTACAAGCAATATCAAGGGATTTTAATGCATTTTACCGAATTTCAAGCAATTTTTAAAGAATTCAAGAGATTTTAAGACATTCCCAAGGATTTGAAGGAATTTCCAAAAAAATAAAATAGGACTTATGAAAAATTTGAAGAAAATTTGATACTTCTCTACTGATTTCTCTCATACCCGATACTTTATTGGAACTTTCCCAACGGGATATTAGACCCCCTATTATAGTATTGCCCATAAAATTTCTTCTCAAATCCCCATAACGCGACAAACAAAAAAAGCCTCCTTTTATCCAAAAACTGAACCATAAAAGTCAGAACCAATATAAATCACATTTTTGATTTGACACGCGTATGCAAAATGTCATAAAAACCGCCCAGTGGCGTTCATGTCAAATTGTGTCTGGCAGTGTCATTCGGCGGAAGTTGCACGCAGTGAGCATATAAGTTTGCCATAAAATTTCCCACGTGTGGCTTTAAAGCCATCGATTCTTTTCTATATTTTTGGCGTAGGTAGACCCTGCATATGCTTTCGTTCCCAAAAAAATGCATGAATGCAAGGCGGATTTGTGCGTGGAGCGCATAAGAAGTGAAAATTAGTCACCGACACAATGGACGTTATTTCGTACATTTTTTATTTGGGGGGGGGGGGCACGCGGCACTTATGGTTTCGCACAATGGACGAATATAATGCATGCGATCAATGGCAGGATATGCAAATGCAGCAGGGAGAACGAAGGTTGTAGGTTACTCGGGAATTTGTCGATTTACATTAAAACCGAAACCAGACAAAATAAAATTGATATAGATTTTTAGATTGATCTAGAATTCCAGCGTTATTTATTTAAATAACACGTTTGTTCAGCAACACTGCTCTGACCCATTTTGCTGATCAATCTCTTTAGTGATCACCCCAGGTGAAGAGTTTCACAAAGTCATTATGTAAAGCTCTCCACTCGGGCCCATTATTTTTTTTTGTAATGGATAGCAATCGATTGGATGCCATATATGTCATTTAAAATCGTGTCATTCCAATGTTCTCAATCTTTGTCATCCCGGGTCGAAAAAGAACAACTTTTTGACTTCTTTTAAAATTAATTTTTCAACAAAAAAGTGATTGTTAGTTTCTCTAGGAATTTTGATACAAATTTTTTATTAATTTAAAAACTTTTAAAGTCCATGAAAAGCTTATCAATTTTGTTTTCCACATCATCAAAAATCTACATTGTGTTTTAAATGTTTTGAAATCTTTTCACGTTTTAAATTATTTTGGAATCTTTTCAAAACTTCGATAATTTGAAATTTAAAGCTATTTAAATAAGCAAGAATTTTTTAATTGAAAGTGTTCGATAATTTTAGATTGAAACGTTTCAAATTATTTAGTTACAAATTAAAATCGTTTAAAGTTGCGGGATTAGTAATGAACGTCTTTTAATACTTGAATCATTATTTGAGAACGACTAAAATCGCATAACTTCAGATAAATTTGAAAGTAGGACTTTTGAAAATGAGGAGTGCTTGAAAGAACTGAACAAATGTTTAGTTTCAAAAGCTCTTTAAAAGGGTGTTTTTCAAGTATTATTTATTTTTTAATAATTTGGCACCCCTAGAAATTATTATTTTTTTTTTGGGAGAAAATCATACCTGATTTTTGTCAAAATTAAAAAATATATATTTAATATTAGCTCAAGGTCAATTCTGTTCAAAGCGCTTGTTTCTGAATAAATTGACTCTATTATTATTTCTGATTGCGTTCTGTCACTCATGGATTGTGTTTTTCACAGCAAACATTGAAATCTGATTTTTTGACGTTTTTAAAATAATAATTAAAGATCACTCAAGATAATTTTCTGTCCAAAATATTGATGTATAAAGAATATTTGCCAAACTATAGAACGGATTTCTTTGCCCAAAGATATAAACCTAAATTGTACTATAGTGAAATCAACTGAAAAAATAAGATGTAAGCCAAATTTTGTAAAGAAAATTAACCTTGGTCGACCTATAATAATTTTTTTTATTTCTCGAAAGCTTGAAAAAAATCTTTTCGAAACGCTTTTATTACAACAATTTTATTAAAGAAAAATATTTTTCATACAAATAAAAATAGTATAATTTTTACATACATTTCTTAAAATAAAAAATTACTAACGAGATTTGAAGAGAATCTTTCAATGAATACAATGATTGTCCCGGAAAATAGAACCGAAAAATTAATATTTCAAAAAAATGGCAGTTGTGCTAAATTGAGCTAGACTCGTTATCGGGAAAAATCGGGAAATGAAAGTGAATTTAATTCTTAACCGGGAAATAAAAAAACTTTTTAAACTGATCAGCTGTCAATATAAATTAATTCATGCTTTTAAAAACTGAACTGTAGTTCAAGTAATGAAAATTGAACAGTAATTGGTTTTACAAGACGATTCTGAATCTGTTCAAAATTATATAATTTACCTATTTTAACGTAAAAATTTGAATTAATTTAATTCTGAGGCCTTAGTAGTCACACAAATGTAAACGTCCGATTGAGTCTTCATAAACAATGTTCAATTTAAAAATCATTTCAAATTAATAGACTCATAAATAAACGCCTTTATTCAATTTCAATATCTTATTTAAGTATTGTTTCAGTATAAAATATTCTATTTTCAACCCATTCAATTCAAAAATTTTAAATTAAAAAAAAAAGCAGAACAAATTGCAAAATTAAAAAATTCGAAACTGAATTGTCACAATTTCAGAGTGATAAATTTAAACTTTGAATGTTACAATTATAATTTTTCTATTATTTTATTTTGTAATTTGAAATTAAAAGTGTTGAATTTTGATTTCTAAATAACAGTTGAACAATGATTAATTAAGAAAGAATTCGAATAAGTTGGAGGCTCTTGAATGTTTCGAACAAAAAAAATTAGGAGGTTCTCAAGAATTTTAAAAGATTCCAAAATATATGTATTTTGTTAAAGATTTCAAATGATTTTTTATTTTCAAAAAGTACATAACTTTAAGAGAATGTTTAAAAGTATTTATAAACATTTCAAAAGATTTACAAAATTGGAAAAAAATCTGGATGTTTTTGGAGGCATTTTTTTGCAGGATTTTACAAAAATTTTAAGGAAAATGGGAATCATTCTGAAAGATATTTAAGAGTTCCAAAAATTTTTTTAAAATAATTGGAAAATATTTCAAATAATTTAAAAGAAAATTGATACTTTTGATGATTTGGAAAATAAATTGGGACTTTTTATAGTGAAAAATTACATAATTTAAAGAGATGCACGGCGTGCCTGAACGGGAGCTAAATACAATTTTCATGAACGTCTCAAATCTTTGCAGGATCTTTGAATAGAACATAAATAGGCATGTTTTGAACAAAAATGGAAATATTTCGTCGAGCTCTGTCAAAATAAAACTGGTTTAAAGGTTTTTTATACCTTTTTGAACAGTTAAATTTTCAGTTAATAAAATTCATGTTCAATCAAAGACATTAATTTCCAACTAAAATAATGGAATATTTAACTGGAATAATTACATCTTCAGTTAAAAAATTATTAATAATAATAATTTTCAGCACGAAAAAAAAACAAACAAATTTTTAATTAAATGAATAAATGAATCTTCAACTGGAACAGTTGAATTTTCAAAACAAAAAGATTAATTTCTACCAAAAAAGACGAACATTCAACAAAATACATGAATATTCAACTAAAAAGGATCAATTTGAAGCCAAAAAAATGAATAGTTAAATTCGAAGTTAAAAAATTTAATGTTAAACCAAAGAGATGAATTTTCATCTAAAATAATGATAGTTACATTTTCAGTTTAAAAAAACTATAATTTTCAACCAAACAAAAGAACTAATTTTCAAAAAATAGTTACATTTCCAAACAAAGTGATGAATTTTTCAACTAAACTGATGAATCTTCAACTGGAATAGTTGAATTTTAAACCAAAAATTGAATAGTTCAATTTTTAGTTAAAAAAATTATAGTTTAACCAAATAGATGAATTTTTAACTAAAATGGTAGAATATTTAACTGTAATAGTTGCATTTTCAGTTTGAAAAAATTAATTTCTAACCAAAAAAAATTTCAAATAAAATATTTAAAGTTTTATCTGAAATAGTTAAATTTTCAGTGAAGAAAATTAATTTCCAGCCAAACAATAAACCAATTTTCAAAAAATAGCTAATTTTCTAACCAAAGAGATGAATTTTTAATTAATATGATGAATCTTCAACCGAAAAAATTCAATTTTAACAAGAGTTTAACTTTCAACCAATTAATTAAATTTTCATTCCAAAAAACAGGAAATCTGAACATAAAATGGAGTATTGGATATTACGACAAAAAAAAATTTAATTTTTAATCAATAACAGTTAAAATAATTAATTTAATACAAAAAAAACGTATTTTGAAGAAAATAGTTAATTAAATAAAGCTACTTTTAAAAATAAAGAATCATTGTTATTCAATTTTTTATATTGAAATATAAAAAAAATTAAGCACGCTCTCAGAAAATTTCCTTGACTTAAATTTTTTTTTATGCATCCTGCATGAAATTGCTTCAAGTGGCTCATTTCAGTTTGTTCTTTTGAATTTTTAAAAATATTTTAAATCAAAATTTGTGAATGAGGAATTTTAATTCTAAAAACTTATCTTTAAAAGATAAAATTTAAATTTATTGTGAATAATTCTTTAATAATCTTTAATAATAAAGGCAAAAATTAGGTTCTTAACTTTTTGACCAAATTTTAAAAATGACAAAAGAATTTTTTTCATAACCACTTGGCCTAATTAAATAAGGCTATATGTATTTAAATATTATTAATAATTAAGAATTTTCTGCACCATCAATTTAGTAAATTAAAATTTAAAAGTAATTTTTTTATTTTTGATTTATTTCTTAATATTTTGTGGTCACATTATAATTTGTATACTTTTTCACACTTTAAAAGGGATGAGAAAAAAAATGAGTAATGAGAAAAAAAATACCGTTGCCGACAATAAAATTTTGGGAAAAATTAAAAGTTAATTAGATTTTATTTTCGGTTTTATTTTAAAATATTAATTTTTAACTTTAAAATTTGTTTAAAATATCGAAAAAGAATCTGAAAGATTTCAAAACAATTTTTTTTAATTTTTGCAGGATATTAAAAAAGATTTAAAAAGCTTTAAATTAATTTAAAAGATATTTCAATGTTTTAGAAGTTATGGAAAGAACAAAAAATGATTTAAGATTTGAAAAGATTTCAAGACATTTTAAACAAAATGTAGATTTTTCAAGATTTTGAAATAAAATTTTGAGTTCTATCTCAAGATTCCAGGAGAAATTTAAATTGATTTTTTATCTTAATAAATTAATTTAAAGAAAATATTTAAAAATATTTTTAAACATTTGAAATGATTTCCTAAAATTTTGAAAAGAATGTCGAAGATTTTAAAGCCAACTTTTGGAATTTTGCAAAATTACTTACAAAATTTAAAAAAAAATTCAAATAATTTTAAAAGATATTTAGAACTTTTTACAAAATTTCGAAAACAATTTGGGATTTGAAAAAATATATATATAAAAAGTGATTCTTATCTTGAAAAAAGAAAGAAAAGAGGATGATATCAAAAGTTATGGATTTTTTAACAAAAAAGATGAATTTTCAACATAAATATTAATTTTCTACCTATAAAGATGCATTTTCAACGAATTACATAAATCTTTAACCTAATAGTTAAATTTTCAACCATAAAGATTAATATTCAACAAAAAGATCAATTTTCGAACAAATAGTTGAATTTTCAACAGAAAAAAAGGAAATTAAAAAAAAAGTTGAATTTTTAACAAAAAAGGGTGACTTTAATAAAAATGTTGAATTTTCATAGAAATAATCGAATTCTTAACGAAATATTTTTATTTTCAACTGAAAAGATGAATTTTCAACGAAAAAGATGAATTTTCAACAAAAATGAGGAATTTTGAACCAATGAAATCTATTTTCTATCAAAAAAGACAAAGTTTTAACAAAATAATCAAATTTTTAACGAAATAGTTTCATTTTGAACCAAAAAGATAAATTTTCAACCCTAAGACGAATTTTCTGCCAAGAAGATTATTTTTCTACCAAAAAGATGAATCGTCAACAAAATAGTTAAATTTCTACAAAAAAAAAAAAAAAAAATTATAAATTAAAAATATCAATTTTTACCAAAAAATGGAATAGTTAAAATTACAGTCAACAAAATCAATTTTCATCAAAATAGTTGAGTCCTGATCTAGAGAGATAAATTTTCAACTAATTTTAATAAGGTAGTTAAATTTTCAACTGAAAATATATGCATTTTAGAACAAAAAAGACGAATTTTTTACAAAACAGTGAAATTTTCAACTGAAACAGAATTTTTAAAATAGCAATTGAATTTTTACCAGAAAGGATGAAAAAAGAAAGAAAAGAGGTTGATATCAAAAGTTATGGATTTTTTAACAAAAAAGATGAATTTTCAACATAAAGATTAATTTTCTACCTATAAAGACGAGTTTTCAACAAAATACATAAATCTTTAAACAAATGTTTGAAATTTCAACTAGAAAAGTTAAAAAAAATGAAAGTATTCTTTTCAACCAAAGAAATTAGTTTTTAACAAAAATGATAAATCCTCAACCAAAAAAAAGTTTTTGGCCAAATAGTTGAATTTTCAACCGAAAAGATGAATATTCAAGCAAAAAGATAATTTTTCGAACTAATAGTTGAATTTTTAACAAAATAATCGAATTCGTAACAAAATATTTTTATTTTCAACTAAAAAGATGAATTTTCAACGAAAATGGTGAATTTTCAACCAATGAAATTTATTTTCTATCAAAAAATACAAAGTTTTAACAAAATAATCAAATTTTTAACGAAATAGTTTCATTTTCAACTAAAAAGATAAATTTTCAACCCATAAGACGAATTTTCTACCAAGAAGATTAATTTTTTACCAAAAAGACGAATTTTCAACAAAATAGTTAAATTTCTAACTAAAAATAAATAAATTATAAATTGAAAATTTCAAGTTTCAACAAAAAATGGTATAGTTAAATTTACAGTTAAAAAAATCAATTTTCATCAAAATAGTTGAGTCCTGATCTAGAG
>JAABKJ010075445.1:120138539-120277505 GCA_011634705.1 Andricus grossulariae | reverse complement strand
GATAAATTTTCAACTAATATAATGAATATTTAACAAAAAATTTTCTACTAAAAAACAAACTTATAAGTTTTCAAAATTATATCATTTCAGGAAATTTTAAGTTGGAAACATTAAAAATTGAAAGATTACAATTTTTTTAAAGTTGAACACTGTTTTAATTAGAAGTTAAATTATTTTAATTTTGAGTGGATGCAAAAGAATAATTGTTGAATTGTTATTTATACATCAAGATTTGTTTCAATATTTTTTAAAACATTCAATTAAAATTCTTTTTTTTTACTAAATAATCATTTTAAATTTTCCCAGGAATTATTTTTGAAAATTTTCTATTCTAATTCTCGATTTAATTTTGAACCCAAAAAGTTGAATTTTCTTTTAATTAACAAAATTAATTTTTAACAAAAAAAAAGTAGTTTTAACATACTAGTGAACTTTCTACCAAAAAGACGAACTTTCAACAAAATACAAGAATCTGCAACCAAAAAATTTCATTTTCAACTGAAAAAAGATTAACTAAAAAAATAGTTCAATCTACAATCAACCAGATAAATTTGCAACTAAAAAAGATCAATTTTTAACCAGAAATGGTGCAGTTACATTTTTAATTAACATCATTAATTTTCAAAAAAAAAAATGAATGTTTAAGAAAATAGTTCAATCTTCAATCAAGTTGAATTTTCAATCATCAAGATTAATTATCTGCGAAAAAGACGAACTTTCAACAAAATACAAAAGTTTTACACTAAAAAGTTCAATTTTCAAGTAAAAAAAGATTAATTTGAAAAATAGTGCAATCTTCAACCAAATATTAAAATTTTCAACTCAAAAAGATGAATTTTCATCCAACAAGATTAATTTTCTGCCAAAAAGACGAACTTTCAACAAAATACAAGAATTTTTAACCAAAAAATTTAATTTTCAACTGAAAAAAGATTAACTAAAAAGATAGTTAAATCTTCAATCAACTAGTCAAAGTTTTGACTATAAAAGATCAATTTTGAACCAGAAATAGTGTAGTTCTATTTTGAATTACCAACATTAATTTTCAAATAAAAAAATGAATGTGTTACAAAATAGTTCAATCTTCAATCAAGTTCAATTTTCAACCACCAAGGATAATTTTCTACCAAAAAGACGAACTTTCAACAAAATACAAGAATTTTAAAACACAATGTTTGATTTTTAACTAAAAAAGGTTAATTAAAAAAAATAGTTCAATTTTCAATAAAACATAACCATTTTTAACAAACAAAGATGAATTTTCACCCAACAAGATTAATTTTCTACTGAAAAGACGAACTTTCAACAAAATAAAAGAATTTTCAACCAAAAAATTTAACTTTGAACTGAAAAAGATTGACTACAAAAATAGTTTAATCTTTAAACTAGTTACATTTTTAACTAAAAAAGCTGAATTTTCAACCAGCAAGATTAATTTTCGACCAAAAACGACGAATTTCCAACAAAATACAAGAATTTTAAAAGAGAATGTTTAATTTTCAACTAAAAAAGATTTATTAACAGAAAAATTATTGAACAAGATAGTTCAATTTTCAACTAAAAAAAAATTCAACCAAAGAGATGAATTTTCAAAAAAAAAATCAATTTTTCACGGCAAAAAATTTAATTAAATTTTTAATGCACCAAATTAATTTTTAACAAAAAAACGATGCTTTAACATAATAGTGAAATTTTCAACTAAAATGGTAAATCTTCAACTTAAAATGACGAATTTTCAACCAACCACTTTTACCAGTTTTATTTTCTATAATAAAAAGGAATTTTCAACAAAATAGTAAAATATTACAATTTTTAACTGAAAAATATGAATTTTCAACCAACAATATTAATTTTCTACCAAAAAGACGAACTTTCAACAAAATACAAGAATTTTACACCAAAAAGTTCAAATTTCTACTAAAAAAAGATTCGTTAAAAATAATAGTTCAATCCTCAACCAACTATTAAAATTTTTAACTGAAAAAAGATTAACTAAAAAAAAAGAACAAATTATTGAACAAAATAGTTAAATTTCCAACTAAAAAAAAATTGCAACCAAAGTGATGAATTTGCAAAAAAATGATAAATTTTCCACGGAAAATGAAGTTGTTAAATTTTCAACTAGCAAAATTAATTTTTAACAAAAAAAAAAAATAGTTTCAACAAAATAGTTTAATTTTCAACCAAAAAGAGAAATTTTCGAATAAAATATTAAAATTTTCTACTTAAAAAGATGAATTTTCAACCAACAAGATTAATTTTATACTAAAAAAGACGAATTTCCAACAAAATATAAGAATTTTAAAACACAATGTTTAATTTTCAACTGAAAAAAATTAATCTTCAATCAAAAAACAACGCATTATTGAACGAAATAGTTAAATTTTCAACTAAAAAAGAGTAATCTTCAAGCAAAGAGTTAAATTGAAAAAAAAAATAGTTTTCAGCTAAGAAGATTAATTTTCTATCAAAAATGACGAATTTCCAAAAAAATACATCAATTTTCAACCAAATAGTTGAAAATATCTATTGGTTCCACTCTTTAACATTTTTTAACACTATTTAAATTACTTAAACTTATTCGTACCACTTGGTGCGTCTATCTGCATAACTTCAATCTTCTGGTCCTACTTAGTACCAATATCTAAATACTTGAATTTACTGGCCCCGTTACTTTGAAAATATTGATCTTTGATTGATAAACATTGATTGATATACTTGGTACTACTGTTTCAATCATCAAAATTTATTGGTATCAATTGGTACCGCCACAAAACTGATTTTAATCACCTAATATCACAAGGTACCACTATTTAGAACAGTTAAATTTACTGGTACCGCAACTTGAAATACTTTTATCTCCTGATACCACTTGGCGATAAGGTTTAAATGATCAAAATCTATTGGTATCACTATTAAACTAACTTTACTCAACTGATACTACTTGGTACCACTGTTCAAAACACCTAAATCTACTAGCACTGCTCCTTTAAAAACTTTTGATGTACTGATACCATTTGGTACCACTGTTTAAAAAAGACCTAAATCTACGGGTACCATTTTATGAGGCTACCAAAATAACTTTAATCTACTGATACCACTATTTAAAATACTCAAAACTACTGGTACCACTTGGTACCGCTAACTAAATAACTTTAATCTACTGATACCACTCGGTATCTCTATTTAAAATACTTAAATCTACTGGTACCACTTGTTACCGCTATCTAAATAACTTTAATCTACTGATACCACTTGGTATCACTATTTAAAATACTTAAATCTACTGGTACCACTTGGTACCGCTACCTAAATAACTTTATCTTACTGATACCACTTGGTAACACTATTTAACATACTTAAATCTACTGGTACCACTTGGTACCGCTACCTAAATAACTTTAGCTTACTTATGCCACTTGGTAACACTATTTAAAATACTTAAATCTACTGGTACCACTTATTACCATTGTTTAAAATACTTAAAACTACTTGTACCACTTGCTACCGCTACCTTAATATCTTTAAGCTACTGATACCACTTGATACCACTATTTAAAATACTTAAATCTACTAGTACCACTTGGTACCGCTACCTTAATAACTTTAATTTTCTGAAACCACTTGGTACCACTATTTAAACCACTTAAATCTACTGATACCACTAACTAATTAACTTATATCTGCTGACATCACTTAATACCACTACTTAATTCACTTAAATTTATTTTTACTACTTTCATTAACCATTTTAATGGACTTTATTTATTAAAAATATTTTTCAACTGTTTATAAACAACTTATAGGTGTCTTAATGTATTTATCTTTAAGTGATTTTTCTCAATTCTTTTTAGCTGTTCATTCAATTTTCAAAATAAAAATTCAAATAAAAAAAATTTTAAGTTGTAGAAAAAAGGTTTTAATAAACGAAATCATATAGCTTAGTCAAATTAATATTGATACTGCAAGTAGAAGCTACCAGCATTTTTTTTTTTTTTTGCTCAAAACATTCAAGTGGGTGATGTTTAAAAAAAATAAGCTTCCAAATGAGCCACCATAGAACCTTCCACGACCTCTAATTAATAAAATATGAATTTTTTAATTAAGTTCAGGCATTCGCTGAGTAAGCGACGCACCTAATGAATTTTCAAAAAAAAAATATATATATAACCACTTTCTGTTTGAATATCCTCAAATCGGAAGTTCTGTTAAGTGTCAAATGATTTTTGTTTGGTATTGAAAATACAAAATTGGCAGAGGGGAGTGGATTTTCATATTTTAAATAATAATATTTTAAAAAATAACACTTTTAGTTATGCTGAATTTGGTGCATATGCTAAGGAATAATGCTTCTCCAACAAAAAGTCTTTGTCGGATTTGAAAAATTACTTTTTAGCAGCAAATTGTTATAAGCAATATATTTTTCCCATGCTAATACTTTTCGAAAAAAACTTTGAAAAATCAAGCACAACCACGTAATCAAGAAGATGTCAATTATTTTTTCATCAATTTTCTATCTGCAATACTTTATTTGTGAAAAATTTTCTTTAAACAATTCTCATAAACGATATAACATAATTAAAAAATATTATGTTTTTCTTTCTCTCATTTGCAACTGATATACCAGACATTACTGTTTTCGACCTTAAAAATAACAAAAAAATTAATAATTATTTTTTTCAAAATTTAACTGATTGGTTGAAAATTAACTTTTTTGTTGAAAATTTACATTCTCGGGTTGAAAATTTAACAGTTTTGCAGAAAATTCTACTTTTGGTCTAAAAAATTCAACAATTTGGTAAAAAATTAAACTATTTATAGAAAATTCGTATTTTCGGCTCGAAAATTCAACAATCAGGTAAAAAATTGAACTATTTGGTTAAAAAATTGTGTTTTTTGTTGAAACTTCTTTATTGGTTGAAAATAAATTTTATTTTGTTGTTTAGTTGACAATTAATCTATTTTAGTTGAGGATTCAAGTATTTTGTTCAAAATTCTTTTTTTTTTTGGTTCAATCCAGCTGTTTTCTATTTTCAATTAAAATCTTTTTGTTTAAATATCAACTATTACATTTTTCGTTAAATTTTTTTTTTCTAGGCTGAATAAAAATAAAAAATATATAACTTCTTAAAAATCCTTTTTTTTTAGTTGAAGATTTATAATCATAATTTTAGTTAAAAATTCGCTTTTCGTGGTTAAAAATGTATTTTTTTAACTGAAAATTTAACTGATTGGTTGAAAATTAACTTTTTTGTCGAAAATTCTTATCATCGGGTTGAAAATTCAACTGTTTTGTAGAAAATTCATATTTTCGGCTCAAAAATACAACAATTAGGTAGAAAATTCAACTCTTTGGTTAATAATCTATACATTTTGTTGAAAATTAGATTTTTACTTTTTTCGTCAAAAAGAATTTTTTTTTTATTAAAAATTAATCTGTTTTAGTTGAGGATTCAAGCATTTTGTAGAATTTTTTTTGGTTCAATCTAACTGTTTTCTATTTGAAATTAAAATCTTTTTTTGTTGAAATATCAATTATAAGATTTTTCGTTAGAAATAATTCTTTTTAGGTTGAAAATAGAACTACTTTTCTGAAAATTCATTTTTTTTGGTTGAAGATTCATAATTTTAGTTAAAAATTCGAATTTTTTGGTTAAAAATTAATTTTTTAACGGAAAATTTAAATCTTTTGTTCACAATTCAACTGATTGATTGAAAATTAACTTTTTTGTTGAAAATTCATATTCCCGGGTTAAAAATTGAACAATTTTGCAGAAAATTAGTTTTTTTTTTTTATTAAACACATATTCATTTGAAAGAAAATGTAAATACTCCATTTTTGGTTAAAAATTGATCTTTTTGTGTTTAAAAACTCAACTATTTAGTTAAAAAAAATTTCAAAACGAAAGAATATAAACTAAAATTTAAACAAATAAAATTTAAACTCACCATTCTTCAACCTATTTATTTGAAAATTTACGTAATTTGTTAAAAATTCGTCTTTTTTCGTCGAATTGAATTTTTGTTGTTGAAAATTAATCTTTTTGGGTTGAAAATTTATATATTTTCTTAAGAAAAATAATCTTTTTGTTTGAAAATTTAACTATTTTTTAGAAAATTTACCTTTTGGGTGTAAAAATTTATCTGTTTTAGTAGAGATTTCATCTTTTTTAGATAAAAGTGCAACTATTTAGTTGAAAGTTGAATCACTTTATTAAAAAAAATTATTTTTTGTTGAAGATTCATCAGGTTAGTTAAAAATGTATCTCTTTGGTTGAAAGTTGAACTATTTTTATGAATATTCATCTTGTTTGCTTGAAAATTCAATTATTTCAATACTAAAATCGTGAATCATCAATAAAAAATTAATTTTCAACAAAAGAGTTCAATATTTAATCAAATACTTGAATTTTCAATCAAAAAGATGATTTTTTTAACCAATATTAATTTTCTACCAAAAAGATAAATTTCCAACTAAATAGTTGAAGTTTTTACTGAATTAAAAAAAAATTAACAATGCAATAGTTCAATTTTCAGTTAAAAAATTTAATTTTTTACCAAAGATATAAATTTCTGACTAAAATGATGAATCTTCAACCAAAAAAATTAATTTTAAACAAAATAAATGCATCCCCAACCAAAAAACATTATTAATTGTCAACCAGTTGCAACTATTTAGTTGAAAATTGACCCACTTTATTAAAAAAATTATTTTTTTGTTGAAGATTCATCAGGTTAGTTGAAAATTTATCTCTTTGGTTGAAAGTTGAACTATTTTTTTGAAAATTCATCTTTTTAGCTTGAAAATTCAATTATTTCGATTACAAATTATATGTTGAAAGTTGAACTGATTTGTAAAAAAATAATTTTTTTGGGCTGCATATTCATCATTTTAATTGAAAATTCAACTGTTTGGTCATAAATGAACTTTTTTGTTAAAAATTTCATATTTTTGATTTAAAAGTTCAACTATTGTATAGAAAATTTATAGTTTTGGTTTAAATTTTCATTAAAAAATGTGATTTTCAACCCGAAATAAAACAGAATTTTCAGCAAAATAGTTGAATCTTCAACTAATAAAATGAATTTTTAACATAGTACTTTGGTTGAAAATTTAACTATTTCGTTGAAAATTAGTTTTTTTTTAATTGAGAATTAATTTTTTATGCTAAAAGTGTGAATATTCGATTTTTATTTGAAAATTTATATTTTACATTGAAAGCTGATCTTTTCTAGTTTAAAATTTATCTCTTTGGTTGAAAATTTAACTATTTCGTTACAAATTCGTTTTTTTGCATTAATTGAACAGTTTTTTACTTAAAAATTAAAATCTGTTTTGTTTGAAATGTCAAAAATTACAAATTACGTGTTGAAAGTTGAACTGATTTGTAAAAAATTCATTTTTTTGTTTGCATATTCATTATTTTAATTGGAAATTCAACTTTTGAAAATAAAAATTCATATTTTTAGATTAAAAATTCGACTATTTTGTCGAAAATTAATATTTTTGGTTAAAAATTGTAGTGAATTTTTATAAAAAAATGTGATTTTCAACCCAAAATAGAACAGAATCTTCAGCAAATAGTTCAATCTTCAACTAATAAAATTAATTTTTAACATAGTACTTTGGTTGAAAATTTAACTATTTCGTTGAAAATTAGTTTTTTTTATTCAGAATTAATTTTTTATGCCATAAGTGTGAATATTCTATTTTTATTTGAAATTTATATTTTAAATTAAATCCTGATCTTTTCTAGTGGAAGATTCAAATATTTAGGATAAAAATTCATGTATTTGTTGAAAATTCGACATTTTTGGTAGAAAATCAAACTTCTGGGTGGAAAATTCGTTTTTTTGTTGTTAATTCAAAGGTTTTTTTATTTGAAATTAAAATCTGTTTTGGTTTAAATAAAAGAATTTTACATGGATTTTTGAGAATTTCTTGTTGTTGTAGAAAGATCATCTACTTGGTAAAAAGTTGAACTGCTTTGTTCAAATTTTTTTTTTTTTTTGAAGATTCATCTCTTCGGTTGAAAATTTAATTCTTCTGTTGTCAAAAAATTAATGTTCTTGGTTAAAATATCATCAACTGTATTGAATGTTATACTCTTTTTTTTTTTGAACACATTTTTTTTTGTTTAAAGATTCATCATTTCAGTTAGAAATGTATCTCTGTAGTTGAAAATTTAACTATTAAATTTTTAGAAAATTAACATTCTTGGTTGAAAAATCATCTTTTGGGTTGAATGTCGAAATCTTTTCTTGATTTTGTTTTATGTGAGGATTCATCAATTCAGCTTAAAATTCATATCTTTGTTTGAAACTTCAACTATTTGGTTCAAAATTTGCCCTTCTCGATTAAAAATTCCTTTATTTTGTAAACAAGTTCTCGGATGAAGACTTAACTGTCTTCTAAAAAAATTGTCTTTTTAACTTGAAGATTCAACTATGTGTTTGATAATACATCTCTTTGTGGTTGAAGATTATTCTTTTCTGTTTGATAATTCGACTGCTCAATATTATTTTTTGTATGTTAAATATTTCATGTTAAGCATTCATAAAATCTAATCGAAAAAAAATTTGACAACTCTGGAGGCTTCAAGCTTCTTATGATGATCTGTGACAAAGAAGGGCAGGGATAGGAAAATTTTTAAAAATTACGTGATGCAGCTTTTGAATGGCCCCTTTTTGAAATTCTAAAAATGTTCTTTTTCGGCACCCCCTATTGCTTAAGGAATATAATAATATAACTAATCCAATATATCGAATTTGCAGCATGCATCTCGATGGCAGGTTTTGCCTCCTACATAGCTTGGTCATCACCAGCTATACCCTACTTGACCAGCAACAGTTCAGCATTTCCAGTAACAGAAAAACAAGGAAGTTTGATAATATCACTATTCAACCTCGGGGACCTATTTGGAGGATTGATAAATCCATTATTCATCGATCGTCTTGGCCGGAAGTACAATCAAATGCGAGAAATAATAACCCAGGATTTGCAAAAATAAACGACAGCATGCACAGAGTATGGGAAAATAATATATACATGAAAAATAATTTTGAATGGATGCAAACTCAAACTTTCCTCGCAAGCAGATCAAAGAAAAATCGAAGGATGTTCAATAGAAATAAAAGTGAGAAATAATAAATACATTAACATCACAGGTATCTATTTATCTGCTGAATAAAACCAAAATCAATAACGAATCAGTTATGCCTGATGCTGGAAGAAACAGATACCATACTGGTAGACTATTTCAATGCTTGCAATCCTAGAGGTGATGCAATACAAAATGCAATAGACCTAGGCTCAAATCTCTGGCGTAACACTGAGCCGTCAAGGCCGCATTACCGGTCACGAGGAGCCTAGATCTCGCGATTGCAATCTTTCATAACTTTGACAATCTCAAAAGAAAAATAAAACAATTACGAGAAATAGGTTCAGACCATAGACCATAAATTCTATAATAGAGGGAGCTGTTTCTAAAAGGTTAAATCAACTAATATAATGAAAACGACGTTCACAGAATAACATGGAATCCCCAAATTATATAAAAGAGTCCATCAAGAGAAGGAATAAGGCAAGAATATAAATGAAAGTATACAAAATTCCAGGGAAAGGCACGAAGTATCAAAAACTCAGAAAGAGAGCTGAAGATGAGAAACAATTATGGACAGAAGAAAAATGGATAAAATGTTCAGACAAAGAATATGAACATGCGTAGAATTAGTGGAGGATCCAAAGAAGTACTGAATATCATTTTGACGCAAAAACGTACCATTCCATGAATTCAATCCAACAAATTTGACAGAACCGAATGAATTAATTCAAACATTTAGGAAATATGAAGCATTAAAGCCAGACGGTATACAAATGAATCAGATAAAACACGCAGGGCACAAGGTTAAAGTGCAACCAATTTGTATCATCAACTGGGTTCTGAAAACAGATTACTTTCCGGCAACTTGGAAAACTGGACACTGCATCTTTCTACATAAGTCAGGGAAGGGTCCAACAAAAACCTCATCCTTCCGAATAATTACACTTTTGCACATTATGGGTAAGATAGCAGGAAAATAATCCCTAATAGCATATCACAAGATGTTAACGTCATTATACAATCATTTCAGCATGGATTCACCAAAAGCAGCGGAAATGGCACACAATCATCCCAATTGTTACATACCTCTTGAAAGCATTTGACTTGATTCATCATGGAGCCTTACTATACAAAAAGGACTCCCTCGGACTGGATATGAGGATAATCAAGATCATACAAAATTATTCAGAAAACAGATACATTAGAAAGAAATCAAACTCAAGGTTGACGGACACCAAAGAGAGTCCGTTTAAAGTTCCACAATGATCAAATCAACGTTTATATAGCAGGACTGAACATAAAAAAAGAGAATCACAAACACATTGGAATATGCATAACATTTTTTAAATTTTGTTTCTGCAAGAGTTTTGACCTGAACATCGAGCTGAATATTTAAAACTTAATTCTAAATTTAAACTACCGAGTATTTCCCTATAACTGAAATTTATTACGGGCTGAAAAAATTATACAGACAATACAGAATTAGCAGAATTTTTTAATTATTTTCAGTTTATACATCTTCGAATTTTCTAATCAGTGACATATCACTGATTCACTATTTCACGTTTGAATATGTAGAAAATTTGATATCACCGATTGTCCTCATCCATCATCTGCGTCAATCGTTATGTTTAATTTTCGTTGTTGAGAAAGCGGATTATGGATTCAGCTACTCAAATTCTAAATAGATATTTCCCTTCGGCACAAGAAAGAAAAAAGCAGGCTCGTGTTCATATTTAGTGAAAGTTTGCTCGCTAACTTGCAGTCTGAATTTCTGGATGATGTTCATGACACAAATTCTCATATGATAATATGCAGAACGAGCACCTGCAGACAACAGTTTCAATTAATTTAAGTAAACCACCTCGCAGAGAAAAGATATTTTCCATGACACATGCATGATTTCAGCCCTTTCCGACGCCTATGAAGTGGGGCCGAAGTTCTACTTTTGCTCCCTAGCATAATGTTTTTTTAATGTTACAAATAAAAAATCCTAGCAGTGCAATTACTTGGGTATCATTCATTTCTAGACGCAACAATTCTTGGATTTCAACATCTTTTGAAGAAAAGAAAAATGAATATTTTCATATTATTGCTCAATCCTCAATTTCATCATTTCTTTTGAAAAAATAAATAATTTTTTTTTCTCAATCTTCAATCCTCGATCCGCAATTCTAAATTTTATCATTCATTTCCAGACGTGAAAAAAATTGTTTTTCAACATGATTATAAAAATAAATTAATATTCTAATATTTTTGCCCAATCCTCAATTTTATCATTCATTTCTAGACGCAACAATTCTTGGATTTCAACATCTTTTGAAGAAAAGAAAAATGAATATTTTCATATTTTTGCTCAATCCTCAATTTCATCATTTATTTTTGGACGTAACCATTTTTCGATTTCAACATCTTTTGAAAAAAAAAGAATATTTTTATATTTATACTTAATCCCCGATTTCATCATTTCTTTTTAAAAAATAAATCTTTTTTTTTCAGCCCTCGACACTTGATCCGCAATCTTCAATTTTATCATTCATTACCAGACGCAAAAAATCTTGGATCTCAAAATTTTTTGATGAAAAAGAAACAATATTTTCATATTTGTCTTTGATCCTCAATTTCTTGATTTATTATTTATTCCTAGACTTAAGAAATCTTACTTTTCAACATGTTTTGGAAAAAAAATTTTTTCATATTTTGGCTCTATCCACAATTTCATCATTAATTTCCAGACATAACATTTTTTTATTTAAACATCTTTTGAAATAAACAATATTTTTGTTCAAGCCTCAATACTCAATTTCACGATTTATTATTTATTCCTAGACTTAAGAAAGTTCCCTTTTCAACATGTTTTGAAAAAATAATTATTTTAATATTTTTGCTTAATCCTCAATTTTATCATTCATTTCCAGACACACAATTTTTTGATTTCAACATCTTTGAAAAAAAAAATATATTTTTATATTTTTGCTCAATCCTCTCTTTCACTATTACTTTTGAAAAAATAAATAATTTTTTTTCTCAATCCTCAATCCTTGACCGGCAATCTTCAATTTCATCATTCATTCCCAGACGCAACAAATCTTGGATTTCAACATCTTTCGAAAAAAAAAACAATATTTTCATATTTTTCCTTAATCCTCAATACTTAATTTCACGGTTTATTATTTATTTCTAGACTTAGGAAAGCTTCCTTTTCAGCATGTTTTGAATAAATTAATATTTTAATATTTTTGCCCAATCCTCAATTTCATCATTCATTCCTAGACGAAACAAATCTTGCATTTCAACATCTTTCCAATAAAAAAGAACAATATTTTTATATTTTTGTTCAATACTCAATACTCAATTTTAGCATTTATTCCTAGACGTAACAAATTTTTGATTTCAACATCTTTCAAACAAAACAAAAAAATATTTTTATATTTTTGCTCAATCCTCAATTTCATCAATCATTCACAGACGTAAAAAATTATGCACTTTAACATCTTTCAAAAAAAACAAATATTTTTTCTCACTCTTCAACATTCTTTGAAAAAATAAATATTCGTATTTTTCGTATCAATTCTCAATCCTAAAATTCAACATTCATTCCTGAATAAACAAATGTTGGATTTCAACATGTTTGAAAAAGAAAAAATATTTGTATATTTTTACTTAATCCTCAATTTCATCATTCATTCTCCGGCGAAAAAATCTTGGTTTTCAACATGGTTTGAAAAATAAATATTTTTATATTTTTGCTCAATCCTCAACTTCATCATTCATTTCCGGACCTAATAAATTTTTCATTTAAATATCTTTATAAAAAACTAATATTGTTATATTTTCTTCTAATCCTCAATCCTTAAATTTATCACTCTTACCCAGACATAAAAAAGCTTGGTTTTCAATATCTTTTGAAAAAATAAGTATTTTTCTTTCAATCCTCAACATCTTTTAAAAAAAAAAAAATATTTTTATATTTTTATCTCAATCTTCAACATTTTTTGAAAAAATAAATATTTGTATTTTTTTTCAATTCTTAATCCTCCATTTCAACATTTACTCCTGAACGCAACAAATTTTGGATTATAACATGTTTTGAAACAAAATTTTTTTATTTTTTTGCTCAATCCTCAATTTCATCATTTACTCCCAGACCTAACAATTTTTTAAGTATAAAAAGCATCCTCATCAGGGATTATTTATAGGAAAACTACACAGCCTAATTAGTAGATTCTTATGCTAGTTAAATAATGTGATGAGGGGAACTAAATTGGCCCCGAAAAATGTTGGTTCCCTGGTGGTGAAAAGAGGATAATCAAAGGACCTTATGGATAACTTATAGAAAAACTACAAGGTCCAATAATTAGATTCTTATGCTAATTAAATAATGTGATAAGCGGGTCTAAATTGGCCCCAAAACATGATGGTTCCCTGTTAGTATAAAAAGCATCCTCATCAGGGATTACTTATAGGAAAACTACACGGCCTAATTAATAGATTCTTATGCTAGTTAAATAATGTGATGAGGGGGCCTAAATTGGCCCCGAAACATGTTGGTTTCCTGGTGGTGTAAAAAGGATAATTGAAGGACATTATGGATCACTTGTAGGAAAACTACAGGGTCTAATTAATAGATTCTCATGCTAATTAAATAATGTGGTAAGCGGGTCTAAATTGGCCCCGAAACATGTTGGTTCCCTGGTGGTGTGAAAAGGATAATAATATGACATTATGGATTACTTATAGGAATACTACAAGGTCTAATAATGAGATTCTCATGCTAATTAAATAATAAGATGAGCGGGTCTAAATTGGCCCCGAAACATGTTGGTTTCCTGGTGATGTAAAAAGGATAATTAAAGAACATTATGGATAACTTATAGGAAAACTAAAAGGTCTAATGATCAGATTCTCATGCTAATTAAATAATGTGATAAGCGGGTCTAAATCGGCCCCGAAACATGTTGGTTTCCTGCTAGTGTAAAAAGCATCCTCATCAGGGATTATTTTTTGGAAAACTACACGGCCTAATTATTAGATTCTTATGCTAGTTAAATAATGTGATCAGGATGACTAAATTGGCCCCGAAACATGTTGGTTTCCTGGTGGTGTAAAAAGGATAATTAGAGGACATTATGGATTACTTATAGGAAAACTACAAGGTCTAATAAATAGATTCTCATGCTAATTAAATAATGTGATAAGCGGGTCTAAATTGGCCCCGAAACATGTTGGTTCCCTGGCAGCATAAAAAGGATCGACATCAGGGATTATTCACAGGAAAACTACACGACCTAATCAATAGATTCTTATGCTAGTTAAATAATGTGATGAAGATGACTAAATTGGCCCCGAAACATGTTGGTTTCCTGGTCGTGTAAGAAGGATAATTGAAGGGCATTATGAATTACTTATAGGAAAACTACAAGGTCCAATTAATAGATTCTTATGCTAGTGAAAATATGTGATGAGGATGACTAAATTGGCCCCGAAACATGTTGGTTTCCTGTTAGTAGAAAAAGCATCCTCACCAGGGATTATTTATAGGAAAAATACACGGCCTAATTAATAGATTCTTATGCTAGTTAAATAATGTGATGAGGGGGTCTAAATTGGCCCCGAGACATGTTGGTTTCCTGGTGGTGTGAAAAGGATAATAAAGGACATTATGGATTACTTGTAGGAAAACTACAAGGTCTAATTAATAGATTCTCATGTTAATTAAATAATGAAATAAGCGGGTCTAAATTGGCCCCGAAACATGTTGGTTCCCTGGTGGTGTAAAAAGGATAATTAAAGGACATTATGGATGACTTATAGTAAAACTACAAGGTCTAATAATTAGATTCTCATGCTAATTTAATAATGTGATAAACGGGTCTAAATTGGCCCCGAAACATGTTGGTTCCCTGTTAGTATAAAAAGAATCCTCATCAGATATTATTTATAGGAAAACTACACGGCCTAATTAATAGATTCCTATGCTAATTGAATAATGTGATGAGGGGGTCTAAATTGGCCCTGAAACATGTTTTTTTACCCTTTTAGTATAAAAAGCATCCTCATCAGGGATTATTTATAGGAAAACTACACGGCCTAATTAATAGATTCTTATGCTAGTTAAATAATGTGATGAGGGGCTCTAAATTCGCGCCGAAACATGTTGGTTTCCTGGTGTCGTGAAAAGGATAATTAAAGGACTTAATGGATTACGTATAGGAAAACTACAAGGTCTAATTAATAGATTCTCATGCTAATTAAATAATGTGATAAGCGGGTCTAAATTGGCCCCGAAACATGTTGGTTCCCTGTTAGTATGGGGTGTCTCGGCGAAAACTTTCCATCAGAGTGTCTTGGGGAACGCTAGGTAGGTCTAACGAAATAGTTTGGACTGCTTCCGGTAGTCGTAGAGTATTCCGTCGGATGTCTTCTGTGGGGATGCTACAAGGATTCTTTGGTAAGCTTAGCGGTTCCCTACGGGTATGCTCGGGGAATCTAAATGCTTCCGGAATCGGGAAATCATTATCTAAGAGGAGAGAAGACCGATCTGCGAATGGGAAGGGGCCCGGTAATCCGTGAATATTAGCGTCATTGAACAAAAGTCTCACATTTCCGGGGTCAATGCGAGTTGGCAGATTCGTTAAGCTTTCGAGGGGTGTCATGACCTTCACAGTAGACCGTATAGTAGTCGAGATTTCTAAAGGGTTCTGTAAATTTTGTACACCTGTAGCCGAGGTGGTAGTACTCGTGGTCGTGACGATGCCTTCTACTGTTAATGTTACCTGGCTAGTGATGACCGCCGAAACCAATGTACCATCAGAAGGTAGCTCATCCTTGTCCTGATCGGTCGCGTCGGTAGTTATGGAGGTAACGTCCGATGCGTGTAATGACATCCCCTTGTGTAATTTAATCCCCTTCCTTAAATGTGAGCATCTTTCTCTACGCGTATCCTTAATCTCTAATTGAAGGGCTTCCAGAGCCTCCGAAAGATGTTCGTCATTTCAATCATTAATTGAATGTTTTAATTCCCTGAATGTGCATACTTCAACTACCAAGTCCAAAAACGCAATTTTAAAATTTAACTGTTGTCAAAATCGTGAAAATACTTGAAAACCTTACCAAAAGAAATTTTTGTGGCGTAATGATGTATCCCGTTAGGCAAGCAAACAACAACATAAAATGTTGTAACAGTTAAGCAGAAGAACGGCAACGGCAGGGGACGAACAAAATCGCAACTCAGCAACTAAATCGTCGAGATAAATCGGATGATTCGTGAATAAAATGTACATATCAATTAAATCATAGAATATGAATACAAATTATTCCAAATCCATAAAATCAAATCAATTAATTATCAATAATGATGACCAAGTCTTCATCGCCAAGTATAAATAAAAGAATTTAAATTATTAGTGTTCAATAGGGCGCTCTGAGCTGCCACAAGAGGCATCAGTAAGGTCAATAATAGTTATTTAGGCGCTCTAAGCTGCCAAGGGGTGAGGGGAACAAGTGTATGTCGACATCATCAACCCGATTTTAAATTTTAACCTGAATTCTCTTTTCAAATCTTCTATACAATTGGAAAAGAAAATAAATCCTTATTCCAATCCTTCCTTCTATTATTTAATTTTATGAACTGAAATTTTTAATTCTACCTTTGATTAAAATCGTTAACCTGTTGTTAATAGACCGGTAATTCAGATCTGTAATTCAAATCATTGAAACTGTTCAATATCAATGAACAACAGAAATCCCAAATTAAAATCCGAATTACACAGGGGTCTCGAAATTCACTATCTAAATCATAATTCAAAAATCCTTGTTCTATTCGTTCGAGATCCCGACCAGTTAAAATCCATTCAAATGTTGAATTCAAAGTTTAATTCGAACTTTCAATTGAAATCACAAAGTAAAATCTTTAATTTTGCAAACCTAAAAATCCACAAGGCCGTGGTAAAGGGGCGAAATACGGTTTGGCATTTTTCTAAAATCTAAAGAAAAGGAAATCGCAACGTCAGTCAGTGCGCAAGGTTGTAAAAAAAGGAAAAATGGCCGTTGTCCGGATTGTATTAAAATCCAGAAACCCTCGAAGTGTTGGGCGTCATTAAGAATGTGGTTTATTGACCCTGACGCATGCCTGTTCTCTTGATGAGATTTGATGTGAATAAGAGTACACAAATATAAGCGTATATGAAGAGATTTATCAAAGCTTTTTCTCTTTTTTAATTTATAGAAAATATTGTATAAAAAATTCAATTGCCCTATTCCTAACATTTTCAATACTTTCACATCATGATACTTTTCTATGAAGTTTTATTTTCCACAAATATAAATCTTGACAATCCTACTAAATCATCTGAAGTTTACAATATTAACTCTAATTTGAAAATTTTCTATATCGTACTTCGATTTTTGAAAGTAAAATTTAAATTTTGTGGTAAATAACAGAACAAATTATTTTCTCGAAATTTTTGGTTGATATCACACCATAATTTAATCTTTCTGAAGGCTTCAGGACCATATGCAACTTTGATCTGATTAAAAAACATAATGTTCAAAAAAGGTTTACAAATGACCTCTAATCCAAGTCAGCTAAATCGAAATTTAAGGATCTTAAATTAGATTCAAATCAAATGCAAAATCCCATTTAACGTCTAACACTCAAGTCAATGTATAAATTCTTGAAAATAAACCAAGAATCTTACGATAAAATTTGGACAAAAACCGCAAAATGCTCCTATTGTGATTCCTGAGAACAAACTAAAAATCTGTTTCCTTGGACAAAAATAAAAAAGAGGAATGAAAAATGAGAAGGCAACCAACCAAATCCCCTCCCTTGTCTTTTTTATTTCTTTCGTCTTTTTTATTTTATATAATAAAACATAAGAAATAAAAAACAAAAAACACTACTTCATATTGATAATTAGATGTTCACATAAATTGTTTGAACAATTCATGATTGTTTTTAGCAATTTTCTCTTAGGATGGAGATAGAAAGTCGCGATTTTTTCGAAAAATTTGCAACTGTTTGTCCGATTTTCAATCAGGGAGAGGTAACAAAAATAATTTATTAAATTATTATTTTGTATAGCTATCTTCTTGATATAATAAATATATATATATACATATATATACATATATACATAAATATCATTGTTTAAATAATTTATTATTATTTTTAATAATGTTCTCTTTGCCTAATGGTAGAAATTTGCTGTTTTTTTTTTAATATTCAACTATTTGTCTACTTGTCACTTGAAGTGACTTAATAATGATTTAAATTGAGAAAAAAAGGATTGTCTAAACAAATTTTTATTGTTA
Organism: Andricus grossulariae; assembly: GCA_011634705.1. Classification (NCBI taxonomy): domain Eukaryota; kingdom Metazoa; phylum Arthropoda; class Insecta; order Hymenoptera; family Cynipidae; genus Andricus; species Andricus grossulariae. The sequence continues at coordinate 120,259,086 of JAABKJ010075445.1, read as the reverse complement.
ATAACTATTTTCATCTATATTAATGTCAGACAGTTGCGGTTTTTTTCTGAAATTTTTAACTTTTTGCCCACTTTTCTCTTAGTGAGGTAATAATGGTAATAATAATAAATTCAGGGTTATGAAAACAAGTATTAAAACAATTTATTATTGTTTACAACTATTTTCTTTTATATAAGTGATAGAAAGTTGCGGTTTCTTCGGAAATATTTAACTTTGCTTTGCCTTTTGAGTTATGAACAAATAAAGAATAAACATCAGGGAGAAAAGTATTTTAAACAATCTCTTTCTTTTCCGTGAATATATTTTGCTGGATGTTCAATTCCGAATTTTTGTTTTACGCTTTGCAATAAACTTCTTTCTGTAATAAAAAGAAAAACTTTCTTATTAAGAATATAGTTTGACCAACATTTTTCCTAAAGTCTCTCTGTATTAATACATGTTGATAACCAGAAGAATGTTTAGTGGAATAATCTAAAGTTAAAGAAACAATTAAATTTACATAATGATATTTCTCCAGAAAATTACATTATTGCTTACCAATCGAAAAGAAGAATATATTTGTCTAAATTATCTGAACATATATTATTTATTTGTCTATATATCTTAAGAAATATATATCGTATTAAAAATTATAAAAGTGCATTTTAAGTATTTTATTGATGAATCATCTTAATGAATAAATTTTTAATCCGTTCAATCAAAAGTATCCATTTTTTGTTTTCGTTAGAAAAAATAACACAATCTATGAGGAAGGAAATTTATTTGATAATTACGAGGCAGAAAAATGCTCATAAAATGAGCACAAATAAATAAACGCATAGCGAAAACATCCGCTATGTTATTAGTAGAAAACAGCTAACAAGGTCTCTTGAATGATATTTGTATTACTTGATATTTGTTCTAGCTTTAAAGCTATCGCAATGCGTCTGTCACGTAGTCTGCACGCGTTAGAGATTTTGATAATTCCGTTGGTTTCCTGGGTAATATTCACCAATGGTGGTTAGTATATATAGCAGTGCTTCCTTCAAACTTTATCAGTCTTCATTCAAGAAATCTACCTAAAAACATGAAGTTACTTATCAGTACTCTATTTCTCCCAATCGTGATTTTTTTAAAATTTGGTGGTAAGTTTTTAATTGATGCTCTTTAAATTTCCGATGCCCGATATTGTTTTATTTCTAAGGCATTCATTGATTTTTAATTCACATTAAATATAGAATTCCTTTACGGTCTTCTTACTCTTTTGCAATCGTTAGAATTCCTCGGAAATCCCTGAATTCCCTGAACTCCTCAGTAATCGTAAACGACAATATCGTTTAGAGATTTTATATTAAGGATAAATTGTACGGATTTTTAATAATGTTTACAGAAGCGATTATCATGATATAATAAACTTCGATAGATTTCGAGATATTTCGATAGATTTCGATAGATTTCGAGACATTCCGAGACATTTCGAGACATTTCGATAGATTTCGAGATATTTGATGGAGGAGGTTTATTATATAGGAATACGGCTGCGTAGTACAGTTAAATCCCACTTACGGATGCGCAGTAACGTAACAGGGCACTTATGCCTGCGCAGTAATGTTAGGGGTACTTATAGATACGGAACGTTCCGAGGCCGGAACGCAAGCGGAAACAAAACCGAAACAAATCGGTTCCGGACCACGCAATGCAATGTTAAATTACTTTAGAATTGCTTCATGAATTAATTGATTTAACGTTTGTCCAATACAATGATAAGCTCAAAATTTTAAAATCAGAAAGTTTACTCAAATTTTGAAAATTTTTAAGTTAGTACATTTCTATAAAACTCACTACAAGGGTGGGTTTTGAGGGATCAGAAAATAAACTGGGAGTCAAAATTTCCAAAATTCTAAAATCTTACTTATATTTTGGAAATTTTATTAATTTGGTGATTTACAAGAAAATCAGTACGAGGAGGTTTTCGGGGCACAGAAGACAAATTTAGGGTCAACATTCAAAAACTTTACTCAATTTCAATTAAACTCATTACGAAGGGGGTGTTCGGGAATCAGAAGAGGAATTTAATGTAAAAATTCAAGAGTTCAAAAATTTTACTCAAATTTTGAAATTTTTAATAATTTGGTTGATTTCCATGAAACATAGTACAAGGGAGGTTTTTGGGATAAATATCACCAATTTGGTTTCAAAATTCCAAAATTTCACTGAATTTTTGAAAATTTTATAAATTTGGTAGATTTCTATGAAAGTTAGTACAAAGGTGGTTTTCAGGGTACATAACACAAATTTTTTTTTTTTTCGAGTTTCAGAATACAGATTTGGGGAAAACATTCGTATTTTGAGACTCGAAAATCTTCTTCGTTATGGAATTCACTGGAATCTACCAATTTTATACAATTTTCCAAATTTTAAGCCAACTTTCTGTGTTCTGTAACTCGATAAAACCCTCGTACTCGACTTTTACGTAAATCTACCAATTTAATAGCATTTTTCAACATTAAGTCCACTTTTAGAATTTAGACTCCAAATTTGCATGCTGTGACTCAAAAAACCTTCTCGTACTGACTTTCTAAAAAATCCGCTAATTTAAATTTTTTTTCCAAAAAGTCGATTTTTTTAAATTTTGGAATTTTTGCATCAAACTCGTATCCTGTGACATGAAAAAGCTTCTCGTACTGACTGTCATAGAAATTCACTAATTTAATCAAATTAAAAAAAGTTAAGGTTCTTTTTGATTTTTGAATTTTTAACCCATAATTGTATTCTACAATCGATAAGTCAATTAATTTATAAAGTAATTCTGAAGTACTTCAACATTGCATTTCTTGTGTAAGCGTAGTACAGTGTAAACATGTAGCGTGGTCCAGAACCGATGCATATTTTCTTCTGTTTTGTTTCCGGTTGCGTTTTTGCCTCGGAACGTTTCGTATCTATAAGTACCCCTGACATTACTGCGCATCCATATGTATTTTTCCATGGACCTCTACTGCGTAGATGGAAGTTCTGTGTAACTTTACTATGCATCCATAAGAACCCCTAACATTACTGCACGCCATAAGTGTCATGTAACAACTGCACATCCATAAGTAGCATGGAACTTCACTGCGCAGATGTTAGTGTTATGTTACTGTACTGCGCATCTGTAAATTCTATGCAACTCTACTACGCACATAAAATCAGCCCCTAACCTTACTGCGCATACGTAAGTGTCTTGTTATTTTATTGCGCATCCGTTAGTGCAGCCATACCTGCCATCGAACTCTGATGCGCAGCCGAAAATTCCGTGTAACTTCACTGCGCGACCAGAACCCGAAACCTGAACTCGAACGCGTTCGGGTTCGAGTCTTCATTGTGCGTGACTTGAAGTTTAGGTTTAAAGTTTTGGGAGTGATAAAGCCGAGGAACACCGATAAGATATCCAAGATATATATATATATATATATATATATATATACGGGAGTTTTAAATTTGTTTACAATTTTGTAACCTACGGTTTTATCAATGAATTAGTTAGATTTTGAAAAATTATTATACTCAAATACTTGATTTAGTATCAAATCATTAATTTGATGAGCTAGAAATTAATGATGCTTAAAGATGCTTCTTGCTCGATCTTGCTTGCATTTGGAAGTCGAGACGGGATGAGATTAAACAATTGCAAACCAAAAGTTCTCGACAACAAAATTATCTCGAATACGGGCAATATCAGGCAAGATCCGAGAAATTTTCGTCTCGGCGTGCATCTCTACTGTTTTCCCGGTTAACAACAATTTTTGACGGTCATTGAAATAAAAATATCCTAACTCTTGAAGCTAAAAATGTTTTCATTTGAAGTTATAAGAACTGAACTTCAAATCATAACACTCAAAGAGGAACTCTTTTGAATGCTAAGCTTTTGAAATTAACGCTTAACAATTTTTTTATTCAAATGCTCAATAATTGACGCGTATGAAATGAAAGATTCTAACACATTTCAAGTGAACAATTTTAAATTAAATGCTGTTAAACTGCAAAATAATTTTTTTTAACTTTTATAAGTTTTACAGTACGAAGATTAAAAAAATATAAATCCCCGCTATCATATTCAATTTTCTAAATTGAAGAATAAATAAACAAATTTTTAAATTCACAAAATTATATCATTTACAGAAATTTTATGTCAGAAACAATAAAAATGTAACGATTATAATTTTCTTTTAAGTAAAAATTTGTTATATTAGAAGATAAATTTATTTTATCTTAATTTGTAAAAAATTAATAGTTGTTCAATTGATATTTATACATCAAAACCTGTGTTTGTTTTGAAATATTTTTAAATATTCTCTTAAAAATATTTTTTCAAAATAAAAAATAATTTGGAATTTTCCTGGGTATCTTAAGAAAATTGCTGTATTATCTGTATATATCCTAAAATTATCTAAAAATCCTTCAAAGTTGAAAAAATTGCCTTCAAATTTTGCAGATTCGTTTTTGATAAATTTGAAAAGCCTTTGAAATCTTTTAAAATATAATCTTGAAATTAATTATTCAGAATGAAAAATCATTAAAAATTTTCTTAGAAATCTGAATCATTTTTTATCCTTTTAAAACCTTTTAAAACGCTCAATAACCTTCTACATTTTTTTTAATCTTCCAAAATCTACATTTTCTTAAAATCCTTTCAAGTTTTGAATTATTTTTCAATCATATAATAACTTGAATATCTCTTAAATTTCCTCGAACTTTTCTAAATTAATAATTGTTTCATTTTTATTCATTCATCCCATTTTTTTCTTGTTTTTAATCATTTTAAATATTCTATAAAAAATATTTTCTTTTTCAAAATAAAACATCATTCAAAATTTTCTTTGGAATTTCAAGTAATTGTTTTTCTTATCTTAAAACATTTCAAAATCCTTGAATGGCATCAAAAATTTATTTTGTAATCTTCAAAAATTTACATTTTGTTTTAAATGTCTTGAAATCTTTTTAAGTTTTAAATCAAGTTACAATATTTTAAATACTTCTAAATATCTCTTAAACTTACTCGAATTCAAAAAAATTAATAATTTTCTCATTGTTATTTATTTTCTAAATTTGAGTCTAAATTGAATTGGTTTTATACTTGAATATTTTAGATAGATAGATTTTTCTTCTAACAATTTCTAAAATTCCGGATCCAAAAATAAATTCACTGTCATTTTCCCGGTTTTTTCCGGTCTCAAAAAATTCCTGGTCACTTCTGGGTTTCTCGGTTTCCCTGTCTAACGGCCATCCTGAATAGGAATGTTTTTAAGTTGAAAAATAAAAAAAGAGAATAGAAAGTATTAAATGATTTCAAAATCAAATTTTTTCTCTTTATTGGAATGCGAGTTCGAGTGCCAACTCACAAATGTTGTCTCCTCACTTCAAACATTCGTCGAATAGTCTCTTAATGTTTAACATCACAGCGCAAAAATTAATAAGCGGAAAGTGAATTTATCTTACGATTTATTTATATTTTTGTTATAAATGCTTATTTTATTTATTATAATCTTATGACTCATGAACTAATCACAAAATTTTGAAATATTAATTTTACCGCATATTCTAATTTAGTTTTCATAACAATACAAAATATTAACATCAATAATTGATTGATTTTACAGGGCGATTCTGAATCTGATAAAATTAAACAATTTAAAGATTTTGACGTTAAAAATTGAACCTTTTCAATTCGAAAGACTTAGTAGTTAATCAAATGTAAACTTCCGATTGAAACTTTATCAACTGTCTGTTGTTTCAGTCTAAAATATACCATTTTTAACGACTTCAATTTGAAAATTTGTAATTAAGAAAAATAAGCATTTTTTAATATTCAGCAATGTTTGACTGTTTATTTTAAATGAACAATTATGAATGAGATATTCAAAACTAAACAATTTTAAACTGTATAACTGTATGAACTGTAAAAAATGTATTCATTTAGAAAAAAATCGAGTAAGTTGAGGAGATATTTAGAAGTTTTTAAATAAAATGTTGAAGCTTTTAAGGATTTTGAAAGGTTTAAGATAATATAAATATTGTCTTAATATTCATGGAAAATTTTTTTGTGATTTTTATTCTGAAAAATTATTTTAAAGAGAATATTTAGGAATATTTTGAAATGCAAGAAAATTTCGATGAATAAATAAAAATTGAACAGTTATAAATGTGCAAAAAATTGAATAAGTTCAAGAGATATTCAGAAGTTTTGAAAAATTTTCAAGAATAATTGAACATTTGTGAAGATTCCGAAAATTGTCAAATAAAATGTAGACTTTTGAAGATTTTGAAATAAAATGATGTAGCTTTTTAAGGATTGTGAAAGGTTTCAAGATAATAAATTTTTTCTTTAAATTTTTTCTATTCTCAAACGAATAGCCACATTGAGTTGAAATCTTGGAATAATAAATAAGAAGTACTAAGAAACGCGGCTCTGGTCCTACATTTTTATAATTACGAAACAAGTTTTTTTTTGTAAATAATTTTTGTTGTTGTTTTTTTCATAATTATAAAAATTTAGGACCAGAGCCCTGTTTCTTAGTGCTTCTTATTTATTATCATAAATTTTCAACTCGATGTGGCTATTCGTGTGAAAATAAGTTTACAAATAAAAAAAGTGTCGGTAAGGTGAGAAGACGGTCACGTGACCCACTCGTCACATGGCCTTAAGGCCGAAACAATTCATCCAATTATTAAATTTTCAAGCTAAAAACCGAATTTTCTTCAAAACAGTTAAATTTTTATCCCGAAAATATGAACTTTCAGAAGATTAGTTTTCTACCTTTTTTACACAAAAAATCATTTTCAACTAAAAAAGGAGAAATTTCAAGCAAAGAAAATTAGTTTTCTACCAAAAAAGACAACAATTTTCAACTGATAATGGCACAAATACATTTTTAGTTTACAAAATTAATTCTAAACCAAAAAAAAACAGAACTTTTAACAAAATAGTGAAATCTTCGAACAAAAAAATGAATTTTCCCATCAAAGAGGCTATTTTCAACAAAAACAGATTTTTCAGTCAAGGGAGAAAAAATTAATCCAATTATTGAATTTTCAAGCTAAAAGACGAATTTTCTGTAAAACAGTTAACTTTTTATCCCGAAAATATGAATTTACAGAATATTAGTTTTCTACCTTTTTGACCAAAAAACGACAAATTTTCAACTAAAAAAGAACAAAATTCAATTAATAATGGCAAAAATACATTTTCATTTTACAAAATTAATTCTAAGCAAAAAAAAAAAAAAGAATTTTTAACAAAATATTTAAATTTTCAAACAAAAAAATGAATTTTCAACTAAAATTATGAATTTTCCAATCAAAGAGGCTATTTTCAACAAATACAGATTTTTCAGTTAAGACCGGAAAAAATTCATCCAATTATTACATTTTCAAGCTAAAAGACGAATTTTCTGTAAAACAGTTACATTTTTATCCAGAAAATACGAATTTTCAGAAGATTAGTTTTCTACATTTTTACCAAAAAAGACCAATTTTCAACTAAAAAAGAAGAAATTTCAAAGCAAAAAAATAAGTTTTCTACGAAAAAAGACAGATTTTCAACTAAAAAAGAACAATTTTCAACTAATAATGGCAAAAATATATTTTCAGATTTAAAAAATTAATTCTAAACCAAAACAAAAAACAGAACTTTTAACAAAATAGTTAAATTTTCAAATAAAAAAATGAATTTTTAACTAAAATTATGAATTTTCCAATCAAAGCGGCTATTTTCAACAAATACAGATTTGACTCTCTCATTTTTTCCTCTCCTGCTGCCTTCCCTCTCTCCGTGCCATTCTTCTTGATCACCTCATACACTTTCCTCCCCTCCTCGTGCATCCTGCTCACTTCATCCATCTGCAGCTTATTTGTTCTAAAACACCTTTTTCATTTAATCTGCATCTTCCCACACCCTCTCCTGTTCTCCTACTCCCACCAAAACTCCCTAACCAGCACACTTCCTCTCTCTTTAAAAAATTTCTTCTCATACTTATATGCTCGACCCAAGTGTTCACTTATCTCTCTTGTATCCTATTATCCCATATCTGCCTCATCACCAAATTTGCCTTCCTAACTCTATCTTTCGTATGACCATCCACTGCCACATTTATCTGAAACAGGAAGCCCGGATACAAAACTCTTTCACCCCTTACTCTGTATTTCCCTTTCGGTTCTACTCCATTCCTTTATCTCCCACCTCCTTTCCTGAACACCATAACCTTGGACTTTTCCGCATTCAACTTTAACCTGTTCTTATCTAGATATCTTCTCAACTTCTATACCATCTCCTTCAAGGCCTCCTTGCTTTTTTCTAGCAACACTATATCATCTGCATATGCGAGTTACCATATCCTAACTCCTACTACTACTCCGGCCTCTAGTTTACTCTCCATGCCCGCGATTAAAATTGCAAAAAGGGTTCGGCTAAGTAGACACCCTTGCCTCAACCCCCTGTCCACTGAAGGGAACGCGCCTTTGAGATAGACGAAAAATGCTTACACTTTCGACACCTTCTTTGATAATTCTCTATCTCTGAAAAAGAAAATATGAAATGAACTCAATCAATATGATTTCGAGTATTATTGATCAATATCTGCTTTGAATTATCGCTCCTTTGGTACCTGTCGGTTAACAAGATATATATTCAAGGCAATTGCAGATAGATACACAATGAATATAATTCTCAGGGAGCGAAAGGCTATAACTGGGTTTCGCCACATACTTTACTTTGAGTGATAAGAAAACATTTATTTAGTGTTAATCATCACTGAAAATGACCTATTTTCAACAAAATAAATAAATTTTCTACCAACTAGTACAATTTTGAACCAAAATAGATTAATTTTGAACCAACGAAATAATAGTAGACTTTTCAATTAAAACGAATAAACATAGAATAAAAAATTATGGGAATTTGCTATTAGATTCTATTAATTCAGTTCGCATTGAAGCGAAATAAACAAGCAAAAGAAAAAAAGAGAAATTTTCTTGAAAGTAGACACAAAATAGGAATTCTTTAAACAAAATTTTCTAGTTTCAAAAAATTTTTATTCAAGTCTATATTTTAAATGTGTGATATGATTGCTATATATTAAATTGATATGATTATGTATCACTCAATGACAAGGCAATGCTAAAATTACAGTGAATCTTGAGTTAAGAAATTAAAATCTCAGGATGAAATAGCGTAAATGTTTGATATTTACATAATGTCTGTGTCATCTTTACAATACTAGCGTTATAGCCTTGACGAAAAACCTCGTCTGATAGTTATCAAATAATAATTAAATTACACTTGGAAACCGTCTAATATTAGATCTACCTTTTATGCGAGAATTTTTTTCAATTTATTCAAATTTTTGAATTTCGAAGCAGAATTTTAATTATTTTTATTTTGAAATGATAACAACTAAACTTCTAAATAAAACCACTATCCATACATTTGTACAGGGTTCACATTTTTATTGAGTTTGAAGGAAGAATTTTTTATTTTGAATTTCTTTTTTTTTAAATTGAAAGAGGAAAAAGAGAAATGTTTATCTTTTGATTGAGTTGTAAGAGACGAAGTTTTTTTTTACATTTGAAGGGGGAAATTTTTGAATAATCAACTAATCATGCTAATTGTGAACAAAATGATTTTAACGTGTAGATTCATACATTAGATTTCATTACAAAATTTCAGCAAGTTGTATTGTTTTAAGAAAAATGCAGTGTAGGCCGTCGTTTCTGCAAAAATTAAAAAAAATTCAAGATGGAGAAAAGTGATTAAAAGCTTCTTTTTCTAAGTTTTCTCGTCTCCATATTGCAAAAAAATGGAAATCTTTATTTTTCATAAAAAGAAATATACTTTTCTTTTCACCAAGACGAATTTGGGATATAATTAGAAATTAGAACCTGAAATAGATGAATTCTGATCCAAAAGGATGCATTTTTAACAAAAGAATAACTTTCAACCAAGTAGTTTTTATCTTAAATCTAAAAGATGAAATTTCAACTAAAATTATGAATACTTAACTGGAATACTTAAATTTTCAACCAAAAAGATAAAGTTTCAAACAAGAAGGTTAATTTCGAAACATAAAGAATAATTTTATACCAAAAAATAAGTTTTTTCAAGAAAAGAGATGAATTTTTAACTAAAAAAGACAAACTTTCAACCATATAGTTTAATTTTCAGTTCAAAAAATTAATGTAGAACAACAAAATTTCCTACAAAAAAAGACAAACAAATTTTCAGCCAAAGTGATACATTTTTAGAAAAAATGATGAGTCTTTTACTGGCATAGATGAATGTTCAACTGGAGTAGATAAATTTTAAGTCAAATAGATGAATGTTTAACAAAAGAGTTTATTTTTCATCCAAGTAGTTGTATTTTTAACTACAATGTTAGAATACACAATTGGAATAATTACATTTTCAGTTAGAAAAAAAAAAATTTTTTTTTAAAGAAAAAACGAATTTTCAACAAAATAGCTCACACTTTTCAACTAAATAGATAAATTTTTAATTGAAATGATGAATCTTGAACCAACAAAAATTAATGTTCAGCAAAAAAGTTTAACTTTCAACTCACAAAATTAAATTTGTATTCCAAAAAAGATTAATTCTAAATGAAAAATCTAGTAGTTGTTATCCCAACAAAAAAATTGATTTTTAATCAGAAACAGTCGAAGTTAATAAAAAAAAAAAACTACTTTTCGACATGAATTTAATTTTCAAGTTAAAACGATTTTTCATTCGTCAAGGGAGAGAAATAATTGCAAACAAGCTGTTGAATTTTCAAGCAAAGAGATGAATATTTGAATTTTCAACTAAAAGCGATCAATTATCAAACATTATAGTTCAATTTTCACCTTCAAACATTAAATAAACTAAATAAAAATTCTCGCGCTTTAAAGTATGTAGATACTTTTATTTTAACTTATCCGAAGTTTACCAATACGTTGGTTCAAAAAAGGCTTTTTTGAAGACCAAAGAGTTTTTTATTCTGTTTAAAATTCAGGTTAAGTAATAATTCTTGTCGCTTAGGAAAACTGGATCTGATGATCATAAGTGCTGCCTCAAATGTGATAAGTTTGAAACATGAAAAAGACTTAATAATATCGATACAATGGTTTTATGACAACACAATTTTATTCACTTTGAACAAATGATTAAAATTGTAATAAAATCCTCATTTTATATTTTATCAAAAATTTTATACAATAAATTTCTACTAATTCGGATTCAGAGAGTAATTGAATTCGTTCTTACTATTTTTTCTTACTATTGTTTCTTACCAAGTTTTTTAAAATGTTTGAATTTTAATAAATCATGGCTTATTGTCTCGCGGAAAATTTTCCCTGGAACTCTACTGCTTTCAATTTCGAAAATAAGTAAATAATCTTCAAATATAGTTATTTATTTAAAAACTGCTTTCTATTCAAAAAATGGTTCACAGGAAATTTTACTTTTAGATTTGGAAACAGTAGAGTTGTAGGGAATATTTTCCCCGAAAAAATAAGCCATTATTTATTAAAATGCAAATTAAAAACCATGTTTTTATTTAAAATGCCTTCATCAGTAATATCATTTTTATTCTTGAAATCATAGAAAAACTATTTTTATCAGAGATCTGATTTTTGGCATGTCAACTACCTTAAAAAGGAACCGCTGAAAATTATTTGTTACCAATACCGTCATTACCCTTTAAAAAGCATTCTTAAGCATCATGTCACAACAATATATTATTGGTAACAACTTTTAAATGCAAAGTTTACCTTTGTCAAATGCCAAAGTTAATAAACATATATATTAGGATTACACTATAAGAAAACTTAATAATGTATAAATTTAGAATAGTTCGAACTTTGATTAAAATCGAACTTTCAAAATTTACCTTTTTTTATACTCAAATGTTACATTATTATTACTATTATATCATTAAGCCGTTTCCCTTTCAGAATAGGCGTGAATTGCTCGGTTGGAAAGTAGTGATGTGTGGATGGGTATATAGGTGAAGGGTAGATAGGTATATGGGTTTAAGGTATAGATATTTTAGATGGTAAAAAACGTGGTTTCGAGAAAGTGCCATTTAAATGTATATAGAGCGCATAAAATAAACTAAAAATTTTTTTAAATGTATTTTAAGAGTATATTTATCAAGCATAATAAACCCTACATCAATATCTTTCTCAATGTTTTAAAAAAAATTTACAAAAATAGCATTTTTTCGTGCGTTCGAAGGTAGAATCCTGCCTTAAGGAATGTTCAAGGAATAATTTAACTGTATCATTTATCTCGAAAGATAATAACTGTTCACGATTGACAGGGGGTGGGGGCAATTATTTAAACAATAAGTAATTGTTTAAACAGTTCAAAATTAGTTCAAAAATACTTGGTAACTTGTCAATTATCTAATGAAAATAATTTATGTTGAAAAAATGGCAAAAAATACCGTCTTTAACATAAATTTGACATAAAACTGCTATTTAGCCCTGAATGCCCAGGTTTTCCAGGTGAGTAGACACCTTGAAAGACTTTAGGGGTAAATTTTCTGTGGATAATGTGTAATTAATATAATAATACACGGCTGGGTCTGCATACTCACATCATCGTCGGCAGCTGCCGTCGAATCAGATTCCTTGCGATCTGGCGAGGGGTCATCATCCGACAGGTGCATATTCGGAGTCCTCGGCAGCTTTCAGAATGCCGAAACCTCGGGGAGACCTTAGAAAAACGTCACGTGACATGCATTAGTCCCTTAACGAGTTCACGAAGGGTACACGATTTATTAAGATCCTCAGCGCCGTGATGACGGCCAAGGGTAATGGATGATGCCGCGGACACTAACAATAATCTGGAAGCGGGGTCGAACGCTCGCCGATGATCATCCTTTGATATTGATTTTACAATTTTTGATCTGCGATGAATTTGTTATTTGTTATTTGCTATTCGCCAATTGGTTCCAATCGCGCCGACTAACGGCGGAAAAGAAATGCAACAATGCAACGGATATGACCAGGGGGCGCGTGAGAAGGGGGTAGGTAATTCAATTGGGTTAAGGGTACTTAAAGGAGATTAGGGACAATGCTGACACACGATGTTACAGAAACGACTTCCGCTCGATCGCCAATGACGTGTGTGACTATGTCGTTTTCTGATATGTAAGAAGTTGTCTTTGCAACTTCCTCAATTTTGCTCCTTCACAATATGGGATTTGAAAACTACCAGTCCTTCTAGGTTCATGATAATTAAAAAAAACGAACGTCTGTGAATAAGTCTGAAATTGGGGAGAAATTTTTTATAATTGTTTGAGTCTGTTTATAAATATTACAGGGATCACTGTACAAAAGGGGCTCAAAAAAGGGGAGATAGGGCAATTTTTCACGAAAAATGGGAAAGATTAAACATACATTTTTACGGATGAGTCTAGTCGTCCCGAATTTCGGGACGGCGAAATATTTTTAATTTTTACATACAGAAAAGAAGAAACAATCTTTTTATAAGAAATGTTCTTTTTTTAAATAACGTTAAATTATTCTGTAATGACTTCTGAGATTAAAGAATTTTTTTACCAATTGCAGGGATCACAGCGCAAAAGGAGCTCAAAAAGGGGAAATAGGGTAATTTTCTCACGAAAAAGGGGGAAATAGAGGAAAGACTAAACATTTATTTTTACACGTCGAAAAGAACAAACAACCTTTTTATAATAAATGTTATATTTTAAAATAATTTTCAATAATTTTTCAATGATTGCTGCCATTCTAGAATTTATTTTTTTAAATTGGATATATACTTAGTTCGTTGGAAATCCATTCACAGTGATATAAAAAAGTCCGAAAAAAAATTAGTTAAATACACAATTTTAATATGTTCAACATCGTTCTCATAAATATTTCTTTCCAAGATTTGTTATTTCTTCCTTACTATAATTAATATACTTTCAATGTAAATTTAAAACTACACTCTTCAGTAGAACGAAGTAAAAATTCTAAAATTAATCGAATGGTTTGAGCTGAGTGATAGCAATTTGCGGGTCCACATCCAAAACAAGAAAGAAATGTTTGAAATCGGTTAATATCTTCTGTTCTCTTTTTCGAATGTACAATTAAAAAATTTGGAAATTCAAAATCAAATTTTGCCTTATTTAGAATTTTTTGAAAATGTACAAAAACATGTTTTTTGGATTGATTCGAACCTGAAATTTCTTTATTAGTCGCGGATGAATTATAAGCATCCGGGCCACCTTGGGACATTATTCACTAATATTTGTTTTCAATTGTAGTTTGGTTTTCTGATCACCTGGAGTAAATCCAAAACCTCCATTATGAATAGAAATGACATGAGCAGGGGGTAAAAGATAAGTAGTTCCATCTATGGTTATTTGTCTTCCCGTTGGCCTTCGTTCACTTGATTCTGTAAGGAAAAATATAGATATATATTTTTTAAACAAATTTGTGTAAAGAGCCTCAAATTTTCGAAAGTTCTCTGATGAGCGAACTCAAACTTTAAGTCAGTTTAGGTTATTTCTGATAGTTTTTGGGATGCTGTTTTCTAATACGGCAACAAAAATGCTACATCGTGTCAAACTTTTGAGAATCACTCAAGCCTCCTATTTGGCATTATCTGAATAGAGTCGAAGGTTCAATCAAGCTTTTATCTAAGCCCTAGTAAAAAGTTCTATCGCTTTTTGTTAATATTTACAGGTACTCAAATATATAAAAAAGAACAATTTGTCGATCTTTCAACCCTGCTTTATTAAACTATAGCCAGTATATTCTACTTGCTCTTATATTTTTGGCGCGACAAAAGCATAGAAATTTCTATTACCTCTTTCTATCATTTTTTACAAACTCTGAGACATAGCCAAAAATAAGTTTTTTAGACCACCTAACCCCCTTTTTCTCAAAATTTTAACGTGATGGAACATTTTCGTTGTCGGGCTCGGAATCAGCCTCTAAACATCCATCAAAACTTAACAGAAACATTCAAGAGTTATTGTACCAAATTTACCCGGAGTTTGATTTTTAATTACCCTGTCCTATTTTATTACTAAAAATAATAAAAATATACTTTTTTAGGAATAAATTAATATTCCAGGAACATATAATATTTTTCTTCATTCTGTAAAATAAATGCAGTGAAAGGAGCTTTATGTAGCAAAATAGAATTGATTAAAGTAATCGCTACAATAATAGCTACCTTTTTTTAAAAAGAATATTAGATATATAATCCTAATGTTATATCAAGAAAAAATATAATAACTGATTTGTTTCTCATTCAAAATTTTCTCCTTATCAGAATAATATCACAATGGCGCTCCCCTAGATTCAGTCGCTAAGTCAGTAGTATTATCATATTTCTCTTAGGCAAACGAAACGATCGTATATGTTCACGAATTGTTTGTTTGTAAAGCATATGATATATCCCACAAAAACGCTACGTCTGAAAAATTCTCACTATATATATATATATGAGTATTATTATTTATATATGTCAAATTAAATCAAAGGTGTGAACTAAAAAAAAAATTATGCAAGCATCCAGTGAAAAATTAATATTCTTATAATATTGCCTAAAAATGTCAGGAAATCATTATAAATAGTAAAAAAATTTATTTTAGCACATTTTTAGTTTGGTAATCCCTCCTTACTTATCACTGACACAAAGATTTCTTCAAAATGATGAAGATGATGATAGATACACTTTTCAAATGGAAACACCACACCTGGTATGGCGTGCCATATGTGTGCCGACGTGGCGAGTCTGAACCAAGAAACTACAAATGCACAGTAGCACTTGCGCATCACGCGTTCTCCGAATAGCTTTAAATTAAAAAAAAAAATCATTCTCTAGTTCACATAATGCAGTGATTCATAAATACTCAATATCTCCAATTCAATTCCTATGAATCTTTAAGAGACTTTTTATTGAATTATTCCATAATAATTATTGAATCTTTTTATTCCAGACCTGCTTTGGAAATTATATCAGCGTCTCTTGAATTAATTTTCCGATCTCTCTCTCTCTCTCCCTCTCTTTCCCTCTCTCTCTCTCTCCTTCGCGCGTGTGTATGTGTTTGTGTGTGAAGATATTTTTATATACGGTTATATGACGGAGGTGGCTACCTGCATCGCAGTGTCAGTACTTTTAGCTGCATTTTTGCAGTACGTGTAAGTACTCCCATATATGATCAGTTTGGTATTATATTACATTATATCATATTATATCTTACCATATCATATCATATATCATATATCACATCATATTATATCATATTATATTATATTAAAATACATTATATTCTACTTACGGACAGAATGAAGAAATAACACAAAAGTCAAGAGCAGATTGAAAATGGGGAGATCCGAGTCTGAGCCACGTGGTTTACACTTAGGTGTTAACAAAAAAATAAAACGCATGGCCAGAAAACAGAAGGGGGGGGTCTGCGAGAATGCCGCAGTGAACTACATGGGGGGACGGGGGGTAAAGTAGTGGCCAAAATTAGAGTTCGTGGTTTATTTACTCTTTCCGAACGTCTCCAATTTTTTTCCGAATCGAATTAAAAAAAATATGTATATTGTCCTAATAATTTATATTTATCTTCAATGAATTGCTTCCATATAGAGGGAGATTTCTAATGACCTAAATATTTAAATCTACTTTTTTGACATATTTCGATATAATTCGACCCCAGGAACTCAAAAATGAAAATTTCAAAAATGTCCGTATGTGTCTTACGTGTGTGTGTATGAATTTGTTCTGTTTACCATATATCGAAAAGTAAAAGAGCAATGTTCATAAAATTTAGACTAATTTGAGCTCCAATTGTCGTCCAGGTCTGGTAGGATTTGCAGCTAGATCGGCCAATTAGAAGTATTATTTTTTTGCGTTTAGAAAATCAAAGAAAAACATTTTTACCGTGTTTATATGAGAAAAACGTTTTTTGATATACGAAATACAACAATAATATATTTGATGTATTTGTTTGCGTCTTGAAGACGCATCGGTCCACCTATTGCGGAAACTTTGATGATCTACTAGTACCGATATATGAAGTTTCAAAACAATTGTTTATTCTGTTCTTATGAGAAAGACATTATATTAGGAATACTATAATATTATATCTGACTGTATATCTGACTATGTATGATGTATTTGATCGCGTATTTGAGACGTATTGATTGACCTATTAAGCACTCGGTACGAAGGAGTTGATTGGAACGCATATAATGGCATTTCAAAAAACGGACTTTTAAATGCGTGCCAATTGCATTTTTGTCCGAAATACCATTGAATGAGCTTTATTGCATAAAACCCGTCTCATTTCAATCATTCTGAATGCGCAAAAATTCGAAGGCATTCAACTGACGTTACGGTAATGCTATTTAATCCGGTTCGGTAACCTGCCAACGTGAATTGCCATACAATGCCTTTCATAGAACAAAGTATCGATTAGGATCAATGCTATTGAATGCTGTCTGAAGTTCTATCGCAGTTTCAATTCACATCAATTCTACACATAGTTCACATAAACATCATCGGATGGGTGCTCCAACTGACAACAGTTAGTGTTTATGACGGAGAAGAACGCAGCCTGTCAAAACTCAAGATGCCAAGCTTCTCGAAGTGTTTTGAAGAAAGTTCTATGACAAAAAGGGTTTACATGATTGAATCTGTCTTGTGCTTCTGGGACTTCGTTTTGTGCAGCTACTCAGGTAGATATTTTTGAAGGTCCAGGTAGCTCGTTTAAATGGCCTGAAGGCTTTAAATTTTATAATGTGCTTTTCAAAATTGAAATAAGAACTCAGTCATAAATAACAAGCCAAGAAACTAACTTGAAAGATTAGCCGACAGATAAAAATTTAGAAATAGATTTTTTTTTTAATTTCGAAGTTAACAGTGTGAAACATCCAAATTTGGACTCTACGAATTTCAACGATTAAAAATGTATGTAACTTATTTTGGAAAGTTCAAAATCAATACTTGAAACATTAAAAAGTTAGACAAAATTATACTAATTTAACGTGTGTGATTTACATATATATAATTAAAAAATAAGGTTAGACAACCATCAAAGGGTCCCACTGGGAGCAACTGCCATCTAAACATGACACCGGCTCCCAGTAGGATCGCGGTAAATCACACTCATAGCCACGTATCACAACCGTGACATGGGTGGACACAGGACACGACGAAATCACGACGACAGGCCAGCGAAACCGTCGTGTGTTTTGAAGACACGAAGCGACCCAAGGATGACAGCTTTCTGCATCCATTTCGCAAGTGACTTGGCATATTTTTGGCACGCAGGTATGGCTTTAAGGTTACGAACCAGTGATAGATTCGCACCTCCGAGCGCACCTATCACAAGGACAATCACTTGTACCGAATATTTTGGATGCAGTCTTTGCAGCTCCCTTTTAAGGTATTGATACCTCTCCTCCTTTTCTTTCTCCTTGGCAGTGATGTTGTATTCGGATGGAGCCGAGAATTCGATCACGAATACGCGTAGTCTTGGATAGCTAGGATCCAGCGTGTTAATCTGGAGCCTATAAGCTTGCAAGTTTGCAGAAAGATGAGCGCGCGGTGATCAGTCTTGATTGTGAACCGAGTACCATAAATAAATGAACGAAATTGCCTCAACGCCCATACTATAGCCAGAAGTTCCTTCTCAGTAGTAAAGTAAATTATTTCGGGTCCCTTTAGGGTCCTGCTAGCGTATGATATTGGTTGATTTCCTTCTTTTGGATCCACTTGGTATAGGACCGCGCCTAGTGCAATATCACTGGCGTCAGTTTGGGGAAAGAAAGGATTCGTTACATCGGGGTAATGCAGAAGGAGGTGTCCACAGAATAACCCCTTCGTGCGTAGAAAAGCCTTTTCCCTATCCGATGTCCATTTCCATATCACCCCTTTTTTTAAAAGTTCCAAAAGAGGAACGATTTCTTTGGCATGATCTTTCGAGAATTTAGAAGAAAAATTTATCAGCCCTAAGAAAACATACAGGTCCCTTATTTTCTTTGGTCGAGGATATTCTTTTATCGCCCTGACTTTTTCTGGGTCCGGTTTGATTCCCTCGGGGGTCAAAATGTAACCTAGAAATTTTACTTCTTGGCAAAAAAATTATATTTCTCAAAGTTGATGGTGAGATTATGTTCTTCTAAGCCTTGGAAAATCATATCTAAATGATGAAAGTGCTGATCTAATTCCATAGATATGCATAGCAAATCATCGATGAAATTCATTACGAAATTAACAATGCCTCTTAAGACGGAATCCAGTCTACGCACTAGAGCAGCAGTACTAGTTTTTGATCCCAAGGGTGTGACGCAAAACTACTAACATTTTCCCTCGGATAGGAAAGCAGTATATTTGCAGGATTCTGGTTGTAAAGGAATCTGCCAGAAAGTCATTACCAGGTCTAGAGTCGACATAAATTTCGGGCCTGCGCAGATTTGGTATATTGCATCCTTTGATTCGGAGCATTCGTAATCATCAATAAGTATGCTATTAAGTTTCCAAGCGTCTAAACAAAGACGAATATCGCCGTTTTTCTTAGCGACTATGACTAGAGGATTGATGTATGCGCTGTTAGAACGCCGAATTTCACCTGTTACAATCTGGTACAATCTTTGTTTAATTTTGACATAACTATAAATACAAACTGGCCTTTCTATTCGCCTGGAGAAAAATTTGCATATAATTGCGTTTTAATGCGTACAGGTCTTGAACCTGTGGCACCTATGATTGACATTCCTGCAATTGGCAATTTTTCGCATTTTTTAAAATTATCTATATTCTCAATGTAAAAAGACTCCGATACACATGTTACCTCACTGCCCGTATCGATCAAGGCCTTAACAGACTCATTTTCTAAATTCATTTGTATGTCAGGACATTTGTCTAATCTCTTATTAATTACTCCGTCTTCGTTCTCTAACAGTTCTTCACGGAAATTCGTAGGAAATTCAACACTTGCGATTTCTTTTATCGTAATATTTTCATTGAGTGGCCTCGAGTTTGAAGCTATCACTTGGTCAGGTACGACATTGTTTTCAAAACTCGAGGCTTAGGGGTTTCCCGCTCGGCTAGGATAGAAGAAGTTCTGAGAGTAGCTAGTGACAGTTTTAAGAAAGTTAGGTTGGAAATTGGCTATTTCAACCCTTGGCATATAATTGCCTTGGTTTGGGAGTTGTACACTTTGATTAGAGGTGTTGCTTGTTGGGTTATTTTGAGCAAGGTTAGTTACATTCTGACTTTCCTGAGGAGATATTAGGGGTTGTGTCACGGTATTATTTGGCATGTGGCTGTTCGAAAAGGAAGGATTTGAAAAGGTAGGTAGGAAAAGGATCCTGGAATGATTATTGGCGTTAGTATTTTCTACTGACGCTTGTTGATCATATTGTTCAGAAGGGTTAAAGTCTGGGTTATTTCTACCCCGGTTGCAGTTATTATAATTTGGGTTGCGGTTACGGTTTTGATAGTTATTTGAATTGTTACCATATTGTTGGCGCTCATTGCCGCGTTTCCGCCATCCTTGATTATAGTTTCCCGGACTATTATTTTGACCTGAATGTTGATATTGACTACCATAATCAAATAAACGCTGATGAGGCTCTTGATTGTACGGATATTGAGCTGTCTCTTATACACAAACTAAGGTGTCTATAACGACGTCTTGACAGGCAAAAAGAAATCCCTCAGTCTCCGATCTCAATCCAGCTGACTTGAGAAACATGTTGGACAGATCCATCGACAGCTCTTCTCTACGTATAATGCTGTAGAATTTACCATGAAGGGGCTTGTCAGCATGTTCTTTCAGTAGGATCGGATGTTCTGCTTCCTGTACACGACTTTCAAGTACCAAAGGTGTTAGTGATGGTGTGCCATGTGTAGCGTCGCTGGAATCAAATAGGAGACCAAGTTTATCTGCGCCTCTATCCGCGGCACGATACGGAAACGTAGCAGCATTGACAATTTAACGTTGATGTAAGAGTCGCACAAAAGAATCTGTGCTATTTAGAACTGAGCAGGCTGTAGACAGAACTGTGTTTCGATGGTGACACTCCAAGCTCAGCAAACCTCTACCCCTTTATCTCGAAGGAGATATATTCGAAGTACGGAAGATCTAGCATGATGACTTTGATGGATTGTCATCATCTTTTGTGTGTTACGGTCAAGTTGCTTCAGCTCATCGAATTTCCATTTTACTGTAACAAACGTGTAGAACAGTATAGAAACGGCCACATTATTGGTCGACTGGATCTTATTCTTTCCAGATGATTCGGAAGCCCGCTTTTTTATGAGAATTTGGCAATACCTTTTTGAATGGCCGTATTTACCATACATACATCTTGGGTTTCCGCTTGCGGTATTCCAAGATATGTATATGTCTTCACCTATGATTTGAACATCCTGATCGTCACGCAATGATGTGGTTTTTGTCTTCCTTTGTGTAGGTGAACGTAGGCACACTTGTACAGTCCAAACCGCATGCCAATCGCCTTAGAGTACCTATTTACCGACGCTACAAGGATTTCGAGGTCCTCTTTTGAAGAGGCAAAGAGTTAAAGGTCGTCCATAGATAAAAGGTAGTTGACCTTATTGTCTCTTCTATTCGGCGGGCCACATAGGTATCCAGAGCTATTGCCTCGGAGTACAATAGATAGAAGCAAGAGGGAGAAGCAGAAAAGTATCGGACTAAGAGAGTCTCTTTGACGAACATCCCTCTTATAGGTGACATAGTTGGTAGTCACCTGTATTTTGTCAGATGTTACGACAAATCTTGTACGCCAGAAGAGCATAAGCTCTTTTATGCATCTCACTATTCCTGGATGCACCTCCAGGCACTCACGGAGCTTAATAAGTAGCTCATGGTTCGTGTTATCGAATGCCTTACGGTAGTCAATCCAAGCCATGGACAGATTGCTTCGATGCCTGAGCGAGTCCTGGGTAATATAGCTGTCTATTAACAGGGTCTCCCTGTAACTTGCCAACCCTCTCTTGCATCCACGTTGTTCCATTATTGCACTCCATACCATCTCGATATATTTTAACATCCTCCCTTTCAGGATACCAGTGAATAGCTCGTAGCTGATGAGTGAACGAGCTCTGGGCCTGTAGCTCTTTGGACTTGACAAACCTCCGGTCCTAGGGATTAGTACCGTGCGTCCTTTCACTAACCACTGAGGGATGTGTTCTCCGTTTAGGAAAGAGTAAATATACGAGCCAGATGTTGGTACGTAGAAGTGAACTTCTTCGAGCAAATTACGAAAGAGTGAATTATCTAGAACGTCTTCTTTCATTCCTTGTTGTCGAGAGTCTACGTGATCTGTTTTGATTGGAATTAGTTATGTCCTCTAATGGTTCACTGTCGTCAGTATCTTATAATTTTAAATTGTTATTTCTTATTTTTCTACGATTTTCGATATTATTGTAAGAAATTTGGTCTCGGTTTTGAGTTTTGAATTTAAGTTTGATATTTTAATTCAAATTTTAATTGATTAATTAATTACTCGAGAGTTCGAAAATAAGTTTAGTTTCGTCGTAGGACCCCTTGTTTAGGAGATATGACGCGTGACCTTGCGCTCGACTCGCGACGGTATGCATTGCGCGTATGGACTTTTTATCACGCTGGGAACACTACACTTTTATTAAATTTCACTGACGGAAGTTTTGAAGCGCAGTTATAAACATTGTCTTATTTTTTCAATTGATGAAATTATTTCTTAAGGGCATGTGATACTTAGAAAATTATCGATTTTAGCAGTGTTAGGTTCCCCCGGCTTTTTTCCTACAATAATCATAGGGGTGAAATATTCGGGGGTGGGTTTCACCCTTTTAGACCGACTATCCGCAGAAAAGAAAAAATGTGTGTCGCTTACTTTTTTGAGTACTACAACATATATCAAGGAGAATAAAATCGGAGGCGGACACCTGCGTTAGGTTCTTTGTAAGTCACTTACTAAATCGGTGCGCGCCGATCCGTCTCGACGGATCTCATTCTCATCACGCATCTCGTGCTTCGAACTTTTCTACATTGAGTTCAACTCTATTATATCAAATGTATATTACATTTATTTCTGTTCCTTATTTTGCACTAATTTTTTTCTCAGCTACCCTGAAAAATGTATCATTTCAATAAATTTATATTATTACAATTCATAATA
Source organism: Andricus grossulariae (assembly GCA_011634705.1). Taxonomy (NCBI): domain Eukaryota; kingdom Metazoa; phylum Arthropoda; class Insecta; order Hymenoptera; family Cynipidae; genus Andricus; species Andricus grossulariae. The sequence continues at coordinate 120,235,935 of JAABKJ010075445.1, read as the reverse complement.
TGCATTGATATTAAAACAGATTTTTTTTTCATTGTCTTGTTTCTATAATTGAAAAAAGTGCGAATCCTTTAAAAAACAATGTTGTTAATTAGCAATCCTATCAAAAGCTATAACACTGATAATTTTCGTTTTATCGACAAAACTCATTGAGATAAATTGTTAGGCTTTGGGAGTACTACGAAAAACTGTACATACAATTTTTAAATCTTAGAAAAAATGGTCTAAACAATTTTGAAAATTCTGTCACTTTTTGAATTTTCATCCAAAATGACTGGCTAACGAACTTGTCCTTTCCTTTCACACCCTTATGAAGTATGCCAAAGGGCAATCCAATCGGATAATTCCTTGAAATTTTACCGTGTTTACAGACTACAATGACGACAACGACGGTAACGACAGACATACACCGACGTAAAAACTATTTTGTCTGACTCAGGGGGCCTCAAAACATCGAAATTTGTTAGAATCCGCCAAAGTAATTTTTTTCATAAAACCGATACTTTCTCCTTGATATGAGAATGTGAATAAGTTTTCTTAAATCTACTAAACAGAGACATTATTAAGCCATGGGCTTTGAGTCCGTTCGTTCGAAGTACGGTTCTAAGACAACACAACAAAAATTTGTAGTCAGTTTGAAAAAGATATCCAAAATTATTTCACTGTGTTTTAAAAATATCCCAAGATAGCTAGTCTACTTGATTACATATATTGATTATCTGGAACATGTTTAAATTGTACCCAATTGAAAAATATCATTGAGATAATTTGTAAATTTTGTTGAAATCTAATACAAATTACGATTAAAGCTTAGGGACCTCTTAAAAACAAAAAGTGCAGAATTTTGAAAATGATTCAACTTTTTAAATTTTGGTCTATTTGAAAATTTCTTTGAGATAGTTTCTGAATATATTTTTATTCTAGTAAAAATTTCGATTAAAATTTCTCTATCTATCAGGAAAATAGTTTTTTCTATTTTTTGAAAATTTTCAAAATGTTGAAAAGCATATAACTTTTTAAATATTTATCGAGATAAAAAATGCCATGAGGATAATTTGTAAGTCTTTATGTGATATACCAGAAACTTTGACAAAAATTTCTAAAACTGCTCTAAATTTTCTAATTTCGGTCGAAAATATCTGGCTAACGAACTTGACATTCATTTTGGGACCCTGAAAATGTGTAGCAAGGGCTGACTGGCTGGGTTGAATCCTTAAAAAATTAACTGGAACGTAAAGATCCGTTAAAAACTAGAGATCGGAAAGGATGATTACACTACACTCTCATGAATGAGAATGAAAAATTATTACTACGAGTATCTTTTATCCGCAAGGAGAAATATAAGGTGACTTTAGTGACGAAATATGTCATTTTTAGAGGAATTTAGGCGATACGTATTTTTCCGATTTGTGAAAAAATGTCTATGAAGTTATTCGTATTTGAATGTTGTGCTTGTGGTTCTTCTGAAAATATTAAAAGTCTATTTTTCGAAAAACCCACTTATATTTTTTATTGTTAATTTGTTGTTTAATTTTTACATTTATATGGAGGACCAGTAGACAGGTAGGGGGAGTTCTAACGCAAGATTCCTGTTACCACCATGTTACCGACATGGTTCTGCTCCATGCTAAAAAAACGTGGTTCATGTTAAATTTAGAAGGTTGGAGATTGACATGGGTGATATTTAAATTGATAAATTAATGATGACGTAATATCCGCTTTCAAATTTCAGAGGATGTGATAATTGCAATGGAATGTTGTTTTTCAAATTTAAGAATCATTTTTCTCGATTTGAATCAGCCAAAGCCCTCGCAGCACCATAAACTGAGCAATTGATGGTCCAGAGGTCGGACTCTTGCGAGACACAATGTAATTCTAAATAAAGTTTTCCCTGGCTTATGTTTGCCGTTTTCAAAAATTGTAATATAAAAATTTGAAGAATGGCGTGGAAACTAGTGATGAGAGAGAGAGGGAGAGAGAGAGAGAGAGAGAGAGAGTAGAGGGAGCCAATCAAAACAGAGTCAATACGATGGACCAGCCAAATTGCAATACTTTGAAGTGGACGGAGAAACTGAGGAACGACCTGCTGGAAAGCTACGATACCAGTTTGGCCCCTGAGCGAAAAGGTTACATGGCGCAATTGCATACTCTACTATTTGGCTGAACTGAATGACGCGTTTCATGGGGATGTTTCCGAAGAGTTCGACCTCTGGACCATCAATTGGGGTGTGTGTGATGCAACGAGAACTTTGGAAAGTGCAATCCGCAAGAGAAAACCAACGGCTGATCATAAGACCGAATGACGCATACATCAACTGATGTTTGCGAATATCGCAAAATTCATCAAACATTATCCATCTCGAATACTTATTCCTAAAGGCCCGAAACAAGAAAGCACAGGAGAAAAACTTTCACGAACGACTCCTCGACAAAAGGATGCACGACATCTTCCACAGAAATGTGACGGATCAGTGGATGTTGTTTAAGCTGACCCGACAATACCTGCAGAACGTGTCATGAACAGCACGAGCACCTAGGACACATAAAATCTAGTTGCACAACTCACGCGGGAACAACGTACATCCAAAGGCACAATGCGGCACTAAGAGTGCTTTATTGCTATCTCTGTTATTCTTACATTATCCCTGACATCGCTCCGCCAAACGCTCTTAGGTAATAGAGCAAATTTTCGAAAGTGGGAAGTGCATAATATACTGGAACTATATATTCCCGACAATTGTTTCTATCGTGTACTTGAGGCCTGACATAGTTCTCCTTGATTTCGAGAAACACACCATGTGCGTTATCGAATTTTCAGCATCAGCCGATAAGAACATCACAGCCAAGGTGAATAAAAGGAAATACAGGTATGTAAACCTTATAAGGAAGTAGTAACGGGTATACTCGGAATATTCTGCTAAGCTAGTCGTCCTGATCATCGGTGCTCTTCGAGAAACCAAGTTATCACTGAGAGACAGCCTAAAAAGCATCCCTGCGTGTCAACGATATGCTAAGACACCAGCAGGAAAAATTCAGAAGGTGGTCGTCCTTAGGTCGCTCTGTATCTTCAGGGCGCGCGAGACTTTTGCTAACTCGTCGTATTGAGTCTATCGCAGACTATGACCACCTATCTCACAGTCGTAAGACATGGCTAGAGCTGAAGCGTTACCGCGATTTCATAGGGAGCGGGTGTCATTTTCTGGAATAGCACCCGCTCTCTGTGAAATCCCGCAGTTGTTTTTATGACAAGATTTTAACTATATATGATCCCCTCAGAGCAAAATCGAGGCAAGCCATAGAAGTTGTCTCAATTTTGCTCTGGGGGGGGGGGGTCACATATGCGACGTGAAATAAAGAAACCAGCCTTACAACAGAAAATGAGTTTACGAGAAAAAGTGGATCAAAGTGAAATGAAGATGAACAGGTAGCAAAGGGGCTGCTATACTAACTCAGTTGAGCAGTCCGTATCTGTGTGAATGGTGGAGAATTATAAATGAGAACAACGGCCGACTGCAGCCGACTACGGTAAAAAATGAACGACTGCTATTAATAATAATCATATTACATGTTATTTTCATGTTTTATCACGACTTGTAAATCAATATTGAAAAATGCTTGGAAAAAATATCAGAAAAAAGTGGCTAATCGGGCGCATCGAATGGTGATAAATATAACCAAATGCATAATAGAGCTTCGAAGTCTCACAGAAACACGACGCGTGAAAGTGTTGGTTCAAGAGTCGAGCGCAATGCGAATAAAATCACTTCCCAACATTGAGTTTCAGAAAATTCAATTTTGATCGTGGACCAATGGGGATTTTTTTATTCGATAGGGAAAATCTTCATTATTCAGAACCAATCCCACAATTTGGGAAACAAACAAAATTTAAAATACTAAAGTTTGATTTTTTGTAACGGTGTAACCTGAAAATCGGAACACGATTGAAACCCGAAAAAGCTTTAAATTTAAATTTATCATCATGAATCATCGTGAAAGTATTAAATCTATTAGCTATATTCTCATCGCATCAGTCACTTGACTTAGTCCCTGGCTATGATGGAAAACCGGGTTCTTCTTAACCCGAGAACAAGTTTGAAAAAAAAAATAATGTCAGGAATTATCGATGTGATCATTTTCTCAAACGTTATATTTGTAATGAAGTCGCATTTTCTGACCTCACTGAGGTATAATTATGAATTTGACCTTTTTTTAAGTAGTGTCGCATTTTAATCCATATAATCGTAACGGTTCGGTTACAGCGCTTACCTCAGTGCGACACTGAAGAAAAAGGGCGATGAATCCGTTACTTTAATTAGGTAATTTACATTCAAAAACGTTAGAATTGTTATATGCCCATAAATGATATATGTTAGTTTTTTAAAGGAAAATTCCTTTAAAAGCAATGCAGCATAAAAGTTTTATTATCTTCCTTGTGCACTATTTATATAGAGAAAGTCAAGATTTACAATTATAATTTCTGACGATGAGTTTATGTACATTTATAAGGCTTTATACTTTCAAAACTAAAATTTGAATCATTTGAAATCAGAGATTTTCCTAGATTCAGGGAAATTGATCATTTCCTTTTTTAGGCCCTCGCAGGGGCCTGAAATCTTTGCTAATTTGCTCGTCGCGTAAAAATATTCAAAGTTCGATCACCAAGTCAAAAATAAAATGAACAATTACTTTAAAAGCGAAGATTTCATTGTTGTGAAATGTTTTAAAAAGTTTATTCAGATGAATTTATTGACCTTTTTTTTTATCTGTTGAACATATAAATATTTTTTGAATTTAGTATTAGAATTAACAGTTTTTCGTATTAAGTTTTAGTATTAATAGGCTAAATAGATATGAAAAATATTTATTATTTTTATAATAAGTATTGATAATTTTAATCGTATCAATCATTTTTTGTTAGAAATAAATTGTTCTTAATTAATTGGTTGTCTTCAGGAGTCGATTAGTGACAATTAACCGAAGTGATAATGTCAGAAGGCTTACCCGTGGGTGGTCGATCTTTGGGAAAGCATACCCTGAAGAGACCCTGAGTTCTCGTGTAGTAAAAATACTTCGTCATTGGCCCAATCACATTGCTTTGTTCAGGATGTTTGTGAACATATTGCTGTAACAAAAAATAATTTTTCATCAGTAAAACGTCATTTGTACCTATCGGCTGTGCTAACTTACACTGAAGAAATAAGTATTCGAATTCTAATATTTTCTTAAGGAAATTAAAATTTGACCGACTCAATTTTTGGAAGCGTTAAATCGACTGGAAAGTGCATAAATAATAATAATAATAATAATAATACAATAATTAAAAAACTGACCGAAATTCGTAAAGGACTACAATTAAATATTTCCTTTGCAGAAAACAATGTTGGAAAATATGAAAGGTTTGGTCTCACTTACATATACATTAAAATTAAAAAGAAGCGTTGTGAATCACGCCTGCATAAACGTGTTCTTGTATACCGTTTATAATAAGCGATGCGAAGAAATGATAGGGAAAAGGAAAATAATAGTAGAAGAAAATGAGATGCTGCGTCGAGTAAAAGAAAGGATCGGCAGATAACTGGTGGATCGAATTGATTTTGTGTATCGAGGCTTTCTAGCGCGAAGATCACGTCGATGATTTACCACATACAACATTGTTTTCGTTCTTTCATCTCTCAATTTCCTAAAGGTTTTTACGCCTAAAAACTGGACAAGTATCTCGCAGCCCCATGTCACTTCTCTGTGGAGGCCTGTGGAAAATATTTTCATGAGAGTTGACGGTCGCCATGTGGCGGCGCCAGCTATGCAATTGTCCCAGAATTCAAATAATGCAAGGCGAAAGTCTTAAAAAAAAGGTTTGTGAAATAAAAATAATTTTCTGATAGTTCTGGGTAAAATGATCTTTAAGATTTTTAAAATTTGTTGAGTTAAAAATAATTTGCGAAAATCGTAGAATTCACTGCTTTTAGACGTAAATCCCCATGCATTCCTACTAACTACAACAAATTACTTTTTGTCCGACCCCCCTTGAAAACGAGCCATTGCATGCACGTGAAGCAGGCGTAATGTGGCCGCTTCCAGCCCAGTAGAGGTATAAAGACCTTATAAGGGAGTTGCGACGGTTATACCCGGAATATTCTGCTAAGCTAATCGTCCTGATCATCGGCGCTCTTGGAGGTGTCAAGGTTTTACTGGTTAATAGCCTGAAAATCATCTCTGCGTGTCAAGAAAATTCTGAGACACTTGCGGGGAAACTGCAGAAGGCGGTCATCCTTGGACCCTCCGTGTCCTTAGGGTACACGAGACTTTTGCCGGATCATCGTATTGAATTCGTCGCAGACTGGCTACCCATCTCACGATTGTGAGACGTGGTTACAGCTAAAATTTTACCGCGATTTCGCTGGGAACAGGTGCAATTTATAAGATTAGCACCTGCTCCCGGCGAAATTCTGCGGTTGTCCTTATGAAAAACTTTTAACTATAGTATTTTTTACACAATACAAAATCTTATTTCTCTATGAAAGCTATAATATACTGCCGTGAATATGAATACTGCAAACGCATCTGCAATTTTTCATTTTTATTCTCTTCCTATTTTATTTTTGAGTTAAGATCGTTATAGTATACTAACGAATCATGCTTTAACTCATATGCGTGAAAGGAAAAACTGGTAATAGTATATTGTGTATTGAGGGCGTAAAGAAGTTTCATGTAGCGGGTGTAAAGTTTCATGTCGGCCCGGCGGCGGAGTGCGCATGTGCGAATGTCACTGGACTGGAAGCGACTATATTACGCCTGCTTCACGTGCATGCAATGGCGCATTTTCAAGGGGGTCGGACCAAATAGTATATTGTGTATCGAAGCCGTAAAGAAGGCAAAATAGCTTTACGCCCTTGATACACACCATACTTTTTGTCCATCTCCTTGAAAACAAGCGTGTGATGCAGATAGAGGATGTTTGGTGTACTTGACAATTTTATATTATAGGTGAAAGGAAGAATAGCGTGCTTTGCAGAAGGGAGACTGTCGGGTCTAGCAATATAATTTTTTCCAAGATAAAGATCAATTCCTCCATATTCTCACTTGCGGGGTGCCGTGTATATGTAGCGGGCGTAAAGTTTTATGTAGCGGACGTAAAGTTTTATGTTAGCCTGGTGGCGGAGTGCACATGTGCGAACGTCACTGGGCTGGAAGCGGAATGTATGCAGAAATATTAGGAGAAATACAATTAAATTCTTCGACATGATCATAATTGTATTTTTTATATTAATATGATTTTCATGACAGATACGGTTTTTAGTAGATATACACGCAATTTCAAATTCAAAAATCCATAATGCATTAGTACATATCTTAATATATAATTACTCTTATTTGATCAACAGTCTTCATATTTAATTTAGTTTAAACTATTCTTATGTATTTCGACGGAATGTAAAATACTTTCGAAAATACTATCGCATAAAATACCTCCTAAAATGTATTAAATTTGTTCTAATACAATTTCTTTCGATACACTGTGAAAAAGATCACTTGAATAAAAAAAACGTGATACTAAATACGTCCAATAATATATTTTTTCAATCGAAAGAAATGTTTCTTATAATAAGAATAATGTCTAGAGAATTTTAAAGATAGGGATATTCAATTTTTGAATAAAAATCTACTAGCAAATAGTCCGCACTAATTATTAATTAAGTTAATGTGACTGTAATTGTGAGGTCAGATAACTTTCTTATCTCTACTGATTGTCTACTCATTGTTTACTTATTGTATCCATCTCAATTTCCACAAATGCAAAGACTTTGTTGGAAACCTATCAGGCAATTTTAAGCTGTAAGAGTTAAAAACATATTTTATAATACATTTTTATCCAAAAATATAAAACGAAATATTTGTATGAATCATGTTTTTCATGTAATGTACAAATTGGTTTACAGTTTAAAAGTTATGAATTAAGTTAACCCCTTGAATTAAATCATATTATGTGCTTTAGATTAGAGATAGAGTCTGTTCAAGGCTTAAGCTGTATCAGGATATTTTCTATATATATATATATATAAGGTTAAAAACCACCAAAGGGTCCCACTGGGAGCAACTACCATCTAAAAATGAAATCGGCTCCCAGTAGGACCGCGGTAAATCCCACTCATGGCCACGTCTCACAACCGTGAGATGGGTGTTATGGTGCATCAGCCGTATATATATATATATATATATATCTGTCTCTTATACACGGAGAACGTTATATGCCTTTAAGACGTTTTTATATGACATCTTTACGATATTAAACGTCTTAGAGACGTAGTTTGGGCTTACAAGGATATCCTTGGGACGTTCATGGTTTCGTGCCCACTAGAGTTTGTCTATTTAATATGAACAAATGATACTCGCATTTGTGATGGCGATATGAGACACATTGTGCACGCACTCATTTATTCGTCACTCAATTCGACAGGGTGAAGGCGATATGCATATATTATGAGTCGCATAGCATTACCCGCACGACTTGAGAGTAATGTGCGTCGCATTATTGTTATCTGGGATAGTCTATTAATATTTTATTATTTGTTATTATCTATCTAATAAATCATATGCTTATTTTTTTAGCGTCCGCCTTTTTGCACACACAGTAAAATTAAGTTTAAACTTGCGATAAACACACAGGACTATAAAATGTTCCTTTTTTGTTCAATATTTCAAATACTTGTCAAAAAAAAGTCGGGATACAAAATGAATCATAACTTTTGCAAGAACTATTTTTTGGCAAATGTGTGGGTTAGAAAATTGTATAGTCTAAATTACATATTCCATGTATTGTGTAACATGTAATTTTATTTATAATTTATGTTTTGATGAAAATGCTTTCGTATTAATTTTAAAATAAATAATCTATTAGGTGTACAAATAAGTTCTACCCGTTTCAAACAACTGCTTTTTATTTATAAAAATCTAACAAAATGCAAGCATTAGCAAGTGGCCATTGGCTTCTACTACTCTTTGCCAATGCTCAGGCAATTGATGGATTCCATGACGAAAAAAGGCTTGATCTTTTGACGCTATAAAGTCATCCACCATTTTTCGCACTTCAGCTTCAATTTGAATTTGGTGCTCAGCTAAGCTGTTTTGTAACCAACGAAAAAGGTGATCATCGGACGGGGCAATGTCTGGAGAGTAAGCCAGATGCAGCAAAATTCCCCATTGCAATTCTTCTATGGTTTGGCATACCACGGAACTTCTATGTGGCCGAGCGTTGCCGTGCTGTATTATTACTGATCTTTGTCCATATCCAGAAAATGATCTCTTTTCTTAGATTTTTTTGGCCAAACAGTTCAATTGAATAACACTGGCGAACGTTACTCTTTTCAATTGAACCGTTTGGCGAAAAAAATCAAAGAAAAGAGATCGTATTCTGGGTCCGCCAAACCATAGAAGAATTGCAATGGGAAATTCTGCCGCATTCGGCTTACTCTCCAGACATTGCTCCGTCCGATTACCACCTTATTCGCTGGTTAAAAGACAGCTTAGCTGAGCACCAAATTTAAATTCAAGATGAAATGCGAAAAATGGTGGATGCCCAGCGGACACTGTTATATAACTGTGATGTAACAGTTCTAGAACGGAAAAGAACAATTTCTGTAACAGGCTAAGAACATACTTAGACCATGGTCCGAGTAATGTCGTCCGCAAATAGATGTAGCAGTTCTATAACGATGTTACAGAACCATGTTCTGTCAGAAATCTATAATAATTCTGGAACAGCGTTATATGTAAAAAATATATATTTAGAACATTACGATGTAAATTTCTTCTGTAATCGTTTTGTAACAATTCTGGAACAGCGTTATATGTGAAAAGCATTTTTAGAACAATTTAGGAACAGGGTTACAGAGTAAAATTGTTCTGTAATAGTGAAGTAACACATCTGTTACAGGGTTACAATGTAAATTTGTTATGTACTCGTTCTAGAACCGCGTTATATGTCAAAAAGTATTTTTAGAACCATTTAGGAACAGGTTTACTGAGTAACCTTGTTCCTTAATTATGCCGTAACACATATGTAACAGTGTTACGACCTAAAGTTGTTCTGTAACATTTCTGGAACAGCGTTATATTTCAAAAAGTATTTTTAGAACAATTTAGGAACATGGTTGCAAAGGAACATTGCTCTGTAATAGTGCTGTAACACATATGTAACAGTGTTACGATGTAAATTTGTTTTGTAATCATTCTGTAACAATTCTGGAACAGCGTTATATTTCAAAAAGGATTTTTAGAACAATTTAGGAACAGGTTTATAGAGGAACATTGTTCTGTAATAGTGCCGTAACACATATTTAACAGTGTTACGATGTAAATTTATTCTGTGGTCGTTCTGTAACAATGATTTGAATGATTACCCAAAGATTTAAATGATTTTCCAAAGATTTCGAATATTTCCAAAGATTTCAGAAAGATTTCACAAAGATTTCAATTATTTCCCAAAGATTTCTAACCCACGTACCCTCACTGTCTCGAGATCCACGCCTTCTTCGTCGAAGAAGGCCATTCTTGGACACTTTCCATGAATATAATAAACAGCCAAGAAGACATAAAGCACCCTTGCCTAACACCTTAACTGATATCAAACCAATCACTCAGTTGCCCATTTACCCTTACACTTGCTTTACTCAACGCATATATTGTTTTTATTGCTTTTAGGAGCCAAACATTGACTCCATACACTTTCAGAACTTTCCAAAGCTTACTTCTATGCACCTTATCAAATGGCTTTTCCAGAACTGCAAATGAAAAGAATTTTTTTTTGCCCTTAAACTTTTTTGTTTACAATCAAACTTTTTTCTGTGATATGTTTCAAGCTAAATATCTGATCTGCACATGATCTTCCGGAGATAAATCAACATTAGACGTCAATGGTATTCAGTCTGCTCAACATTCTTCGCAAATCTTCGATTGCCGCTAACCCACGCACCTTCACTGTCCCGAGATCCACACCTTCTTCGTCGAAAGGGGCCATTCTTGGACACTTATCCATGAATATACTAAACAGCCAAGAGGACATAAAGCATCTTTGCCTAACACCTAACCTAATATCAAACCAATCATTCAGTTGTCTATTTATACTTACACTAGCTTAATTCTATCCACCTTATCAAATGGTTTTCGCTGGTCAACAAATGCACAGAAATGTTTTTTGTTTACTTTTAAACTTTCTTCTGTGATCTGTCTTGAGCTAAATATCTAATTCGCACATGATCTTCCTGGGATAAATCAACATTGGATATCATTGGTATTCAGTCTGCTCACCATTCTTTGTAAATCTTCGATTGCCGCTAACCCACGCACCTTCACTGTTACGAGATCCACACCTTCTTCGTCGAAAGGAACCATTCTTCGACACTTATCCATGAATATAATAAACAGTCAAGAAGACATAATGAATCTTTACCTCACACCTAACCTAATATCAAACCAATGATTCAGTTGTCTATTTATACTTACACTAGCTTAATTCTATCCACCTTATCAAATGGTTTTCCCAGGTCAACAAATGTACAGAAATCTTTTTTTTTATACCTGATCCCCGCATGGTCTTCTAGTCATAAATCCAGATTGGACCCGCAAAATGAGTTGAAATCCTTTGAAATCCCTTACAATCACCGGATCTATTTTCTATAATATTTTTTCGTAAAAGATTGGATGAGAGTAATTAACCCCTCGAAAAATGCTAGCTTTTGCCGAATTTTCCTATCTTCTTTTTTGCCGGAAGTTGAGTGCCAGGAGCAGCGAACCAAGGGAAAATCGAGGGGAAAATATCGAATCGATTTGAGATTAGGAGGGTGAGGCCATGAGCACATTGAATGGTCCTGCCGTTTACGCCAATTTATGCGCCAGGAATGACGGACGTTTCTTTTCAGGTCAACGGCCCTCTCGAATTTCGGCATTAAAATGACCCCAGTTTTCTCAGTGACCCAGGCCTGACCCTCTCAACGGTGGATTATTTATCCGCGTGTAAACACACAGTACTCTGTTGTGCTCAACTTACTACTCTACCCAAAATCCTCTATACTTGAAATAATCAGGATTATCTCAAGTGTGTGGGATTTAGCGTCCACATTTTCATAGAAATTTATAGAAACCGGAAATTCTAAAGCGGTGGAATAATTTTCTGAAGAGGTATAAAGCAAGTAGGATTTAGGACGGGGTTATTCTGATGAATATGTACATTTGGCTCTCCAATTAGCATTTCATTCATTAGTACATATTCCATATTTTTCTATAGACGATTTTTCTCTAGAAAATAACTCTGCTTTTTAAACTTTTTTTTATGTTCAATATATATACAGGGTGTCTGGCCTATTTTCGAAAAAAAATTCCAGGACTCTGTTTCGAAAAATAGTGATTTGATGCAATTTATCTTTTAAAATTCGCGTCATAAGAGTAATTATGAAAAAATAGTTTTGGCGGAAACCGATGAAAAAGTCTTTGGCTGAAATTGAGCACTTACAGCATATTTTGAAATACTTAAAGCATGTAAATATACGAGCTAGATGTTGGTGCGTAGAAGTGAACTTCTTCCATCAAAAGTTGTTGATTTTATCTGGCCCTGGTGCTGAAAAGTTCTTAGTTCTAGCTATAACTTTTTTCACTTCTTCAGCAGTAATTAGTGGACACTCTTCCTCTGAAGCGCGCAAACTTTGCCTTTGGCAAAATTTACGAAAGAGTGATATATCTGAAGCGTCCTCATTTAGCTTCGGTCAAGTTGCTTGAACTCATCGAGGTTCCATTTTACTGCATTTTACTGCATTTTACTGCATTTGGGATTTTTTCTGTTTGAAATATTATAAGGAGCTTTTCAATTGAATTCAACGATTCAAGAAAATTTCAAGGTATTTCTAAGAAATTTTTCGGGCATTTTGAATTTCAGATTTCAAGAAATATAGGATTTCATGACATTTTCACGTCATTTTATGTTACTTCAAGAGGGATTTCACAGTATTAAAAAAAAATGTTAAGAATATCGAGATGTTTCCAAATTTAAGAAAATTCTCAGTTCTTTGAGATAGTTGGAATGATTTTAACGAATTTTCAAGTAATTACACTGGTCGAATGGACTTCGAACAATTTTAAAGAGTTTCGATTCTTTTTTTTTGTATTCTCCAACGATCCCATATGGGCCCGTGACAAAGTACACAAACAAATTCCCGGCGACAGTCTCAAATATCACATCGTAGAGAACGGTCGAATTTCTAGCTTTCGGAAAATAAAATACTAACTGCCCAGTGAACCGGTCTATTTTTGCGCGGTTATTTTTCAAATATTTTTCCGTAAATGCACTATTTTATTCTTTTTGTTTCTAAATTACCACTCGAAAATTAAGAAGAAGCTTTGAAGACAAAGGCGGAATCCCAGTGAAATTTACTTAAAAATTCAAAATCTAAAATTGCAAAATCTGACTTTTGTTTCAGAATGCGTTTTGATCTTTGTTTACTAAAACAATTCTTCTACAAAATTCGACAATTACATTTATATTCCAAGAATTATGCTTCGACTAGACGATACGTACATACTCTCGGTTTCCATGCCCTGTCCTTACCCCCCCCCCTTCCCAATAACAGAAGTTTTGGTGGGACTGACGTTACAACTAGACTCCTCACCATACGACGAACCACTACTTAACTTGGACATGATTTCCACTCACAAGAAAAATTTCCCGCAGAAAGGTGGTAATTGGGTGGACAGTCTAAACAATGAATAGTACAAACAATGAAATAGCCTCGGAATCGACTGAAACTTTGATTGACGAAATGCAGAATCGACTGAAACTTTCATTGACGAAATGCAGATACACGGAAAACGTAAAGGTCGAGTTTCAGGCAATGAATGGAGACTGGATGTTTGGAATGCTAGAGAAGTGAATGCTCTTAAAGTAAGAGAACTAAGAAAAACTATGCGCGTAAGGGAACTAGATATTTTATGTGTCTCTGAGACGAAGAAAAAGGGCTGCGAAAGTAGAAACATAGAAAATGGGGTGTTGAAAGGCGGTTTTGAAATATGGTCAGCAGTAGGTAGTGCATCACATGGTAGTCAAGGGTCGGTTAAATTATGAATGAAAAAGCTAGACAGCATTTCAAGGATCATGATTTTTTATCTCCCAGATTGTTGTGGGCTAGAATGAAGGTAGGAATCAGAAGATTATTTATCATAGCGTGCTACTCCCCAGTTGATAGCGATGCAAGAGAAGTCAAAGATGCCTTCTGGGACACTTTAAATGAAACAATGAGTACTTGCGATCAAGGTAAAGGAATAATTCTACTAGGAGATATGAACGGATGGGTCGGCCTACAACATCAAGACACAGATACAGAAAGGGTACTAGGTGAATTCGGGGATCCAAGAAAAAATTATAACGGGGAAAAATTAGTTAGCTCATGCTTAGAAAAGGGCTTATTTATTACAAATACTTGGTTTCGACATAAGATGATCCCCACGTACACCTGGTGTAAAGAAAATAACCGCAGTATAATTGACTTCGTTATTGCGGATGATAGACTGAGAGAACCAGTAAAAGATACAAGAGTGATGAGGGGCTCCAAATGCCATAGTGATCATTACCTTTTAGTCTCCAAAATAAACTTAGGGCGGGGATGGAGAAGAAAGAAAACAACAAAAACGAAACAAAGGTTATGAAATAATTAATGCTTGTGGCCTCTTCCAGTGTTCAATTAATTGATATTTGTAGTTAAATCAAAGTATAATGTAATAACATTATTTTTTATATAAAATAATTTAATCAATTTTCTTTAGTAGAAGTCAAAAAATGTTTAATTATATTATAAGCAGTTAAATTTACTTTGTAAAGTTTTTGTGGAGTAAAAAATATTTGTATTACGATATGACCTCCAAAGTTGCTTGCGATTTAAAGAAATGCAAAAATAATTCATATTTAACCAACCAATTTGATCATTTTCAAATTTAACTATAATATAACTTTTGAAACTTCAACCTCAACATACTTTTTTATAAAATGTAACTTTAGCCTCATCAATTTTTTCTTCATTTCTCTAAATTTGTTTTGAAAAGCTTCGATAATGTTTAATGCAAAACAAAATATTCTTGATATGGAGTCAGACCTGATTCGAAATACTTTGATTTAACAACAAATATCAATAAATTGAACACTGGCAGAGGACACACGCATCAAGTATTATAATAAGTTAATTAATATTGTATTAATATTATTTAGTATTGATTTTAATCGTATTTAGTAGTAAATAATTTGAATAAATTTTCATATTATTTTCATTAAAAATATATATGTATTCATTTGAAAAAAACCTAACCTATAATCTATCATATTTAGAAGTAGATGAAATACTCTCCAAATGAGAAGATTGCATTTAAAACGGATTAGAGGATCCTCTTCAATTAGGAGGATATTTCCTCTTCCTCTAAGAGGATCCTCTTGATTTGAGAATAATCCTCTTCAAGAGGAAACAATCCTCTCAAATTAAGAGGAATACTTTTCATACCATATTGTAGAGGAAAAATTGCATCGAAATAAGAGGAATCCTCTTAAACGAAGAATATTTTTTTCTCGCTGTATAAACTGCCCGGGAATTTTATTATTATGGAATTTTCGTATTCGGACATTTTCTAATTCACGAATTTTACAGTCTCGAGGATTTCATTTTTCGAAATTTTGCAGTCGTCCCGATTTTTCACTACAAGTTTATTTGGATATTATTTTTTATTTTGAGAAAGCTTTTTAATAAAATCATTGCACGTTTTTGATTGATTTTATAATTTAATTGAATAGTTTTTAAAAATTAAAGTATAATGTACACATACACTTATGGTGAAAAATCATTTTTTTTCTGAGTTTTTGAAAAAAATAAGGTTTTGCCCCAATGCAATTGGTATTATTCTTTGTCCCTCACCTTGTAGACATATTTGATTTCCCCCACTCAACCTGAATTACCTGATGAAATATAATTAAATTTCCATCAATTTAATATAAAATGTTATCTACAGTACAAAATTAAGATTTTCAATTTACATTACATATTTTTGATAAATATTTATTTAATAACTTTATAAATAAAATTTTACGATTCACGGTGTCCTTATACGTAGCAAAACTTCTGAGTTCAACAAATTAAATTTCTGAATTTTTGAAAAATGAAGAAGATAAATTTTTTCCTTATTTTCATGTTTGAAAATGAACTTGTTGAATAATAAAAATTTGAAGCATTAAATAAGGTCGATAGGATTTGCAGTTGTTCAGAAATCATCTTTTAGTTTCAATCTCTTTCTCTGTAAAAAGGCTTTTATATTAAAATGCAATACCGACAGATCTCGAAACTTTCAAGACGGAAATTCCTATCTCATAACTTGTGAATTATGGTTAAGATTGTAGTGAATATGGCGACTTTTTCGAATGTGGTGTCCTGATTTCCAGACCAATTTCAGTCATACTTTCCTGTTCTTTGCACTGTCGTCCACTACATAGCAGACGACGCATTTCCACTGAAAAATTATTCCGAGACAGTTTGAAAACACGAAATGATCTCAGTTTCGTGTAAAGTTTATTCGACAATGTTAATTTTTGTTTCAACGAATCTTTCAACGGAAATCGATGTAAAATTTATCTTCTGTTTTTAAGACCGGTGCAACCGAATTGAGCGAATGGTCAACCACCCTTACTTTTCTCTTTCCGAATTGAGTGCAGGGGTCAGGTAGGTATTTTTCAGTAATTGAGCGGTTGGGTGCAAGAACGGTCTACTTGCATTTTACGTAAGGTCGTAAGTCCAGTGCAGACTAGTCACGTGAAAATCTAAAATACCTAATAAAATTAAAAGTTCAGTACCTCCTAATAGTAAATGGACAGTGCCCGATCGATTGGAGGTATAATCAACTTCAGGCTCCCATCAGAAGTGGCCTATTCGGACCAGAAGTCATTTTTTTAATATGGAATGACATATTTTTCTTTCTTGATTTCGATTTTACGATAAAAAGTGAGTAACTTTTGTAGGATTTGTTTTCTAAATCGTCGTTTTCCACCTGAAAATGGATTCCGAAATGTTACTGTTACCCTGAAGAGTTAGATAAGCCCAAAAGGCGCAGAGCATCAGAAAAAAATTAATAAAATTTTTTTTAAATAAATTTTTTAATTCCTCTTGCGCTATCAGTCGAAGGATATTCCGAAGTGTATCCCTAAAAATTTTATTTCAATATTCCGAAAAGTTACTGACTAAGCACGAGTTGACGTGAAAAACAAACGACGGCTCAGTTAGACTTCAGAAAGCATTTTGGGGTGGAAAACGACGATTTAGAGAAAAAAAATTCCTACAAAAGTTACTCACTTTTTACCCCAGAATCGAAATCAATAAAGAAAAATATGTCATTCCATTTTAAAAAAATGACCTCCGGTCCGAATAGGCTACTTCCGGTGGGAGCCGGAAGTTGAAAATACCTCAAATCGATCGGGCACTGTCCATTTACTATTATGGGGTACTGAACTTTTAATTTTATTAGGTATTTTAGATTTTAAAAAGGGTGGACGGGTGGTCTGGGCCACCCTGTATATACAGGGTGTCCCAGTACTCAAGTTACATTTTTGTATTTTTGAATTCCTCATAAGAAATGGAATCGAAAATAATAGTAAAAATTTATTGTAAAGTTAATAATTAATGAGTAATTACCAATTAGAAAGATTAACCAATCAGAAGCACGCGTTAGATGGACGAAAGTTCATGTATTATTGACGAGAGTGTGTGCTTAAAAAAGCTGAGGCCGTTTAATTTCAAATTTGCAGGAGGTTGTGAATGTTAATGTTATAACGTCACACGGCAACTGCGCGACGATATATTAAATCTTAGAAAATATATATTTTTTTTTAGAATACACTTTGAATTATTTTAACTTTCTTCGAATATTTTGAATTATATAGAATTCACTTGTACTTCTTTGAACTCTTTTAAAGATTTTTTTAATTCTCTTAAAATCTTTACAATACAACATGAATTATTTTGAAATTCTCCAAGTTTTCTGTATTCTTTGAATTCTCCTAAATTCTTCTGAATTCATTGAATTCGTCTGAATTTTCTGAATTCTTCTAAACGTCTGAATTCTTTTAAATTCTCTGAAATCTGTAGAATTCTCTGCATTCACTTGTGTTCTATTAATTCTTTTAAACTTCTATAACTTCTTTTAAATTCTGTGAATTCTTTTCAACTCCGTGAAGTCTTTTGCACTCTGTGAATTCTCTGAGTTTTACTGAAATCTATAAATTCTTTTAAAAATGTCTGAAATCATTACACTGTGTTGATTTTTTTAAATCCTTACATCACTGTATTTTTTATGTTTTTTAATTATCTTGAAAACATTGAAATAGACAACAGACCCAGAACTCAGTAAGACAGTTTTGTTATTTTATGAAGACGCGGTTGATACACGTGCGCGTAAAAACTTTATATTTTCAGAAGGTCTCCCTTTTTAATTCCGAGCATAGAAATGCAGAAGTCGGATCAACTACTGTAACACGTTTACGTTCTCTCGTTTGGGACAGCAGTGTTCCCAGATATAAGAGAGCAACGTTTTACCACATTTTAAGCCCGCGGCTGCACGACAAATGGCGCAGCTGTCGCGTTTAAGTCGTGGTTGTGTTGCCCTACTACACCGAACACAACAGATGGCCTAAATTTCTTTCCGGGCGATCGGTTTTATTTAACTTCAAATGGATTTCACTAATTAACGAAAATTCTACACAAAAAAAGGATCTTGGATATTTCTGATACATGCGTGCAAAATAAAAAACTGATTCATTCCTATGTTACGAAGGAATTTGTAACCATCCCCACTACTATAGTCTATCTATATAAGGCCCTGCGCTAGTACGCTAGGCCGAAAACGCCAGTTCTAATCTATCTTCTACGACTGTAGTTTCTATTTTGGAAATAAAGAACGTCAAATTGCCGTTGGTTTAAAATGTATATTTTTGTCTTCAATTAATATTTCTTTGATTCAAAGAAATATTTCCCTCCAACCAATAGGTCGTATTTTTGAATCAAACAATGTTAACTTAATCCTAATAACATTTGTTTGGCTGAAAGAAATTCTTTTTTTCATCCAAAGTGCATATATTTATTTGTCTGAAATAAATATTTTTTCGAAAATAATCAGGTCTTGCACTTACTTCAGCCAAGTAAAATTTACTTGGTACAAGTAATCCTTTTTTTCAGTGTATTCAAATTAGATTTTCTCACTTTTTCAAAGATGATACAGAAAAAAAAACGCAATAAAGAATTTTTGTGTAATTTTTCAATTAATTTGATAAATCCTAATTAATGTTCAAGGTTGAAATATAATTGTGGTTCATTTTATTATTACTCTTACGCTTGAGCAAGATCATCAGTCGTGTCCCACCGAATAACAAAAATTCTCTTGACAGAAAAATCGCTGGATACTATTTATTTAACCCCGCTATCATTATTGTAAATCTAAAATGGTCCTCTAACATATTTTGCAGCAATTCAGTCCTAAATCTTTAGCAAAAAATCAAACTTTAATGTGAAAAACTTAAGTTATGTGAAAATGATCCATATGTACGTGCATCGTCAACATGCAAGTTTATAGAGTAAACTTCCGAAAAGTAATTTTTTGAGAAGCAATGATAATTTGCCTTAACATGCTTTTCTGATGCGTAGTAACAGACAGCGCACCGTGGCATGGGTAATCCATAGGTCATTTCCACTTATCGCAGCTAGCTTATCGCTCCACCGCATTCGCATTGTTCTCTGTGCTTTTATGTTGGCGTTCGGGGAAAAAAACTAAGCGAAATGTTAAAATTATTCAAGTAAACTAACATAAATATATTTATAGACTTATTGTTAATTTTACCATATTTAAATCTGGTCTAGGTCTAAATCAGTATTATTAGTACATAGAAAAAAGCTATAGACTTATTCTGAGCCCAATAGTCGGCTTTATGTGTGACGCAGCCAAATCTAGCCATAAAGGTTTCAAATTGAGACTAAAAGAAAGTCTCAAATTATTTCTTATTATTGCCCTGGATTCTGACTGATTACTCGCCTTATTGATTTGAGACCTACAAATTGTCAATTACAGTTTTGACCTAATGACCTGTTATCTTTATCTTAAGATGAATCTTGAAAAGTAAAATCATATCAGCTGCAAGTGAGAACTAAAATTCACTTCTTCCAAATTCGAATCTCAGGTTACACTTTACTTGAATTTTCAAAATATGGTTATGAACTTTAACGTCAAAAACAATGGATAATTTGATAGAAACTTAGCAAACAAACTTAGCTATATAATTACAGTAAACGATTCAGCACTGTTTTGTTATTAGTCACTTATACTAATTCAGATTGAAAGAAATCATAATGTTTTTCTTAATTATTATAATATTATTATACTTTAGAAGCAATATTTTACTCTTTGACAAGCAACATAATATCGGACGCAATATTTAGATTCTACCACATGTGTCTTAATGCAGACATCAAAAATTTTACTCTATGGTACTCGGCCACGTAGCTGTAGTTTTCCAAGTTGTTTAAAAACTTTTAATGTTTTTAAAGAATGAGCAAATCTATTTTATCTATTATTTATAAAAAATTCGATGATATCATGCGTGCTGGAGAAATTGAAATAAAAAAAATGTTGCAATGAATCGAAAATTGGATAAGACTCTAAAAATATATAAATATATAAACCTAAATGGTTTGCCTACTTACAGTCTGAAAAAGTGAAATTTTTTTTTTCTTAATATCCAGACAAAAATGCCTGATTACACTTATTTTGTAGTATCATCTTTTCTATACCAAAAGGTTAATCACATATTATTGGACATTAAACTGCACTCAATATACAAGAGTATACATAATATATATGATTGATTTTTTCAACACTTTTCGTAATTCGTATCACTTACACACTAATACAAGAATCTCAATTTCAGTAAAAAAAGGAGGTTGAATTTCAGATGTAACCAAAAGGATCATTCGCCGGTTGAAAGTCAACTGATCATTGTAATATGACATTCAGTTACTCGCTTGGTTGAAAGTCAACCGCTTTATGCACGTAAAATGAAATTTTTAGGTTACCTCTATCCGCAACCCGAGGACGCGTTCGGTGGCTTTGTCATAGGCCCTTCAGTTCTATTCCAAAGGAATAGAAACTCTCTATTTTATTTTTATTTTTATTTTTAACATATGTATTTATCCTTCTAGAATAGACCTTGCAAAGGACCTGAAATTACAGGTTGAAATATGTCGGCAAATTGTTTGTAATAAAAAAATCAAAAAACAAAAGCTTTTTTGAATATTGGGTCACCCTGTATTCGTCCTGCGTTGTAATAAAGAATATTAATGTTCTTAATGTAATTTAATGTTGCACTTTTTACCTACATATAACTCTTGTCTTCTTGCTGCTTCGTCTATTTGTAAACAGCTCCTCTTCTCTCGAAGGAAATATTCGCGAAGGACCGAGGGTCGTCTGAGGGCCAACTAGTTTTACTCATTTTTGGTTTGTTTCATTATTTATGACTAATTCGCACTTTCCTGGTCTCTTCAGAAGGAGAAAGGGTAAGAGTCTCTCTTGTTTTTTGTTTTTTTTCTTGTTCACAAAGTTTTTGTGTTCCAAGGAGGGATCGGCGGGACAGACGAAGGGGAAGCAAAGGAAGTCGCACAGGTACACGGGTGTGGAGTGTTTCTCACCATGGGTGGAATGTGGTTGAGACTCTCGCATACGGAATCCTGTACCTGGGGCAATTCAAATCTTAGCATCCTGGATTTGCCTTGTCCTTCTTTTTTTTCAAAGCGCAACAGTAAAATGTTTGTTCTCCAATGGCGTCAGTGGATGCGGAGCTATATTTTAAGTGTTTGACTCTCCAGGGCGGATGTTATGCTTTATAAGTTATGCTTTATAAGTTATGTTTTATTATTGAATACAAGAGGATATTTCTGTTTTACATTGATATGTAATTAAAAGTGTTGGGGAGGTTTTTTTCCGTAAAAAAAAAAAGAATGGTAAAATTGCTATAATGGAATAAATTTTTACTGTATTTATTGTTATGTATTCAATTCAGAATTTTCATTATAAAGACCTCTCAGATCTATCTTTCTTAGTTGAGATTTTCAGATACCTACGACATTCCACCGAAAAACTGAGCTAGGGGTTGTTTTTGTGCTACCTTTTCATCATGTTCATTTGCTCGTTCGTTTTTTCTTTTATCTTCTTTCAGGGCGACAAGTCGGGACTGGCCTGGCGCCAATTAAATGTAAATCAAAAGTCCCAAGGGTACCAGGTTCACTAAATTTAAAATAAAATTCGAAAATGTTTCAATTTTACTAATTTTAAAGAGTCATTTGAAGCCTCATAAAGGGGATTTTCTGCTCTTAAATTTACCACTAATAATCTTCGTTTAAACTGACGCCGTGAAGTGTTTGGCAAACATTTTTTTTTTAGAAAAAGGCAAATAAAAAATTCACGAAAGATCTGAGAGGGTCTGTTTTCTTCCATTATTTATTTTATAGGGTAGGGTGGGGCGAGATGGGCATAGGGGATAAGATGAGTCACTCAATTTTCTCGTAGGCTATCAATTCTTTTGTAATTCTTCATTCTAATAATATCGGGAAGAACGTTATGAAACTTCTTTTTAAAAAATTTTCGCTCAATGTTGAATAAATTTGGAAAAAGCTAAAGTAAAAATTTCTAGACCTGTATTCTGCTATTTTGCATTTGTTCAGAAAGTCCGAGAATCACACGAAGTCACATATTAGATGTTTTTCCAGTGGTTATTTAGATAGCTTATTTATTGAACCTTACATTTTCAACAGATTTATATATAATTGTAAAACAGAAATAGGTGAAATTTTGATTTTACTTGAAAGTGCAATATGGGGCAGAATGAGCCACTGTTCTGGGGCGGAATGGGCCACCTCTTCCTGTGTATTAACCTGATCTCTTAGCGTATCAGTCAGTAGGTTAGGATGCAATGTTTTATTGTATCAGATTGTGCAGTGTGTTACTTATGGTGCAAACGTATAAAAAACTAATTTTTCTGAAAAAAATGCTCAGCAAAAGTATAACAGCTGCACTGTTATAGGTCTTTATTAGAAAATAATATGAGTTGCTGGCAACCAGAAGAGAGCACTATTTTTCTCGTATATTTCACAATAACTTTGTTTGAAAACTCGTAAAATGATATAAAAAGTAGATAAACATTGTTGTGGTTGGAAAATACGGCAAACTAAATAATCACTTCATGTACTGAATTTAAACAAATTAAAATTCAATCTTTATGTGATTAATTAGTATGACAAAATTTAATTAGCTAATAATTAAAAAATCAGTTCAAATAAGTATTCAAAACATATTTACGTTATATTTTTCTGAAAATTTGAATTATTAATTACCTCTTGAACTAATAAAAAATTATGAAAATGTATGTACGTATAATTTTTGAAATTTAATCCATAGACTCATTTCACAACATCAAAAACATGTTTAAAAGTATGTAACTGGAATACCGTTATTTTAAATATGAATAAACTTCTATTATACAAATTATAGAATTGAGGTTAGTTTGTAGGAACTAATTTTAAGACAAATTCTCTGAAATATGGATGTTACAAGTAAAGCAATTTTTTAGGGCCAGCAGGCCGAAAAATAAACGTTTATATATCAATTACATAACCTTAAAATAAATAATCCATTTATGTTACTTAAGGGACAAAAATTAAAATTCAATCTTCATATAATTTATTATTGTTAAAAAAATTATTCAGCTGATAATTAGTTAATCAGTTCACAAAATCAGAAGCATTAAACTATAACTTTTATTAAAACATTCAAATAATTTTTACTTCATATATTTTTTAAAATTTGAACTTTCATTTCTGAATGTTTGATTTATTAATAAACTTTTAAACTAATTTTATAAAATGTAAGTTTCAATAGAATCAGTTGATAATTAATTAATCAGTTCATGACATAAAAAGAATTACACAATTATTTTCATTAAAGCATTCAAATAATTTTTACATTATATTTTTTTTTCGTTAGAAATTGCATTTCTATACATTTAATTTTTAAATGATCTTAAATACTAATTCCATAAAAAATTAAAATATGTGTACATATCCTTTTGAAAATTGAATTCCGACAGAGTCATTCCACAACGACACAAGCATTTAAAAAAGATTATATGATTACAATTGAGGTATTTTAAAGAAAAAAATAAGCTTTTATTTTTAAAATAATAGCCCATATTCAATTACATAACCTTCAAGTGAATAATCAATTTATATTACTTAATTGAATAACAATTTAAATTCAATTTTTGTTTAGAGAACGAATTGCTGCTGCTTTTAAAAAGGCATAAAAAATTACCTTCACTCATGTATTGATCGGAACTCTATAAACCTAAAAGTGAAATTTCCCCCAGGCAAAAAGTTGCAGCTTTTTTCGTTTTCTAATTAAAGCCAAGAACTGACTTTTTTGGAAAAATTAATTTTAATTCGTTTTTCACTTCAACTCGTGCTCAGTCAGTCATTTTTTGGAATTTTTCAATAAAATTTTCAGGAAATGTAGTTTGAAATGTCCTTCGACTAATAGAGCAAAATAAATATAAAAGCTTGTTATTAAATGTTTTCTGATGCTCGGCGCAAATCGGACTTCTCTAACTTCCAGCGTTTCGTTTATTGAACGAATTTTTAGTAAAAAAAACTTCCAGCGAAATAATTGTTAACAACAGTACAAAGAAGTTTTATGGAAAATTTTAGTACAATCGAAATGATATTTAAGAAATTATTGTCTTAAATCCGATTCATAATACTGGTCACCGGCGCCAACAATAAAAACTAATCAAGAAATCAGGTAATATCAAAGTATTATGAATGAATAAATAAAAAAATGATATTGCATAATGTGAAGTCTGCATAATGTGAATACTGCCCAGAGTATTATAACTGTAAAGAAGATTTCTTAAATTGGCATTAGGGTGTAGAATTTGAATTTTCAATTCATTTTCTGTTCTCATTCATTTTATATTGAAATTTTTCAATCATACGAAACCTAATTAAATTTAATGGTAAATTCTAAATTTTGTAATTTCAGACGCGGATCGGTGCTGAAGCTTAATTTAA
Organism: Andricus grossulariae; assembly: GCA_011634705.1. Classification (NCBI taxonomy): domain Eukaryota; kingdom Metazoa; phylum Arthropoda; class Insecta; order Hymenoptera; family Cynipidae; genus Andricus; species Andricus grossulariae. The sequence continues at coordinate 120,210,766 of JAABKJ010075445.1, read as the reverse complement.
TTGATATACATTTTAATTCAACAAAAATGAATGAACAGGGGAAAAAGAATTTAAAAAAATTCTCTGTTGATGGAAATATTAATTTTTTATAACACGTCATTCTTTATTGAGCAATAATATTAATTTTTATAACACTAAATATTCCTTGTTATATAAAAGTTACTTTTTTTTAATTAAAGGAAGGAACCACTCAGAATGCCCTAGCTCCCATTACCTCCTGCATAAAGTACAGAAGGCGAACGATCCTCGAGTAATTCTATTGCGCATGCGCCAAATCTTTGAGAAAATCTAACCATGGATGACTGAGTGACGTCATCAGTTATTTACACGTGATTGATAAGATAGGCTCCTGATGTGGCGACTGAGGCTCAGTCTATAGCTGAGGATGTGTACTTTTAACGGCCGATAGTAATTGCCTGACGTTGGTAACTCAGCCTGGTACAGAACCTTAAAATTAACTTGGAACAGAACCTCATAATGCTTACTTTGCAAGAATCTCTATTACCAACCTCATTGTTTTACCTACTTAGCATGGAACATAACCTCAAAATTACCGACCTCTCCGTTTGACTGACAAATGGTAACATTGTTCCCTACCTTACTGACCGATTGCAAAAAGATAATATAAAAGGTTACCGACCTTCCTGTTTTACCGACTGATGGTAATCAACTGTTTTGCCGATCAATTGTCACTTAGCACGGAACCGCACCTTATAATGCTAACTTAGCAGGGAATCACACTGATAATATACGGACTGTCGGTAACTTTCGACGGTAGCGCCATCTGTTGGGCACATCAGGAAACTGCTTTATCGATTGATGATAATACCGACGATGGCGCCATCTGTTGTCTTATTAGGAAACTGCTTCACCGACCGAGAAAACTTACCGACTGCCGGTAACTTAGCACGGAACGGAATTCTCTCTTTGTCGGTGGCGCCATCTGTTGGTGTTCAGGAATGTAGCGACGGTGACGCCATCTTTTGGAATTTGTTCTCATATCCCCATAGCCCTACTACTAACAGAGGTAAAAATTATTAAGACTCAGTTAAAAGAATTCTAAAAATATTCATAACCAAACCCTGCAGATTGGAACGAATCATGAGATTAGTGTCTCTATTTAAAAATTAAAAAATTAAGATCGAAAAGAAATCTATTTTATCATGAATAATTTTATGCAAAATCAGCATGAAAAAGATTCACAATTTAAAAAAAAAACAGAATTCCAATAAATATTAGGAATGCTAGAAATACATTAAATTTTTGATTGTTTCTTTTCCTATTTGGAAAACATAATAATCTAAATAGATTGGTTCATAATCAACCATAAACATTAGACCTGGGCACTATGATCTATTTTCCTTAATATTCATAATTTACATATATTCAGGTTTTAACAACAACAACATTTTTTTACTTTTATACATGATATATGTTAGAATATTTTTCTAAAAAATGTCTTCCCGGTACTTATTGAAAAATAAGGTTGCTAATGGGATGTACATATTATTTAAAATGTCATCCTGGTACTTATCTAAAAATAAGGTTACCATATAAGATGTACATAATTTTTGAAATAAAAAAGTCACCCAGATGCTTATCAAAAATAAGTTGTATTCCCTCGTTGCCTATAACTAAAGGTAGTCTGAGAAAGATGCCATATATGAGATATGTGCATAATTGTTTTTATGTACCAATGAGTACTTTTGTAATAATGTTATGCTGAATTTGTTTAAAAATTTTTTTTATTTATGTCTTTTTATTTTCAGATTATGTTTGATATCTTGTTTTTTGTGTTCATTTCTGAAAAATTTATAGTAATTTTTGAACGATTTCTTATAAGTTGGGTTTTCTTTTAGATCTGTAAAAATTCTTGTAACATGTGCGTTTTACGATGTTTGGGTTATTTCGATGGTTTTCCTTGAAAATTGTGTCACTTGTCCTGGCAAATGGAGGGCTAAGAGGGAAGGGGGGTAAATGCTTCTCTCATTAAAAAGTGGGATAGAACTATTTCAAAAATCTGGCTATGCTTTGAGAGTTTTCGTTTCAGAATGGAAAGTAAGTTGTCCTCGTGGCTTTGAATACTTCACTAAGTAATTTTGATAGTAAATTTTTCAGTTTATAAAGAAAGTTTTTCATTTTTGATATATATCTAAATAAAATTTCCTCAATTTTCCGAGACTGTCTTTGTGACTTTCAACAGTAGTGTCGTGATGTACCGTGTGACACAGATTGGATTATAAGACATGTATATCCATACACGTGAAATTAATGATTACCATTTTTGTTTTAATTTTAAATAATTATTTGAATAGATAGAATTTCAAATATTTATTTATTTTTATTATAAAGAATAATTTTTATATGTTTTTTCACTTTTCTTTTTTTTCACTAATGAATGCATCAGCCGATTTCCTAAAATTTCGAAAAATAGTGTAGAAGATTATAAGGCAAATTATTAGTAGAATTGAAGAGATTCAAATAGAATTTTAAACTTTAAAATATGTTTAATAATGTAGATTTTTAAAGATTTCAAAAATAAATTTTAGAAGCTTTAAAATAATTTCGAAAGGTTTCAAGAGAATAAACAAATTTTCTTAAAATTCCTGGAAAAATTCACAAGATTATAAGGCAATTTTTAAACATTTTGAATTATTTTTCAAAATTTTAAGAAAAATTCGAGTCAGTTAAAAACATTTTTAGGAATTTAAAAAAATTTAAATAAATCAGAAATATTTAATAACTTCGAAAAATATCCGAAAATATCTGAAAGTGCTAAACATCTTTGAAAACAATAATTTATCTTAAAAAACATTTTTTTTTAATTCAGAAAACGCCTATTATGTTTTTAAACATAATACAATAAATGTTACGGAACTGTGTGTGTGTGGGGGGGGGGGAAAAAAAGTACAAAATAATGTTACGTAATATGTAAACGCTCCCTAACGTGATCCGATTTAATTGTGCTTGAGTAAAATAGGGGTTTTGGGGTCGCTGAATTCAAATATGATGTGGGATTTTCAAAAATCCAACGGGCGGATCCAATATGGCGGACATGAATTATTAAAAATGTTCAGACCTTGATAAAATTTATGATACTTAGGTTTTTGGGGTCGCTGATTAAAAATTTGATGTTGTGTTTTTAAAATTCACAATGGCGGATGCAATATGGCGGAGCAAAATTATTAAAAATATTTAGAACTTTATCGTTTGTTTGGACTTACTTCACACTAGCGCTTATTTCGACTCATGTTTTAAAAATTATTTACATGTAGCTTACAGCCAACATCAGGTTTCGATTGAGCGATGCCAATAATTACCATCAATTTTATCAAGGTCCGAAATTTTTTTTAAATTCATGTCCGCCATATTGAATTTTGAAAATCTAACATCAGATTTCATTTCAAAACCCCCAAAAACGTAAATATGAACCATCCGATCAAGTTCTAAACATTTTTTATCATTTTTGTCCGCCATATTGAAACTGCGATTTTGAATTTTTATAATCAAGCACCAGATTTCGATACAGCGACCCCAAAAACTAATTTTCAAAATTCAAAATGGCAGATCTAATACGACTGACATGAGTTGTTAAAAATGTTCGGATATGGATAAAATTGGTGATACTTAAGTTTTTGGGTTCGCTGAATCGAAATTTGATGCTTGATTTCAAAAATTCAAAACCGCAGATCCAATATGGCGGACCAAGATTATCAACAATGTTTAGCACTTCATCGGATTGTTCATATTTACGTTTTTGGGGTCATTGAAATGAGATTTTATGTTGTATTTTGAAATGAAAATTTATTTTGGATTTGGAATGAAATTTTATGTTGGATTTTCAAAATTGAATATGGCGGAAATGATTTAATAAAAATGTTCGGACCTTGATATAATTGGTGATACTGAGGTTTTTGGGATCGCTGAATCGAAATCTGATTTTGATTCAGAGACCCCAAAACCTAAGTATCACCAATTTTATCAAGGTCCGAACATTTTTAATAATTCATGTCCTCCATATTTAATTTTAAAAAGCTAACACCACATTTCATTTCAAAGACCCCAAAGGCGTAAATATGAACAATCCGATCAAGTTCTAAACATTTTTGATCATTTTTGTCCGCCATAATGAATCTGCAATTTTGAATTTTTATAATTAAGCACCAGATTTCGATACAGCGACCCCAAAAACTAATTTTCAAAATTTAAAATGGCAGATCCAATACGGCGGACATGAGTTGTTAAAAATGTTCGGATATGGATAAAATTGGTGATACTTAGGTTTTTGGGTTCGCTGAATCGAAATTTGTTGCTTGATTTCAAAAATTCAAAACTGTAGATCCAATATGGCGGACCAAAATTATCAAAAATGTTTAGAACTTGATCGGATTGTTCATATTTACGTTTTCGGGGTCTTTGAAGTGAAATTTTATGTTGGATTTGGAATGAAATTTTATGTTGGATTTTCAAAATTTAATATGGCGGAAATGATTTAATAAAAATGTTCGGACCTTGATATAATTGGTGATACTGAGGTTTTTGGGATCGCTGATATATATATATATATATATATGTATTGTTAGCATTATATTTAAATAAAAAATAAGAAATCGCTAGCGTTTGATTACACATAAATCCAGAATTAAGTAATTTCTTCATGAATTGTTCAAATGTTTAGACTATATTTCAAGAAAAATATATTTTGACATTAAAATACTTGTATTGTAATTCAGGCAGTAAAATACTTGTATCGTAATTCAGACATTTCAAATGTGTACGAATATCGTGAGTTCGATAATTTTTACGTTTTCTGCGTCAGAGTTATGTGCAACTTTCCGATAAAACTATATATTTATGCTTTCAAAGAATATAAGCGTATTAAAAGAAATTTTGCTTAATCTCTTCTGACGTTCTTAAAAAGTATCTAAAACGCTTAATTCTTTTTACATTCAACATATTACTTCAAACACATATTGCAATATATTTCCTTTAGTTTCTTTCCCAAAAAAGCGAGGGGGCTCTTAAAAAAACATCTAAAGAACCTAAAGGTATGTGGGTTTAAGTATTCAAAATTATAATTAATTTTGTTCTACAAGGGAGACCTCCCGCCAGTAGATAACGCAACATACAGCAGATATTTATCAATAATTTCGTTTTCAAAGTTAAAACTGGTAAGAAATTTGAAAAAACGTATTATTTTAATTACTTTATTGCATTTATTTATTTTAGTAGACTTGTTATTTCTATTAATTTCGTACATTGTTATAGATTCTAGTTCAAAATCATGAGATCGAACAAAATGTTATTAAACTGGTGGTTCTACGGCCTTACTTTTATAAATGTCGTATACAATCCTGTTTTGACCACTAATTCAACAATTGAGTTCCTCAGTGTGGTGAGTAAAACTTGTTTCATAGCATTATGTATATATTATGTCATAGTATTATGATATATAATTTGAAAAAATGTTAAACAACGACCGGAGGGTCCCACTGGGAGCAATTGCCATTTCAGAATGACATCGGCTCCCAGTAGATCCGCGGTAAATCACACTTATAGCCACGTCTCACGACCGTGAAATAGGTGACATGATGAAATGACGACGACAGTCCCGCGGATGACAGCTTTCTGCATCCATCTCGCATGTACCTTCGAAAATTGTTGGCACGCGGGAATGGCTTTAAGGTTACGAACCAGTGATAGTTTCGCACGTCCGAGAGCACCGATCACAAGGACGATTACTTTAACCAAATATTTTGGGTACAGTCGTTGCAACTCCCTTTTAAGGTCTTGGTAGCTCTCCTGCTTGTCTTTCTCCTTGGAAGCGATGTTGCTGTCGGCCGAAGCCGAGAATTCGATAACGAATATAGTTTGTTTCTCGAAGTCTTGGAGAATAATATCAGCCCTCGAGTGAGCAACGGAGACTGCTGTCCGAAAATCGTAGTTTCAGGAAATTTCGCAATTCTCGGTTTGGACAATTGACTCTATCTCCCATGCAGCGTTCGGCAGGGCAGGGTCGCGGTCAACATCGTAAGAGCGACAAATATCGTAATAAAGCACTCTTAAGGCCGCATTATGTACGTAGATGTACGTTGATCCCGCATGGATGGGACGCCCAGACAGTATGTGTTCTAGGTACTCTGCATTTATAGTGCGTCCTAACAACAGTCACTGCGGAATGGGCGTTTCCCATTTTAAAGTCAGGTGAAAATGCGGGCCAAATGATGGTGTGTAGAAGTAAACTTCTTGTACCAGAAGTGCTTGATACCATCTGGTCCTGCGGCGGAAAAGTTCTTCGAGCCTCTAAGTGCTTGATGGCAGTAATTGATGGACAATTCCTTTTCAGATGTTATGAATTATGGAATCACTCTTTTAAGCGGATGATAATATTGGTATCTTCTTTCAACTCCAGTGTTTTTGGGATCTTGTATACCTCTCTTGAAAAATTCTTTACCTCGTTGGGCTTGTGCGGATTTTTGACAAGAGAAACAGGGTGATCACTAAAGAGGCGAGATGCGTCTGCGAAAAACTGTTGATTCTCCCTGTTATATATCTCTCTCTTCTGTATTATCTTCCTTGCGTCAGATAACACCCGTATTTTGTCAACATTGTGCTGCTTGATTGCGAGAAGCTTCGAATTGTTCAGTGTATGATTGAAGATCCTTAGTTCTTGAGCAAACTTTCGAACCCTTTTTGTGAACGTTATGAAATTTAAAATCCTCATTTTTTAATAAAATCAGAATGTTATGAAAGATCACTTTTGCCCCGCCATAAATTCAATTTTTTTTTTGGGTCAGCTTAAAATCGCCGTTTTTCAAAATTATTTAACAGAAAAATTTTTTTTTGTTTTATTTAATTTATTAAATTTATTTTTTATTATCTTTTTTGTTTGGAGAAAAATATAAAAAAAATTTTATTCCTCAAGTTTTATCAAATTATGAAATTTAAAAACCACATTTTTTAATGAAATCAGAATGTTATGAAAGATCACTTTTGCCCCGCCATAATTTCAATTTTCTTTTGGGTCAACTTGAAATCGCCGTTATTTCAAAATTATTTGGTAAAAAATAAATTTTTTTGGTTTACTCAATTTATTTTTTTTCATCATTTTTTCTATTACATTTAAAAAAATGTTTTTTTGATTAGAGAAAAAGAAAAAAAATTGTCTGATTCTTTAAGTTTTTTCAAATTATGAAATTTAAAATCCTCATTTTTTAATAAAATCAGAATGTTATGAAAGATCACTTTTGCCCCGCCATAAATTCACTCTTTTTTTTGTGTCAACTTGAAATCGCCGGTTTTCAAAATCGTAATTGTTCATTGATGTTATTGATGACTTTTCGATTGGAATCGACAAAAAGCATGTTACGTGGGAAATGTCGGCATGAATCGAGGCTTGATTTTACGGTGCGAATAAATTATGCCTTTCACACGCACATTCGCGGAATTATGACCACGCTTGTATGACACAACGCTTGGAAATACCACACACATACTAAAAGTCATAAAAAAAAGAATCGATCAATATAGCATATTCATGTTTTAAACATATTTCAAAACTATTTCGGACAATTATACAAATTTTCAGTAATGCTTTAAAAAAGTAGGGTAAACCGGGGCAAAGTTGGCCATCGGGGCAAAGTTGTTAATGTAAATATATGAAAAGTATTTGAAAGAAATTTTGAATTTAAGAATAATAATAATATATAATCATATATAATAATATATAATAATATATAGTAATACACAATAATATAAAATAACATATAATCATATATGTATACATATAATGTATACATTATAATATATATACATATATATACATATATATACATTTGTATACATTATAATATATTATATGGATAATAATTATTATTATTAAGGCGACTTTCAGGAAAATAAGAGAATAATAGGCTAATAGGGAAGTAATAAGGGAGTAGTTGAATTTTAAACCAAAAAATATGAATTTTCTATCAAAAGCAACGAATTTTCCAAAATAATTGAATTTTTAACGAAGAAAGGGTTTTCAGTCAATAAAGAAAAAAAGTGAACCAAATTGTTACATTTTAAAGCCAAAATATGAATTTTCCACAAAACATTATTGAATTTTTAACCCGAAAATATAAATTTGTACCAAAAAAGTTCATTTTCAAACAAATTGCGGAATTTTCAAATAAAAAGACTAATTCTTATCAAAAAGTGGGATTTTTAACCTGAAACGATAACTTTTTAACATGAAAGATGAATTAAAAAAAAAATAATTTTTAACAAAAAAAACTAAATTTTTAAAGAAGAAAAGTTTTATAGTCAATAAGGAAAAAAATGCAACCAAATTGTTGAATTTTCAAGCCAAAAAGATGATTTTTTTACAAAACAGTTTAATTTTCAAAACCAAAATATAAACTTTTAACAAAAAATTTCATTTTCATCAAATATTTGAATTTTTAAAACAAAAAGACAATTTTCTTACAAAACATTTGAATTTTCAAACCGGAAATATAATTTTTTTATCAAAAAAGTTCAGTTCTAATAAAATTGCTGAATTTTTATTACAAAAAGACGAATTTTTATGAAACAGATTGATTTTTAATCTGAAAAGATCAATTTTTAAAAAAAAAGTTCACTTTCAATTTTATAGCTGAATTAAAAAAGACGATTTTTTGACAAAAAATTTGAATTTTCAAACCGAAAATATAAATTTTTAACAAAAAAGTTCATTTTCAAACAAATAGTTGAATTTTCAAAACAAAAAGACGATTTTTTTACAAAACATTTGAATTTTCAAACCGGAAATGTAAATTTTGAACAAAAAAGTTAATTTTTAACAAAACAGTTAGTTTTCAATATAATACCTGCATTTTTTCTTGGAAATCTTTAGAAATCGACTTTTTTTAATTTTATGAAATCGACATTTTGTTTTAAATTTTATTAAATCTTTGCGAAACATATTAATATTTCTTAAACTAAGACGAATTTTTTGTAAAATGTTATAAACGTGCAGAATTGAAAAATTTTGCTATAAAATTTTTTACATTACTTTTCGAAATTTTAGAGAATCATTTTTTAATATTCTCTTAAAATTAATTGACCAAATAAAACATTATTTAAATTTTACCAGGAATTTAAAAAAAACTGTTTTATTCTCTTGAAATCTTCAAAATTCTCAAGGCAAAATGTTCGTAAGTGTAAAAGCCTTCAAAACTAATTTAAAAAAAAAAAAAATTAAAAAGTCCGTTTTTATAATATAAAAAGTACAAAATTTCACATTTTTGACACTTTCCCCATGCATTTGAATAATTTTCGGCCTAAAAGTACAGGCAGCGCCACCCTCGGCCGTACTCAACATCTCCGTCACTTTCATTTCAGAGTGTCACGAGGCTGAGCTGATCAAAATTTTTTTTTTTCTGTCTAGTGAAACTGAATATAAATTTTGAATTTAAGATTCGAGTATAATCCGGATTATTTTTAACTGAATGAAATTTCTGTAAATAATTTTTTAATTACAAAATAGAAAGTTTGAGGTTATGTTGCTTCTGTGGTTATGAATGGAGCTTTAAGGTCGATACTTCAGAAACATGTGTTTTTAAAGAGCAATCACTTTGCATTTTTTGCAAATCGAAACTAAGTTGTTTCGTCCGTTAAAACTTTATTTATTTGCAGAAAAAAAAATTTTAATTGTTTTTTTTATATATTTTTGCATTTAGTTGAAAGACGCGTGTGAAGCGAATTATTTAAATCAATTATATTCAATGATTTGAAACTTAAAAGGTGTATCAGCAGAGGTGAGAATTTAACCTATTATAATTTTTCTTTTATATCATTTTATACTGATTTTAGAAAAGTCTGACTAGTATTTTGAAAGAAATAAAAACAGAATTGAATTAAAATATACGAAGAGTATCTGATTTGCCAAGTCCGAGTCGAAAGTAAATAAAAGTTAGAAATATTTCGGAGCACAGTACAGATTTCGCACACTTTACAAACCGGAAAATTCGAATTTTTTAACATTTCTGATAACCTTTTAAAATTATGAGCTGAAAAGCCGATTATTATAAAAAATTGTTTTACGATAAATGTGCCCGTGGGTCAGCGGAAATCCCAAAATCAGGGAAAAGTCATACAATTTTATTAATCAAGAAAAGTGAAGGAAAAGTCAGAAATTGTGAAGAAAAAAATCTTGCAGAAGTCAGAAAATCTTTATATGAATATTTAACTTATTTGTTGAAAATTATTATTTTTTTCGTTTACAATTATTTTTTTAACTGAAAACGTAACTTTGAACTCTTTTCTTGAAAATTAATCTTTTTTTAGTTGAAATTTCATTCATTTTTGGTAGAAAAACTTTTGAAATTATTTGAAATTTTCTCTTTTTTTGTTAAAAATGCAAGTGTTTGGTTGAAAATTAACTTATTTGTTGAAAATTAATATTTTTTAGCTAAAAGTTCATTCTTTTTTGCTAGAAAAACTAATCTTGGTTTGAAATTTTCTTTTTTATCTTAAAATTACAAATATTTGGTTGAAAATTATTATTTTTGTATTTACAATTATTTTTTTTCAACTGAAAACGTAACTTTTACCTCTTTTGTTGAAAATTAATCTTCCTTAGTTAAAAGTTCATTCTTTTTTGGTAGAAAAACTTTTGAAATTGTTTGAAATTTTCTCCTTTTTTTGTTAAAAATGCAAATATTTGGTTGAAAATGATTACTTTTTATTTATAATTACTTTTTTAAACCAAAAAACGTAACTTTTACCTTTTTTTTAAAAATTAATCTTTTTTAGTTAAAAGTTCATTCTTTTTTGCTAGAAAAACTAATCTTGGTTTGAAATTTTCTTTTTTTCCTAAAATTACAAATATTTGGTTGAAAATTAACTTATTTGTTGAAAATTATTATTTTTTCATTTACAATTTTTTTTCAACTGAAAACGTAACTTTTACCTCTTTTGTTGAAAATTAATATTTTTTAGCTAAAAGTTCATTCTTTTTTGCTAGAAAAACTAATCTTTCGAGGCATTCAAAGAATTCAATGCATTCAGCAAATTGAAGGCATGCAGCGAATTCAAGGAATTCAAAGAAATCAAGGAATTCAGAGAATTCAAGGCATTCAGAGATTCAAGGAATTTGTAGAATTCGAAGATTTCAGAGAATGAAGAGCATTCAAGGAATTCAGAGAATTCAAGAAATTCAGACAATTCAAAGAATTTAGAGAATTCAAGGCATTTAATAAATACAGGTATCAACCAAATTCAAGGAATTCAACGAATTCAAGAAATTCAAAAAATCAAGGAATTCAGAAAATTCAAGGACGAAAGAGAATTCAAATCATTCAGCGAATTCATAGAATTTAAGGCATTTAGCGAATTCGTGGAATTTCATGAATTCAGGAAATTCAGAGAATTCAAGGTATTCAGAGAATTTCGGTAACTCTAAGAATTCAAGGAATTCAGAGAATGAAAGGAATTCGGAGAATTCAAGTCATTCAGAGAATTCAAGGAATTCAGAGAATTCAAGAAAGTCAGAGAATTCAAGGAATTCAGAGAATTCAAGAAAGTCAGAGAATTCAAGGAATTCAGAGAATTCAAGAAATTCAGAAAATACAAGGAATTCACAGAATTCAAGGAATGCGGAGAATTGAGATAATTCAGATAATTCAAGGGATTCAGAGAATGCAAGGGATTCAGAGACTTCAAGAGAATCAGAGAATTGGAGTCACTCAGCAAATTCAAGGCATTCAGATAAATCAAGGAATTCAGATAATTCAAGCCATTCAAAGAATTCAAGGAATTCAGAGAGTTAAAGGAATTTAGAGAACTCCTTGAATTCAGATAATTCAAGAAATTCGGAAAATTCAGAGAATTCAGATAATTCGAGGGATTCAGAGATTCTGAGAGAATCAGAGAATTAAAGTCACTAAGCAAATTCAAGGCATTCAGAAAATTCAAGGAATTCAGAAAATTCATAGAATTCAGAGAATTGTAGGAATTAAGAGAATTCAAGGAATTTAAAGAATGCAAGAAATTTAGAGAATTCAAGGGATTCAGAAAGTTCAGAGAATTCAAAGAATGCAGTGAATTCAAAGAATTTAGAGAAATTAAGGAATTCAGAAAATGCTAGGTATTCCAAAAATTCTATGAACACAAAGAATTCAAAATCCGGTGAATTTACACCATGATTTCAATTTCTGGAATTCTCATCATAACTTGAATTTGCTGAATTCCTTGAATTCCCAGAATTCATCAAATTCCTTGAAATTGCTGAATACCTTTAATTCACTGAAGGCCTCGAATTTTCTGAATCCCTCGAATTCTCTGAATCCCTTGAATTCTCTGAATTTCTGAAATTCTCTGAATTGCTTGAATTCTCTCAATTTCTTGAATTCTCTAAATTCCTTGCATTTTCTGAATTCCTTGAATTCTCTGTATTCCTTTAATTCTATGAATTTTTCGAATTACATGGATTCCTTGAATTCCTTTAATTCTATGAATTTTTCGAATTACATGGATTCCTCGAATTCCTTTAATTCTATGAATTTTTCGAATTACATGGATTCCTCGAATTCTACGAATTCATGGAAATCTATGACTTCCTTGAATTCTATGAATTCGTCGAAAGTGACTGTGTGTAAAGTGACATTGGGTAGGGTCGGCCTAGTTTTTCGCGTTTTCGCGTGGGCCTCAGGCTCGCAGGATTTTCAAAATGTTGCACATGTCCAAACTCTTTCTTCAATTTATAAGTTTATTATCTAACAATCGAACTTTAGGCTGCAAAATATCATTCAACTAGGAAATATGGATTTCAACAAATTTTAATAGATTTCTTTAACTTACCTTTGGATAGATGCATACAGTTTTGATATTTGGAACCAATTATGAATTTTGGTTCGAAAAAGTACTTAAAAGTAGGCTAATTTATGTGAAATGATGAATAGAGAGAATTAGTAAAGTTTTAGTTATTTTTATGCAAGTTAAACTCTGGAATCCGTCGGAATTTAAATATTTTTAACCTATTTTTGACCCATGCTTGAGCAAGGGAACTTTTTTCACGCGGGCCATAATACCTGATTTTTGCACTTATGTATTTTTTTCGAAACCCTATAAAAATTACTTATAGGGGTTGAATTTAAAAAGTGTTCAGCAAATAATTTCCAAGAAAATATTTACTATATCGGTAAACGTTATCGCTTCCTTATCGATTTGCGATATGTTACGTTCCTTAAAGATGGAACTCCTCAATATAAATTGATTAAAATTTGATTCGCGATTCAGTAAGAAATAATAGAACTAGATAATAAAGATTACCTGACATTTGGGTTAGCTACGTTTAACGCGTTCTATCGCTGACAACTAAACCTCATGGCTAACCTAACACTTAGAATATCGGGAAAAAATCTCGGCTATGCCGTTAAAGTACAAGTACGTCAGGGCCGTGCAAAAAAATATCTGGTCCCCGTTTCATCGAAATTGGTTATTGTAACATTTTATTAATTAGAGGGCGCATAAATTTGTAGGAAGTATATAAAAACATTGAAAAATAATTTTTTATTTGAAATTTTCTAACCATAAAACTTTGAATTATTTAATTTTAAATACTTTAAACTTTTGCATGTTCTACTTTTTAAAAATAATAGAACATTATGCGTGCTATGCGCGCACTAATTACCCTTTCTTTAGAAAAAGAACTTGGTTCATTTTCCAACATTTTGTTATAGATTTTACAGAAAATCTTATATTATTTGCGAACATTGTACATGTTTTAGAGAAGTTTCCTTATTATAGCAAGGAAATTCCTCCAGTGAATTCAATATGAATGATAACTTTTTCCCTTACTAACAATTCTTTCCTTTGGTGCAAAATTAGTTTTTTTATTGAAAATTATTTTTTTTTTAACTGAAATGTCAACTTAATTTTGTCTTGAAATTTTTCTATAGACACCTAATCTTTTTGGTAGAGAATTCATTTGTTTCCTTGAAAATTTAAATACTTCTATGAAAATTAAAGTTAATTGCTTAAAAACTTATTTTTCCATCTTAAAATTTAACTAATATATTTTTTGTTGAAAATTTAGCTTTTTCAGTTAAAGATTTATGCATTTTGTTGAAATTTTTTTTTGTAGAAAATTCACCTTTTTTTATTCAACTCAATTTCTTATCGAGATTCTTTTTCATACAAATTTAATCTTTTTGGTACAAAATTTAGTTTTTCAGTTGAAAATTCCATTTATTTGCTTAAAAACTTATTTCTGTAACTGAAATATAAACTATTCTATACTTTGTTGAAAATGTATGTTTTTTGGTTGAAAATTCATCCGTTTAGTTGAAAATCTATCTTTTTTTCTCGTAGAAAATCAACCTTTTTGGTTGAAGAGGCAACTATTGGTTTGAAAATCCCATTGAAAATAAAAAATGTTCATGGAAAATTCATGTATTTTCTTAAAAATTATTCTTTTTTGATAGAAAATTAATCTTCTTGATCGAAAATTTCATTCCTACATTTGAAAATTATTTTTCATATTGAAAATAAATTTTTTTAAACAACAATTTATAAATTAATTTTTTCAACTAAAAATTTAAGTATACTCCATTTTTCGAAATCTTATTGAAATTTATTTTATTTGTTCAGAAACTTATTTTTCTAATTGAAAATTAAACTTCTATTCTTAGTTTAAAATGATGTTTTTTGTTGAAAATTTGTCTTCTTTTGATAGAAAATTCATCTTTTTGGTTGAAAATTTATCTATTTGGTGAATTTTTGGTTTGTTTGAAGATGCATTATTTGAGTTGAAAGTTAATTTCTTTTGGGAAAAATTGAACAAATCTTATAGAAAATGTTTTTTTTTGTAAAAAATAATGTTTACAACGAAAAAGGTAGCTACTTCATTTTTTCGAGAAAATTGATCTTTTCAAGTTGAAAATTCACTTATTTTGTTAAAAAAAATTCACTTTCATGACAAATTCAATTATTTAGATAGAAAATTAATATTTTTTCGTTATAAATTCAACCTTGTTTTCAAACATACGTCTTCGGGGATCTCCCGCTTCGAAGTTCTCAGTCAGTTGTCCAGTGCCGTCCGATGTTTTTTCATCACCCGCATCTTTATACGTCAATTTTTAAATACATTCCACTTTTTTTTAGTGACTTAATGAGTACCTATTATCTACTGAGAGAGAAGGATAGTCTGTATATTTGAATATTTTCTCAAATTCCACAAAATAAACCGAAACTTAAAAGTGTTAAAGTGTTTACGGGGGACTTGGCTTTAAACTTCAGCCCTGAGAATGTTGACGTCCCTAGCGACTCTCATTTTACTTCACAAATTGAAAGATTAACTATTTGGTGAAAAATTTATGTTTTTTATTCAAAATTCGTCTCTTCTGGTAGAAAATTAAACTTTTTTTATAAAAAATTAGTCTTTTGCCTTGGAAATTCAAGAATTTGGTACAAAATTAAACTGTTTTGTAGTCTATTTGTGGCTGAAAAAATTCAACTATTTGGTTAAAAATTTATGTTTTTTGTTGAAAATTCATCTTTTTCATTATAGAAAATTAATCTCATTTGTTGAATATTTATCTTATCGATTGAGGAATCAACAATTTAGTAGAAAATTTGTATTATTTTTTGTTAAAAATTATTTTTTTTCTCGAAACTTTAACTATTGGAAATTTATTCTTCACAAATTGAAAGATTAACTATTTGGTGAAAAATTTATGTTTTTTGTTCAAAATTCGTCTCTTCTGGTAGAAAATTAAACTTTTTTTGTAGAAAATTAAACTTCTGTGTTGAACATTCAACTGTTTTGTAGAAAGCTCATCATTTTGGTTAAAAATTAAACAGTTTTGTAGAAAATTAGTTTTTTGTATTGAAAATTAATTCTTTACGTGAGCCCGAGACTTGTCCCAGACTTGAACAATTTTTGTAAAAGCCCTGCCTGTATTTTCCCCAAATTCCAGGGTTTTCCTGACCTGTGGCCACCCTGTATGTATTATTCGTTTTAATTTAAATTTGGTACACTAACCTGCATAATAAAATTACCGAAATAGCAAACGAAATCACAAATATAGGATGAGATGAACAGAATAGGCCGTGGGCATAGTAAACCCCTGCCACTCTATCTGGCAGGTTGCGGGACATTTTCAAGGCCACATATCTTTTACTGAATAATATTCACATGCCTTGTCTCAGAACCTGTTGAACATAAACAATAAACTGTACTAAAATAATAAACATTTCGGAAAATAATAACTAAATATAGCATTTCAAATCTATTTCTCATAAGCGGTTACAAAATTCGATTCTGATATCTCCTTAAATATTTAATTACATAAGTCTGAAAGCGTTAATAGCATACATATATTAAGTATCATGCACTGTTAAAATAGATTTTTTTAAATATTTCATTCATATTGAATTACAGAAGTAGAGTGAAAAGTATTCTAATTCAGAAACCTTTGCAAAAAGCTAAAAAAATAGTCAATAATTTAGAAAAAGGGGAATATTTACGATATTATGACGAGCGCACACATCACTACTTTCGTATTTCCATGAAAACACTGATATTTTTTACCATTCGTTTGACGTTAGAAGAATGATGACGGAATCTATTTTGCGAATATTTTAGCAGCAATGGCACGAAATAACTGAGGCGCAAATAAAACTGTATAGCACTTTGCCCTCTAACAACGTGTTTGGAGGTTATGTTCCTTCAAAATATGTCCCAAAAATAAGGATCACAGAATCAATTTCACTGGGGGTAACAGTTTTTAAAATGTCGGCATTCGAATATTTTATTAGGACCCAGAAAAATATCTCGGAAAATCAGTTTCCATTTTTTTGGAAACTTTTGTAAACGCGTGTGGTGAGCGGTTTGCGGTTTGTCTACGCCAGTCTACGCTGCTGGCAGTCAAATGAGTAATCTGACCACACTCCGCATGCGTTGCATCGACAGCTTCATTGGCTCTTGAACGCGCGCTTATTTGAAACAATTAAATAGTCCAATCGTTTATTTATTAATTAAACTATTAAAAAAACTTACAAATTTCTGCATCATCAATTTTTTTAAATAAATTATCAACAAATTCAAGTCATGAACATTAATAATTTATTTTAATTGTGTACCGGCAATAGGATTTCGGGCAAATTTTTTCATGATTTTTTTATTTAAACAAATTAATCTGTTGTTTTAAAGATTTCAAAATATTTCGAGAAAGAATCTGGAAGATTTTATGACATATTTTTAATTTTTTAGATTTTTTTTTTAATTTTAGGGAAACCATTGTTTTAAGGCCATGTAACGAGTGGGTCACGTGACCGGCTTCCTACCTTACCGACACTTTTTTTATTTGTGACCTTGAAAAAAGTCTTTTTTGTAAATAATTTTGTTCTTGCTTTTTTCATAATTATAAAAATTTAGGACCAGAGCCGCATTTCTTAGTGCTTCTTATTTATTATCCCAAATTTTAAATACATTCTTTGTTGATTCCCTTAACAAAGTGAGCCTATTCGTTGAAAATTAGCTCCTAATAAATCCGAAAAAAAAATTGGCTCCTAATTTGTTTATGAAAATTGTCTAAATAATTAATGCTTTTTGTAAATTCGCAAAGCGTTATAGAAAAAAGTAATCGGCAATATATTTTTAGTTAATTCTGTAAAAAAATTGAGCCTGTTCGTTAAAAATAGCAAAAATGTGAATTTATTTATGAAAATTGTTTAAATAATCAATAATTATTTTTAATTTGAAAACAAACTGATTTTTTTCATCAAATGAATTCAGCTTAAATTTATTTTTGTAACAATTAAAAAAGAAACAGTTTGAAATATTTTGTAATATTTAAAAATTATTAAAATGAATGCTTATTTTTTTCAAATAAAAAATGTACAATTTCAAGTATTTTGGCTCATTTCTTAATGTTGCTTTTTCAAATTTATGTATCTTTAAAAAAAATGAATTCATCTTGGGGGCTTCTTTAAACAATTAAAAAATGCAATTTGAATTATTTTTGTAATATGAAAAATTCTTTTTAATGACAATTCTCACCATTTTGGCTTATTTCTTAATCTTGGTTCTTTAAATTTATATACCTTCCAAAATTAAAAGAACATAAATTACAATTTGAATTATTTTGCTTCGTAAAAATTTTTAGAAATGAATTCATACTGGGCTCTTTTTGAAATAATATTTTTTTAAAGTTTAGATATCTTTCAAATAAATTAAAATTATGAAAAAATTAAAAAATGAATTAATCCCGGGATCATTTTTTGAAAAGTGAAACATATTACATTTTTAACTACTTTTGTAAGCTTCGAAAATTGAAAAAATTAATTCATCCTGGGTTCATTTCTTTCATCTTGCTTTTTAAAATTTCATTATGGACTCATTTTTTTTTAAATGTAGGTATCTCAATGGGTGTTCTCATACTAAATGGCATTACTGCTAATTATGAAAGAAATATTTCATTTGATGTTACTTAAGTTTCTTTCACTTTTTTCGAAAGTAATTTTTTAAAAATTATAATTAATAGACAATAAAAAATTATGAATCATTTTTGATTCATTAGATTGGATAAGAAGAGAATGAAAAAAAAAGATACAATGGAGCCTCATTCATTACATCATACTGAAGGAAATGAAACTACTGAAAGAAAGGAAATATTTCATATACCATCAATTATTAAAGAAGAGATAGACATCCATACTGAAATAAATGAGAAATCAAATGAAAGCTTATGCTCAAATGACAATGATAATTCAATTCCATTCTGTAATATTTTACTAAGTAAATTTCTCGATCTTACTCCTGAAAATGATTTAATATCTGACGAAAATAAAGTGGATACAAGAATTGCAGCTGAAAAACGTAAAAGCGGTGCTGAGAAGCAGAAACGTTATAGAGAAAGACAAAAATTAGAAAAGAATGAATTATTTTTGGCTAATGTACGTAAAAGACACGCTGAGACGCAGAAGCGTTATAGAGAAAGAATAAAATTAGAAAATGATGAATTATATTTTTCTAATATACGTAAAAGAGAAACTGAGACGACGAGGCGTTCTAGAGAAAGAAGAATAAAAGAAAACCCTGAATTATATTTGGCAAAACGGGCTGAGGCGCAGAGGCTTTATAGACTAAAAAAAAAGCAAATAAAGGAATTGCAGAATGTGGATGCACAAGTCGATATGTTTCAAAATTGTGGGCAATATGTCGTAAAAAAGGGTATGTTAAAAGCATATAATTTCGTCAAATTTAAATATAATTTTTTTAATTATCCATGCTTTTCTTTAAATAGATACTTTATTTGGCATAATTCTGAAATAGAGGTTCATCATTTTAGTTGAAAAGAGTAGCACCCGTTCCTACACAAATATATTGTACACAACGCATACTGATCATATTTTTCCTACACAAAATATTTTCTACGCATAATATTTCCTACACATAATTTAATACCGTTACATTTTTTCCTACACAAAATATTTTCTACGCAGCATATATCCTACACAGAAATAATGATTAATTATTTTATCCTGAAAATATTTTTAAAATATTGTACAAAAAATTATTCTGTCCTATATTTTTCCTACGCAAAATATTTTCTACACAGTATATGTATATTCTAAAATTGTAAATATTTGACTGGAATAAATGAAAAAGACGAAATTTCAACTAAAACCAAATAATTTTCTAACCAAAAATTGAATAATTAAATTGTTGATCAAAAAATGAATGTTCAAACAATGAGACGAAATTTTTAACTAAAATTATAGAATATTCAACCGGAATAATAGTTACATTTTCAGTTAAAAAAAAATATAATGATTTTAAAAAAAACATCAAGGAAAAAACAAATTTTCAATCAAACAGCTCATATTTCAACCAAAGAAATGAATTTTTGATTAAAACGAATCATCAACCGAAAAAATTGATTTACAACAAAAGAGTTTAACTTTCAAACAAGTAATTTTATTTCCCACCCAAAAGATGAATTTTCAACTCTAATGATAAATATTTAACTGAAATACTTTAATTTTTAACAGAAAAGAAGAATTTTTAAACAAGATTAACTTTCAAAGAAAAAGATAATTTTCTACTAAAAAATCGATTTTTAACAAAATACGTGGATTTTGAAGGAAATAGTTGAATTTTCAGTTTAAAAAGACAAATTTTCACCCAAATTGTTGAATTTTGAACTAAGAAAGATAAATTTCAATCGAAAATGGAACAATTAAATTTTTAGTTGATGAAATTAATTTTCAACCAAACTGATGAATTTTCAACCATAAACATATGATATTCAACCATAAAGTAAAATTAATGTGAATTTAGAAGAATTCAAGGGAATTCAGGAAGAATTAAACAAATTCAAGAGAATTCAGTATAGATTGATAGGAATTCAGGGTGAATTCAAAATTAATTCAAATTAATTGAAAAAATATCCTGCATATTCTATTGATTTCAGTAAAATTAATGTGAGTTCAGAAGAATTCAAGAAGAACTCAGGAAAAATTAAAATCATTCAAGAGAATTCAGTATAGATTGATAAGAATTCAGAGTGAATTCAAATGAATTGAAAAAAATCCTGCACATTCTATTGATTTCAGTAAAATCAATGTGAATTTAGAAGAATTGAAGAGAATTCAGAAAGGATTAAAAAAATTCATGAGAATTCAGTACAGACTCATAAGAATTCAGGGTGAATTTAAAATGAATTCAAATGAATTGAAAAAAATCCTATAGATTCTATTGATTTCAGTATAATTAATGTGAATTTAGAAAAATTCAATGGAATTCAAGGAGAATTAAGAAGATTCAAGAGAATTCAGTATAGATTAATAAGAATTCAGGGTGAATTCAAAATGAATTCAAATGAATTGAAAAAAATCCTATAGATTCTATTGATTTCAGTATAAATAATGTGTCTTTAGAAAAATTCAAGGAAATTCAAGGGAATTCAAGAATTGTAAAATATCAACAGAATCCAGTATAGATATACAAGAATTCAGGGGAATTCCAAATGAATTCTAGAGAATTTAGTATAGATTAATAAGAATTCAGGGTGAATTCAGAATGAATTCAAATGAATTGAAAAAAAATCCTATAGATTCAATTGATTTCAGTAAAATTATTGCGAATTTAGAAGAATTCAGGGGAAATTAAATAAGTTCAAGAGAATCCAGTATAGATATACAAGAATTCAGGGGGAATTCCAAATGAATTCAAATGAATTGAAAAAAAAATCCTGCATATTCTATTGATTCCAGTAAAATTAATGTGAATTTAGAAGAATTCAAGGGAATTCAGGGAGAATTAAAAAATTCAAGAGAATTCAGTATAGATAATAGGAATTCGGGGTGAATTCAAAATGAATTGAAAAAATCCTGCATATTCTATTTATTTCTGTAAAATTAATGTGAATTTAGAATTCAAGGGAATTCAGGGAGAATTAGAAAGATTCAAGAGAATGCATTATAGATTAATAATAATTCAGGGTGAATTCAAATGAAATGAAAATAATCCTGCATATTCTATTGATTTCAGTAAAATAATTGTGAATTTAGAAGAATTCAAAAAATTCAGGGAGAATTAAAAAAATTCAAGAGAATCCAGTATAGATATAAAAGAATTCAGGGGGAATTCCAAATGAATTCAAATGAATTGAAAAAAATCCTGCATATTATATTAATTTAATTAAAATTAATGTGAATTTAGAAGAATCCAAGGGAACTCAGGGAGAATTAAATAAAGTCAAGATAATTTAGTATAGATTTATTTTCAAACATATACACGATTATCAAAAAAACATGACAGATCAGAAAAATAGTTTACAAATGGAAGAACATAGCCGAAGGTCGGTCAGATTCGGTGTTCTTTACTGGATGTTTACAAGATATGTTTTTCGAAGTTGCTGAACTGAGGATCAAACTCTAAGGGTTGACAAAACAGGGCAGTGGAAAATGGTCTCAAACAAACAAGGCAGTAAAATTTATTTTTGAAACGTGAGATTTGACAACAGGACGAACTCACGACGGATTGTAATATACATTTTCTTCGATTGCACTAAAACTACTGAAAATATTTCAGCTTTACGATTGCAGTTTTACTATCAAAAAATAGAATATTGTTATAACGTAATATCTGATATAATCTGTGTCACGTCGACCGTATCGTAATACTCTCATTTTTTGATTGAAATTTTAAAGTGTTATGAACTCAAAACTTCTATTATCCAGATTGAGTCACTCTAGCCTACATTTTTTCTTATGTGTCATGCTAACATTTGGCGTAATTCCAGATTTCCGAAATGAGTTTCATTGGCCTGAAATAATGTTTTTTAACCTAACTTATATTTCTGCAGAATATTATGGCCCAGTTAGATTTAGCAATGGGTCACAGACCATGTTTGGTATGTTTTATTTATACAGAGCAATTTCATTTTTTTGCCTGTTTTCCCCTCATTCAATAAAGCTAAATAACAGCTAGAAAATACTTTTTTGTTTTTCATTATTTCAAAAAATAAGAAAGTTATGCAACTCTTTGTGTGTCCACATTTTCTTTGTTGGGGACGCAACGCAACATTGATAAGGGGTTTCCATGGATGTTGCTGCTTCTTTTAGTATGTTCTTTTCGCGGTTTGATAGAGTACGTCTAATCTCTCAACAATGAACGAGGATGACAACTTCTCCTTGTCATGCTTTGTTTTTTGGTCAACCCTGATGTTGTGATTGCGTGTGAAGCACGTGTGATGTTGAATGTTGACAGCTATCTTTCTCTGGCATCTGTGAACGAAATACAAAAAAATAAAAAAAATGAATAAAATTCTTTTTTGAGAATAAAAGTGCTACCAGTAAAATTGGACTTGCGTTCTTCGGGCCAAATTTCCAGCTCGAGAGTTGAGGTTATTAATCCTGATTTTTTAATGACTCGCGTGTCAGTAAGGATTGTTTAGTGACAGGCAAAAAACACCTTGTCACACAATGGGTGTGGTGGGTGTGAGTGTTATTAGACATCTTGACACTAGAAACACCTATACATACCTTGGTGTGCCACAGAGCCGCCTTCAGGATATGACATCAGTGAAGGAGGCTCTCCAAAGCCGATAGAACCGTCTCCTTGGAAAGATTTAGTTTTCCCATCTGTCGGCAGAAGAGCTTGCATATCAATTCGTCTGTTCCAGCAAGTTTGAATACACTCCGCTTCACTAGAATACGCCAACGACACCAAATCAATATCTGGGAAACACACTGGTATGTCGATTGTGTGGGTGACCTCTTCCCCCAATGGATTAAGTGACAATTGAGCAACAGCCCAAGCTTATGAAAAGATGGTCCAGGACTTTCTAGTCGTCGAGGTTAGATTGCCCATTCCTTTAAAAGGGACGGCTGGCCTTGAGTTTGCCTAGTGTTCAACAGAAAATACAAACTTTGACGAGAATTAATCATAATGTTCGATTTCTCAACGAGAACCTCTAATCCGCCGATGGCCAGGAGGTAATTTATTTACAAATTTATTTATTTAACATCTTGACTGGCAAACACGAATAGTTACTACAAATGGATTCTGCACTCTACCAATGCTTCAAACCAGCTCAAATTCGGTTAATGATTTTAAGATAACTTTGGAGGTTCAAAAAGTATTTATTAAAACTATTTTATGTAAAGGTTAAAATACCACGTCTACTACTAGATTGAAAAAAAATTTTAACGCCTTATTCTGTTTGTTTTTTTCATTGTTTTTAACGATCCGAACTCACTGAGACGTAATGCGACATCGCGGGACATCTTCCGACTTCGAGACTCTAATAGGATGCCATTCGAGAATATTGGATCAGGCAGATTGTCTGGAGACACATTTCAAGCCATTTGATTTCTCCTGCCTTCTCACCTACTATCGTCTGCCAGTCTCAAAGTAGCTGCCAGTTTGAGACTATCTAGATTATCAAACTGACCATCTAAATTTTGACACTTCAAGTTTGACTATCCATTTTTCTCCGTGTACGTAAAAAAAAGGTTGCTGAGTAGAATACAACCTTCAAAATTCATGACGTTTGGAAGTTGCGTGAAGCTGTCAGAATGGTGTACCTATAACACTCTGGGAAAACTGCGTAAAACTCGTCAAAAAAATAGAAGAGGAGTACACAGGTACTGATTAATGAATGGATATGATTATGGAAATGAACCGCTCATCAATAACGTTGCTAAATATGATTCCAGTGATGAAGACCCTTCTGAAGAACTGGGAGAATCAGATTGAAAGAAAACTTTTGGTTTTTCGTAGGTAAGAACATTTTTTAATTATCTTAATTTATATATAATTTTTATATACTATCTGCCTGAAAAATATATCTTATTTTTTGTACATGTAATAGTGTAATTATAGTTAAAATGTCCGCAGGAAAAAATTCTCAAAATATGGTTCAAATTACGTATTGCTCATAAAAGTTTTGCATGTACTGCTATAGAGCTTTAAATTTTCAGTTGATTAGCAATTATGTCCGGATGCGTGAAAGTTCAAGACTTTTTTTCATAAATTTCACATCAGATTTAATATTGCCAGGAATCTGAAGAATATCTTTTTACAATCTTCAAACGTTTGAAACAATATTTAAAAAATTAAAGAATTTTATTTTGCCATCTTCGAAAATCTACACTTTTTACACGTTTTTTACATTTTTTATTAAATTCCAAATTTTGTGAGAACTTGAAAATATCCTTAAAAATGATTCAAATTTTCCCTACAATTTTATAAAAAATTCCACAAAAATTAGAAAAATTGCCTTTTAATCTTCCTGATTTTTTTTTGTAATTTTGACATTCTCTTTAAACGTGTTCAGATCTTTTTAATTATTCTCTGCAAATAAATGCTGTCAAACAAGAACTCATCTACAATTTTCCACAAATTTTAAGACAAGTTTTTTATTCGTTTGACATGTTCCAAAATTCTGAAAAGGCTTCTGAATAAAAACTTGTAAACATCTTTTAATTTTTTCTCGACTAAGCTTTTTATATTATTTTACAAGATTTTACAGAATTGTAGAGAAAATCCAAGTAATTTGAAAGATATTTAAGACATTTTAACGCTTGGAAAACATTGAAAAAATATTTTATAAATATTCGAAAAGCTTCCAAAGTTTTAAGGTATTTTTAGTCTTTTCACAATTCTAAAAATTTCTAAATACCTCTCAAACTGACTGGAAATATTCTTGAAATTGTATGAAAATTCTCCGGATTCATGTTTACAAAATTTGGACATGTTCTGAAATGCTTTTAAATATTTTTAAATATTCCTTTCGAATTGATTTTTTTTAAATAAAGTCTCATATTTAATATTTCCAGGAATCTAAAGAATATTTTCTTATTGTCTTGAAACGCTTGAACAAATATTTAAAAAATTACAGAGTTATATTTTGCAATCTTTAAAAATCTACACTTTTCACATTTTTTTCAATTGTTCAATTATTTTCAAATTTAATGAGAATTTCTAAATATCCTTCAAAATTATTTGAATTTTTCCTACAATTTTATAACAAATTCCGCAATATTAGAAAAATTGCCTATACATTTTTCAGATTTTTTTTTCATAATTTTGGAAGTCCCTTTAAATGTGTTCAAATCTTTTGGATTATTTTCTCAAAATAAATGCTGTCAAATAAAAAACCGTCTATAAGTTCCCAAAAATGTTAAGAAAAAATTTGTACTTGCTTGAAACCTTCCAAAATTCTGAAAAGGCTTCTGAAACAAAACTTGTAAACATCGCTCAACTTTATTCAGATTTTTTATAAAATTTCGTGATCATGCAAAATTGAAAAAATTTGCTTGGAAATTTTTTTTAACATTTTCTTTAAGTTTATTTAAAAAAAGATTAATCTAAATTTTCCCTGCAATCTTAATTCAAAAATTTTAAAAAATTTTAATAATGCAACCCTTTAACAGCTTTAAAATCTTATTTTTAAAATCTACATTTATTTTAATTGGTCAGTATCACCACTTTTTTGGTATATATATAAAAAACTAAAGGTTAACAACCACCGCAGGGTCCCACTGGGAGTAACTGTCATCTAAAAAAATGACATATAGAACTATATATATATCCTATATTAATAACTAAACAAAACATATATATATTACAGGCAAAGTATATAATCCGGCAATATATATAATCCCTAGGAATTATATATAATGCCCAACAGAGTCCAGGCAAAGTATATAATACTCTCTATGATACAGATTGCCTAGGCATTAAAAATAATGCCCAGAAGAGATCAGGCAAAGTGCGTAATAAATATTCTGCATTTGAGCTGTGTTTCCTTCTTTTAAACCATCATCACTTTGATGATTTTAAACATATTGGGACTATTTTTTTTATGATTCATAACAAGACGCAGTTAAAAAAATATATTTGTTGAAGACAGAAATTTAATAAATGTATGGATTTTTTAAAAACAAATATTTAAACTCAATTTTTGGAAAAAATCCACTTTTGATTTTCTTTAAAACATTTTTTAAATATAGCTTACGATGTGCTCTAAAAGCCCGGCAAATGTGAAAATAGGATCTCCTTTAGTTTTCCAAAAATAATTAAAAATGCATTGGAATTTTTTTTCAATTTTCATTTGTTCAAAAATACGAATCAAAACTTATTTTTTAAATATCGCGCCCAGAATTCTGTTTTATAGGGTTGATTGACTGTAATTTTATTTTGCGAGTTTTTGGCGCTAATTATTTATAATGCATAAAATATTGCTTTCTTTTATTAATCAAATGATTATGTACATTAACTAAACAATTCAATATGGTTTTCAGTAATTTTCACTTAGAATAGAGTTCGGAAGTCGTAGCTTTTCCAAATTTTTAACTTATCTTCAACTTTTCGAACAAATATTTGTTTAAAGAATTTAGTATCATGTTTAATAATATTACTTTGAATAATGCTAGAAAGTTGTGGTTTTTGATGAAATATTCAACATTTTTTCCACTTTTCAATTAGTGTAAGGTAATAATGGATTCAATTTAACAAATCTAATGTTTTTTAACAAATTATTATTGTTTA
This sequence comes from Andricus grossulariae, assembly GCA_011634705.1. NCBI lineage: Eukaryota > Metazoa > Arthropoda > Insecta > Hymenoptera > Cynipidae > Andricus > Andricus grossulariae. The sequence continues at coordinate 120,183,735 of JAABKJ010075445.1, read as the reverse complement.
TAACTATCTTCTCCTATAGTTATTTTAGATAGTTCGGTTTCTTTTCTGAAATTTTCAACTTATAATCGACTTTGTACTAAGAGTGAGATAATAATTAATGCAAACATGAAAAGTGAACAAAAAGTCCAAAATTTCAGGAAAAAACCGCAACTAACAAGCAGTAATAAAAAAGATATTTATAAACAATAATTATTTATTTAAACGATTATGTTTTCTGAATCGCATCCATTATTACCTAACACTCATTGAAAAGTGGATCAAAAGTGGAAAATTATAGAAAAAACTGCAACTTTCTAACATTATTCTCAGAGAATATTGTGCTAAATACTAATAAATTTTTTAAACAATTGTTTACATCAAATTTAATTTCTTATTGATTCGGTTTAACTGAACAGTTGAATTAGCGCCAAAAACTCGCAAAACTAAATTTTTTACTTACAAGGTTTTTTGGATCCCTTCAAAACAGACTTATGGGGATGATATTTGAAAAATAAGTTTTTATTTGTATTAAATTGCTAATTATAAAGAAAAATGTTAAATTTCGACTTGATTTGCCTAATATTAACGATTCTGAATCAAATTTACAAAAATGTATATTTTTCTTATGGGAAAATCGTGTTAAACTTCATGATTTGAAATGGAATTGCTCATTTCAGAAATTGCCCGGGCATTGTAAGTAATGTCAGACCTAACTCAGATAATGGATATACATTATCCCGATGAGAATTCAGTTGAATTAAAATGTACAATTTAATCTAAATTACTTCCAAACTGGCATGTAATTAAAATCGAAGGTCTCATACAAATTTTCCGACGTTCTTCGCCCACTTTGACGAGACGTACTTACAGGTATAAATTTGGACCACCCTATTCTTGCACTGATTCAAGACGTTTTTTAAAAATGCGAAAATCTTTGAAAAATGGCACTTTTGAGAAAGAAAAAAAAATCAACTTTGTTTTTAAATAAAAAAGTGTTTGTGTATAAAAAAAATGTTCAGTATCAAGCAAAATGTCATTCAAGTATGCCATGTTGTTAATAAATAGCGAGTAAAGGTGTCTTGAATTCTATAAGCGTTCGTCAATTTATCATGTTTTTCTTTAACTGTATCATTATATTCAAAATCAAGATTATATACTTTACCTATCTCGTGCCGGGCATTATATATAATGCTTTTTAAATATTCCATTTTTGGTTAAAAATTTATCTTTTTTATTTAAAGATTCAAGTGTTTGGTCGAAAATTCGTCTCTTTTAGTAGAAAAATAATGATTTTGGTTAAAAATTTAATTATTTGATTGAGACTTAAACTCCTTTGTTGAAAATTCATTTTTTTTTTGAAGATTCGATTTTTCTAAATTAACTTTTTTAACTAAAAAATTATGTACTTTGTTCAAAATTCCTTCTTTTGGTTACAAATTAATTTTTCAAAGTGATAATTTAATGAATCCAGTTGACTATTCCACAGTTTTAAATAAAAATGTATTTATCTCTTCCGCAGTTGAAAATTCAATTATTCCATTTGAAGATTCACCATTTTGGTTTAAAATTCATCACTCCGGTTGAAAATTTACTGCTTTGATGAAAATTCGTTTCTTCGTTGTTGTAAAATAAATTTCTTAAACTCGATTTTTAAATATTCCATTTTTGGTTAAAAATTTATCTTTTTTATTTAAAGATTCAAGTGTTTGGTTGGAACTGCGTCTTTTACAGTAGAAAAATAATGATTTTAGTTGAAAATGTAATGACTTGATTGAGACTTAAACTCCTTTGTTGAAAATACATTTTTTTGTTGTTGAAGATTCGATTTTTCTAAATTAACTTTTTTAACTAAAAATGTATGTACTTTGTTCAAAATTCCTTCTTTTGGTTACAAATTAATTTTTCAAAGTGATAATTTAATGAATCCAGTTGAATATTAAACAGTTTTCGTTGAAAGTGTATCCATCTCTTCCGCAGTTGAAAACTCAATTATTCCAGTTGAAGATTCAACATTTTAGTTTAAAATTCATCACTTCGGTTGAAAATTTAACTACTTCGATGAAAATTCGTTTTTTTGTTGTTATTGTAAAATGAATTTTTTGAACTGGATTTTTAAATATTCCATTTTTTGTTAAAAATTTATCTTTTTTATTTAAAGATTCAAGTGTTTGGTCGAAAATTCGTCTTTTCAGTAGAAAAATAATGATTTTGGTTGAAAATGTAATTACTTGATTGAAACTCAAACTCCTTTGTTGAAAATTCATTGTTTTTTGAAGATTCGATTTTTCTAGATTAATTTTTTTGACTAAAAATGTATGTACTTTGTTGAAGATTCCTTCTTTTGGTTACAAATTGATTTTTTAAACTGATAATTTAATCAATCCAGTCGAATATTACACAGTTTTATTTTAAAATGTATTCATCTCTTCCGCAGTTGAAAATTAAATTACTTCAGTTGAAGATTCACCATTTTAGTTTAAAATTCATCACTTCAGTTCAAAATTTAACTACTTTAATGAAAATTGTTTTTTTTTTTTATTGTTGTAGAATGAATTTTTTTAAACTAGAGATTTAACTATTCCATTTTTGTTTAAAAAAAATTTATTTAAAAGTTTACCCAGTTGGTTGAAAATTTATCTTTTTCATTTAAAAATTAAAGTATTTCTTTGAAAATTCGTATGTTTTGTAAAAAATTTATTATTTTGGTTGAAAATTCATTTCTTACGTTGAAAATTCAATTATTTAATTGAAAAACAAACGCAAATTAGCTTAAAATTCGATAACTCAGTCAATTTCAACCAATTCTAATAAACAAAGTTCATTACACGCGGAATTAAACTCGCAAGTTTGAGCGCACCTAGGGCGCGCGACTGTTGGTTCTCGCGCTTTGCGCTCGATAATATATTTATCTCGCGCGCGATGATGTATTCACCTCGCGCTACGCGATATAGCATCTCAAAGATCATGATTTTGTATCTCCCAGATTGTTGTGGGCTAGAATGAAGGTAGGAATCAGAAGATAATTCATCGTAGCGTGCTATGCTCCTGTTGATACTTGCGATTAAGGTGAAAGAATAATTTTGCTAGGAGATATGAACAAATGGGTCGGCGTCTAACGTCAAGATACAGATACAGAAAGGGTGTTAAGTAAATGTTGGGATCCAAGAAAAAATTACAACGGGAAAAAGTAAGTTAGCTTATGCTTAGAAATGAGCCTATTCATTACAAATACTTGGTTTCGACATAAAATGATCCACACGTACAGCTGGTCTAAAGGAAACAACCGCAGTATAATTGACTTCGTTATTGCGGATGAAAGAATAAGGGAACTAGTTAAAGATAATAATAATATATTAATAATAATTTATAGTGATTTGAAATTATTTTTCTTTTTGAATTCGAGGGAATTCTCGATTGATTTTAATGGTTTGAAAGGAAGTTCAAACTTTTTTTTTTTTTTAAATCCTGGCATTTTGGGACTTTTTGACTGGCTCCAGGGATAAATTTAATGACTTTCACTAAATTTTATAGCTATATTTCAATATTTTTCTAATTGATTTGCTCAGAATAAATCAAGACCCCCACAGTTTCGAGGATATCTAAGAAAAATCCACTTGAAGCGCTCAATATTTCCAACAGTTAACTTAAAAAAAAGACGTTATTGTAAGCTGACCCTTGACAAATGGGTACCCTTTGTGCCCAAAATCAGTTGCCGGATGTGTTTACGAACGGGAAGGTCGTATCTAACAGGATCTGGGAAAACGACAAAAAAAAAATTCAAAAGTTTGATTATTTTCATAAATTGTGGATCCATCTGCTCGAGCGCTCGTGTACCTGCTCGACACCCCACCCTCCGTATTCAGTTCTGTATCTTTGAAAATACTGCGAATCAGCCTCTATAACTTTAGACACATATTCTTAGATATATTAGGAATAGATTTAATCAATAAAAAAAATCGATTTTTTTAGCCTTCTAAAGCAGGATCCCCCCTTTAAAAAAAGACGTTATTGCAAACTGGCCCTTGACACATGGGTACCCTTTGTACCCAAAATCAGTTGCGGGCGTGTTTTTGAACGGGAAGTTCGTGTCTAACAGAATTTGGGAAAGAAACAAAATATAAAATTCGAATGTTTGATCATTTTTATAAATTGTGGCTCTGAATACAGACGATTTCATAAATGATTTCTAACCGTATAAATCAAGTGTAACCTGAAAATTTGGAAAGAAAATAGAAAAGATTGAAGCATGCTAAGTACCTTATACCAATTTATATTAATCTTGCGATTAAATATAATTCATAAAGTTTTGAAAACTTCAAATAACGCTTGGGGGGGGGGCTTGATATATTTATATATCAAAAAAATAAATAGTAATATATTAATATTAATCTATAGTGATATGAAATTATTTTTCTTTTCGAATTCGAGGGAATTCTGGATTGATTTTAAAGGCTTGAAAGGAAGTTCAAACTTTTCTTTTCTGTTATAAAAATCTTGGCACTTTGGGACTTTTTGCCTGGTTGCAGGGATATATTTAATGATTTTCACTGAATTTTATAGTAATATTAATTCGTAGTGATCTGAATTTTTTTCTTTTGGAATTCGAGGGAGTTCTCGATTGATTTTAGTGGTTTGAAAGGAAGTTCAAAACCTTTCTTTTCTGTTTTAAAAATCCTGGCATTTTGGGACTTTTTGACTGGTTCTAGGGATAAATTTAATGACTTTCACCGAATTTTATAATAATATTTCAATATTTTTCTAATTAATTTGATCAGAATAAATCAAGACCTCCGCAGTTTCGAGAATATCTCAGAAAAATCCACTTAAAGCGCTCAATATTTCCAACAGTTAACTTAGAAAAAAGAAGACGCTATTGCAAACTGACCCTTGTCACATGGGTACACTTTGTGCCCGAAATCAGTTGCGGGTGTGTTTTTGAACGGGAAGGTCGTATCGCAGATGTGAACATATGAACTCCTATCTAATACAACGCTGCTGAAGACTGGTGACCTTCTCAGCATAAAACATCAGCCAATTGCGACTTTCGGTTTCCTTTCCTCGCCCCCTCCCTCCTCCGGTGACAAAAGTTTTGGTGGGACTTACGTTACAGGAATGACTCTCCACCGTACGACGAATCACTTCTTTACTCGGACATGATTTTCGACTCGCAAATCAAAATAGACACATGAAGGTGGTAGTTGGGTGTACAATTTCAACTATGAATAATACAAACGATAAAATGTCCTCGCAATGGACTGAAACTTTGATTGACGAAACGCATACACACGGTAAATGTAAAGGTCGAGTTTCAGGCGATGAATGCAGACGGCGGTTTTTAATTCTGGTCAGGAGTAGATAGCGAATCACATGGTAGTCAAGGGGTCGGTTTAATTATGAATGAAAAAGCAAGACAGTATCTCAAAGATCATGATTTTGTATCACCCAGATTGTTGTGGGCTAGAATGAAGGTAGGAATCAGAAGATTATTCATCATAGTCATGTTCAAATGCATTTTACGTTAATTGTTATTAATATATTGCAATTTTCTTTTCACATATGTACAGTCAAAATATGAATGCATCTATATGATTTTTTTCAAAATTTTCACACTGTTCAGATCAAAGATGTCGTCAACGAAAGTCAGGCAAGGACAGAGTGACGCGAAAAAACCATGGTTTTCATCTTTTCGGGAAGGATATTTTCCAAATCAATTTTTGTACATACACAAATGGGGACTTGTTTTAAGCGCAATAAAGTAAGCTTTATCATGGTATAAGCTGTGTTTTTGTGCGATTTTTTTCTTACGAATAAATTAACAAAATGTGCGGCTGTTTTGTAGGGGCCTTCGTTTCGTGAACGGATAATGCAAGTGTACTAAGTATAGTTCAATAATAAGCACGCTTGGTTAAGTTTCAAAAAATAAATAAAAAATTTGAAAGATTTAAAATCATATAAGCAAGGTAATATACACACGGAATATCCATAGGAAATGACAGTTATAGTGAAATATATCTAACTGTGGGTTGAAAGGTATTTGCCAATATAAGTAAATCAACTGTGAATGAAAAAATTTCTAATTACTCGTTTCTATAGATTTATTTCTCAAGTCAATAATTTGATTGGTGAAACTGTAGAATTGATTTTATGGAAAGTGTTGAATTGCTTCAGTACCAGTGAAGAAAAACACACATTAGAAATTTGTTACCTCGAAGATGAGAATGAAAATGATTAATTAGAGAAATTTCAGTCATAAGAAGACTTCATTCAGCAGTAAAAATATTCAGAATAAAACCGGTTAAATTGTATAAAGAGTCGATCACCTTCGATTTTATTAAAACTCACATATTGTATGTATTTTTTGATACTGAACACGAATCTGCCCGCAAAAATGTCGCTCTCTTACAGTTTCGAGATATCGAGATTTTTCTATCGAAAATTTAATTTCTTTAAAACTTACTTTATGTATTCTTTACATTAATAACGCGAATAAAATGGAAGACTCCCTCCGAACAACGCTCCACAACTACCCATCCTCCAAAAAAAATCTACCCCCCCCCCTCTCGTTCCAAATTCGAAGGCACTCTGACCCCTTTTCCAACTTTTTCACAAGCCTCCCCAAAGCTTACGCGCCCTGCCCCGCCCCCACACAGTCGCGATCGTTTTTTATTCGAAAGGACCCCGAACTCTTTTCCAACTTTTCCGCAAGTCTTATCAAACTCGACGCCCCCCCCCCCTCATATAAAAACTGTTGGAAAGAGGACAGGGTAGCCTATGAGTTGTAAATGCCCAAAATCGGGCAGGAACTGAAATGAAATGGGGAAATGGGGTCGGGATGCCTTCGAATTGGGACCAATATCAATTTAAAGACGTTTGTGACTCGAAGACACCCCGACCCCTTTCATATGATTTTTGATGGGGGTGGGGGGAGAAGGGTACGGAGGTGCTTTATGTTTAGCGTGGAAAATACGTAATATCAGTGTATTTCAAAAAACAGAACAGAATAGAAATTTTCGATAGTAAAAACCTCGATATCTCGAAAACGGTGAGAGAGCGACACTTTTTCAGGAAAATTCGCGTTCAGCATCGAAAAAAAAATAAAATATGTAAGTTTCAACAAAATCGAAGGTGATCAACCTTTTATGCAGTTTTACCAAAAAACCTTCATTTCTCAATAATTTCTCTAAAATTATACACTGGTCAACAAAATGTGTCTTTAAATACTCAGAACTTCGCAGTTTTTTTTCTCATAATGATAAAATACGTGTCCTTATTTCCTTTGAATAACAACATATTTGAATGGTGAATGATTCTGTGATTTGAACACTGAAAAATCGATATTCTAATATTAAGAGTGTCATATTCTTACAGGCATATTCTTAGTAATATTCTCAATGAAGTAAGCGAAATTCTTGCTTTAATAGTATCTTCTAACCAAAGGGAGAAAATATTCTTAAAATGAGTATATGAGTGGGGAAAGAAGAAATGCGCACAGGAAAATGCGCCTTGCTCTGTTCAATAATTTCTTCTAATGTTTTGTGCGTCGTTCTTTTCGATCAGTTTTTCGGATTCGTAATAAGTGACAAGCTCGAAGAAATGCAACCAATTCTAAGGATAAATCGCGTGCGCACATCTATCTCCTTCTAAAAATCAAACTTTAGTATTTTAAATTTTGTTTGTTTCCCAAATTGTGGGAGACACGACTTTCCTCTACTCAAGCACAAATGAATTACTTAATTTGAAATTGATTATAAAAGCAGTGGCATTCGAAACGCATTTTCGCACAGTCCTGAATTTTTCAAGAACACACCAGCAGGCAGATTCGCGGAAGTACCGGCCGGCAAGCTGGCAAGCGGAAATCGAATGAAGCGAGTTAATATTACCATGGCGTCATATGCACGTGGTTACTTCGGAAGTGAATTTCAGGAAAAATATACGTTTTTCATCGCTTTATGCGTATTTAAATATAACTATCATCGGAATGTTTTTGTTGATTATCTTAAATAGCTTATTTCGCGCTGTTATCTCACATGAATGCGTAGTTTGCATGATTGAATCGCTGCGCAAATTTTGGTAGGGTTGATTACGAAAGTATCAGATATCCGCCATTATTTCTTCCAGAACAATAGACGTGTGTGTGGAGTGTGGACTGTTCCCTTAACTATAATTTCGATGTCATCGATGCATCATTGTCTTGAAAAAACATTGCCTTTAGTGTTGATGAATTTGTAATATGATGGTGCGAGCAAGAGGTGGATTTGGACAAAGTGGCACAGTGCGAGGAAAAAGAGGAACTGTTTCAGGAATGCAAGGCCGAAAACCCACAAAACCACCCAAAGAAGCATATGGAGAAATTAAACTCCGCCAAGAAAAGGATACTATGAGGGTTCCTTCGTCTACCATACGAAGTCTAGACTTAAATAAAGATTTCTCGAAAAGGAAGCATAAAATCAACATAGATGAAAAGCATTATGACGGCCAAGTCATTCGTGTTGCAGGTATGTAAAATATTGAAATAATAAAGTATTTTGAATAATTTTGTCCACAAGTAAAGATAAATGAAATCATTAAAATCTTGTCATTATTGAAAAAAAGTGAAAATCGTAGTACTATTGACCAAATCCATTTAAAATCAGGAAGACAGTGCAAATTCAAATTGTTAAAAAAAATATGTAAATTTTTCTTCAAAACTTCATAACTCTTAACCTAATTGAGATATTTTAGTTTTATTTCTGACTCTGGTGAGATCTTTGACTCTAATTCTCTTTCGGAATCTGCCAAAAAATCAATAGAAGGTTGAAAATTATCAAAATGGAAGCGGTTTTACTCAAAATATTAAAAATCGATTTTCTAAAAAAAACTCCAACATTTTTGCTCATTTTTTCTTGCTGTATTGGTACTTCTGCAAGGTAGACATTATTTAACTTTTGTATGTACCAAACCATTTTTGTGGCCACCAGAATGATTATTTTCGAAAAATTGAATTACTGCATTAATTTTAGAAACAACGAAAGATTCGACTAAATTCTAAAGAATTTTGTTTATTTTAAAATGTTCTGTACAAAATACCTCTTACTTCTTTAGAATATCTTGCATTGTTCCCCAGTAAAAATTGAAAATTCAATTTAAAACAAAATTCTCATGAGCACAAAACTGATTGGACCTCCACATAACTTACCGAATGTCGTTCTTATATAAGCACGCATTTTTAAGAAATATTGTATAAAATAAAGAAAGTGGAGTTTTCTATTAAATTTGAGTTCATCTTCCCGCCTGAATTTAAAACAAAAACATGTAAAATTGATTTTAAGGAAAATCCCATTTTTTTATTTAGTCAAATCTTTCTTTGTTTCTAAAAAAATGCAAAAATTCCATTTTTCGAAAACAAGAATTCTCATGGTTACAAAAATATTTTCACCCCCATAAAGCTCAAAATATTTTTTCCTTATAGAAGTACCAATTTAGCAAAAAATTGAGCATTAAAAAAAAAGTTGAGTCAGGAAAGAAAACTAAAATATCCCAAATAGGTTTAAAGTTATAAGGGTTTGGAGAAAAAATTGGTATTTGTTGTTGACAACTATGAAATTTCAAAAACTCATATTTCGCGAATTTTTTACATTCTCATCTCAATGAAAAGGTATTGGTTTTATGTGAAAAATGACTTTCGCGGATTCAATCAAATGTTGACGTTTTGAAGCCCCCTGAATCAGAAAAAACGGTTTTTTACGAAGGTGTCTGTCTGTCTGTCTGTAGTCTGTAGTATCGTGTAGGCACGATAACTTTCGAAAGATTGATGGCAGACAGGGCGCGCTGCGGTAAGTCAGTCGAAATCAAATACACGGCATGCGCAATCTCCCACCTCATCTCTGGTAAAACTATAAAAAAGAATTGGAACAATCTCTTACTGAAAGATATTTATTGATAAATTTCAACAAGAGTTACAAGAAATGTATGTAGAGGAACCATTTTCAAACACATGAAGTACATACTTTTTTTCGCTTTACGCGAATGAATCACTTTAATTACAATTGTGAGCAAAGGCACATATGAAGCTACATATGCATGTAATAATGTTATGACAATGTTCACTGAAAATTGTGGTAATGTTAATAATGTTATGTAATGTAATGGCGATGAATCTATTACCGCTTCTCTTTCTCTGGTCCATACATGAACACTTACAAACTCAGGTAAGCCACCTTTTCCTGTCAAAAATTCCATTTGCAAGAACGACAACGTTTTCGAAGAGGATGGATAGTTTCCATTGGGGATTTAAACTTGCTATGCGACACTGTCGGCCCCTATGCGAACTAATCAACATGGCCACGGATGACATATTAAATACGCCTGAAACATCACGAAAAACAGCAAAAATATAGAGTTTAACAGTAATGAGCGTCCCACTGAATAAATAAGTGCGGTAATAAGTAGCTCTGATGTGCAAAATACTTCCTAGCTCATAATTATTTGCTCCAATAATGTTATTTGCACGTCAATGTTGAAAATCAAAAAGTTTCAGAGGTTGTCGCGTCTGTGGTTGTGACTCAAAAGAGAATAAAAACCTCAATTTAAGTTTTCAGATAGTGTCAAAGCTTAAAAGTATTAAAATGAAAAGGCGAAACTTATTTGGAAAAATCGAAGTTGTAGATAAACACAGTGAGTGGTTGAGAAATGTAAATGTGAGAGATTATAACGTCAAGAATTTACTTGTCTGCTTCTTGCATTTTAATGAAAATGATTACTGGTTTCCATGTTGTTATACTAAATATTAATTGAATAAATGATATTTAATTTTACTATTTAATAAAAATGTAACCGTTGGGAACTAATGTTTTTACTGTTTCACAGAGCTAGATGAAGAGAAACGATCTTTCAAGCGAGACGCTGTACCTAGGCCTTTTAATGTTCAAATAGGAAAAATAAATAAAAATATGCTACTATTAATGATTAACCTTCCTGTTATTTCGTTAAGTTCTGAAGTTAAAGCACTGCTTTGGAGGCACAATGAATATACACACATTCAGCTGTGCAATACCAAAGACTTTCATTAAAATCGGTGGAAAGCCCCCAGGTTGAAAGATTTTTCATTTTTAACGTCTAACGTGACTCTTCTAATATTTCTTTGAAATTTTCACTGCAACATTTCATGCAGTGCAGTCTAAGAGGGTCATTCTTAGACACTTATCCGTGAATATAAGAAATAGCTATGAGGGCATAACGCATCTTTGTCTAACATCTTGCATCATATTGAACATAGTCACTCAATTTCCCATTAACGCTTACACACGCTTTGCTACCAGCATATACATTGTTTTTATTGCTTGTAGGAGCCATCCATTGACTCCGTACTCTTTCTGGACTTCCCAAAGTTTACTTCTATCCACCTTGTCAAATGCTTTTTCTAAGTCAACAAATGCACAGAAAACTTTTGTTCCTACTCTGGAACTTTTTTCTGTGATCTGTCTTAAGCTAAATACTTGATCCGTACATGATCTTCCTGACATAAATCCACTTTGGACTTCCCATATCTTTTCTTCTGTTATACTCATTGTCCTAAAAATGAGTATTTTGAGTATATTTTACTTACGGTACTTACTAAGCTGATACGCCTGTAATTATTGCAGTTGCTTTTATATCCCTTTCCTTCGTATATTGGTACAATAATAGCTTTTTCCAATTGACCGGGACTTCTCCCATCTCGATACATAAATTTATCAATTCCGTGTGGAAATTTTGTCATAGCGCTAGCTGGACCCAAAATAGGACAAACTTGGCCCCAAATCGGAACTTTAGACAGGATCAAACTACAAATGAAACGCCTAACCCGACAAGAGTCTAACTTACCGACCGACTTGGCCCCAACTTGGATTCATTTATTTTCCTAGTCTCAGCCACAGTAATAATTACTGTACCAGTAATAATTACAAAGTTTTTATTTAAAATGAGAAAACGTGTTTTGTTTATCTTTTCAAATTCAAATCCTACACTACACGACACATACGCCACTACATTCAGTGGTCAGTTTGCGAAACTTTTTGGCTTGCATTAGGGAACTTCCCCCACCACGAGAGCCCCCGGACCTGTGTATACGACCATGTACTGAATAAGAAAAGAAAAAAATGTAATCAATTTGTTAAATTCAACTAATTCAGTTCGCAATTTACGTAGAAAAACGAGAAAAAGGGAAACAAATGTGAAGCCTGCAATAAACAAAAAGAAATTTCTATCATTTATAGACTAAAGAAGAATAGTTTAAATGAACATTGAAGTTCTTTTTCAGTACTTTCAAAATATTAGGTTCGAGATTAGGTTAGAAAACTGAAAATTTTGTTTAGACAATAATGTTAATTTTCCATTACACACTTTTTGATTTTGGACTACAAAAAATGTGTAGGACTACGCAACATTTTAGGCCATAAAGAAATTATAAAATTATGCGTTTGTAAAACTAAGTACTTATTGTTATTAACACATTTGATTTTCCAAAACTAATTTAATTATGGTTCCACGTTTATTTAATTAACAGAGTTTATATTTTATATTTATGTTCGTTCCCTAAGTTTATAAAATCTTGGTCAGATTTTTGGGGGTCTGAGCAAATTTCACTGTATGTTACATAGGGGGAGGTAGGGTTGAATATTTCGGAAAAACACCTTACGTAATTTATACAGCGCCCGTTATCAATGATTGCTTAAGTAAGTTCTTTTAATGTTAATTATATAAAATTTAACATTTTTCTCTTAAATAGTTTGAAACTTTGAAAACTATCGGAAATCTCTATAAAATGATCCAGGATGAAGACGCTTTGCCAATTTTTAAAGAAGATTTTGCAGAACTAGTGCAAATTTTAATGTTTTCTTCAAATATAAATAAAATATAATATAATAAACATTTTTCAATGTCCTTCAAATAATTTCAAAGCTAAATTTCTATATAAAATCCCATCAACTTATCACCATTATTATTAAAATGTTGGCCTGTATTATTTTTATAATGATAATAAATTTTAAGGAAACATAGGTCTTAATAAACAATTTAACTCAATATAAATAACATTGAAAGAACTTAATCAATCATCGGAAAACTTTTATGGTTTGAAGAAAAAATTCCCGTTCTCAAATAAAATTCCCGGGTTTGGTTGCTCAAAGCTTTAAAATATGAAATAACAATTTTGAATGTTCAAACCTTATTATGTAAGATTGCTATTTAAATCGAAAATTATTTAGGGGAATTAAGATTAGGATTTATTTTAGAGCATATATTTGGATTTTAGAATGTCAAGGGAACCAACTAACAGCGGACAATAAAATTTTCAAAATTTCGAGATAATCCAGACCAGGCTCTTGAATATGTCTAAGAAGAATAATTAGTACAATAATTCTAGGCCAGACAGTCCCATTTTATATTTCGATTTTCGAATGAATACTTAATTTCATTATTTGGACTATACCTGGCACTTCGCATTTATTACTTTATTGCTTTAGAGTTTAGAACGTAGGTAATTATAAAATGTTCTTTGTCAAGTTTAACTAATTATAGTTCTACTTCATTTTTTCTTTAAACTGTCGGTTATTTCAATTGTAGGGTAGTAAATTTTACAACCTGGGCGATAATGAGTTTGGAACCAATAAGGGATTAAGGACCTACATTATTGTGGATCTTTAGAAATATTTCCGATTGTTACCATTTCTAAACTTTGCACACCCCCAGAGCGTTAAAATTTGCAAATAGGTACCTATTCCAAACCAAGCGTCTGTGTAAATACACTTTTGGTTTCGTCGTTATGGATTATGGTTGGGGTTTTATTACTCCAGTCTAGTACTTAGGCTTGGTCCTGAAGGTTTAGAATTTTAGATAGGTAACTGAAACCTTCGATTCTAAGAATTTTTTGTTACACTTTGATTTTTTTTTTTTAAGTAAATAGTCAGAAATATTTGAGAAAATATAAGAAAGGAGATGTTATCTTTAACAGTTTAGGCTCTGCGTTTTAAATGAAAAAAAATGTATCGAATATGATAAACATTATTATTATTATTATATCATTAAGCCGTTTCCCTTTCGGGGTAGGCGTGAATTGCTCGGTTGGATAGTAGTAGTAAACCTGATAGTTTAATGAAATATCAGGATGTTATTTTAGTCATTTCTATTCGAAGTTTCTACATTTTTAATGAAGTCGTTTTAAAATTAAACATTATAAAAACTAAATATGTATTAAATACGACATTTATTTTCATTTTATTGAAATTAATTTTCAAATTTTTAAAACAAAATATTGCAAAAATTACATCTTATTAACAATTAACACGTGATTTATTTATTCAAAATAGTGGAAACGATTTGCTTTGAAACACAAAGGATACTATTAAATTTTTATATTTAATACTTAATAGTATTTCTTATATTTTGAATTTTCCCGCCCTAATGTTTGAAACGTTTCCCAAGTTTCATGAAACTTTTCATTTGGTCAAAGTTTCATGAAACTTTACAACCCTACATCTAGCACCATATTTTTTTCGCCTCTCATCGACAGAGTGTCTAGTACTCGGCTTGGTGATGCCACCTACGATTTGTTTTGCACAATGAACCTCATAGGTGAATTGTTGGGGGCAGAGATAGTTGGGGGTAGGGGTTAATTTAGATTAAGTGTGGAAAAATACATCATATCAGTGTATATAAAAAAATAGTAGAAAATCGAAATTTTCGAGAGTAAACCGCTCGATATCTCGAAAACGGTAAGAGAGCGACACTTTTTTTTTTAATAAATCGAAGGGGATCGACCCTTGACTGGGACTCCGATGCTGTTTCGAAGTCGAACGATCTTCTCTTTCTATCTTCACACGCTAGAAAAATAGATCCGTCCGAGTTTTGACACAGTATCAGTGATGCTAATAGACCGCGACTATTTCAACTGCGCAAGCGTTGTGTTGGAAGGGGAAAGCCACGTTATTGGCCGTAATACGCGCGCTTATTTTAAATGCTTCAAATTCATTTTTATTTTCAAGTCGTGAAATTATAATAATTTATGTTAATATGGTTCATATATGTTACTGCAATAACTATAAGATCCATAATAATACAGTATTTTATTATTAATACTATGGAAAATTTAATGTACTTAATATCCGATTAAAATATCAATGTTTCTCTAAAAATAGTAAATCAAATTTTTAAATTAGAAAAAAATCTTATTTTGACTAACGGCGTGTATAATGTGTTTAAAAATTAAAGCTAAAAAGTTATTTTTTGAATTTTTATTCTAATTTTTTTCTTGAGGTTTTCTCCTCTAGATCCGTGATTTTCTCCGATAACTGGGACACCTCTTGTACGATATATCACGTTCTTAGTTGATTAGAAGCTATCAGTCGATAGTTTTAATAGCAGTACTTCGAAAACTGCAACTAAAGAGAAAACCAATGAGTTTTCATTTGCATGCGATTTTCAGGAATTTCGTTAACCTTTGAGTTAATAGGGAGTTTTTGCATATCGTTTCGTAGCTTACGGTAAACGCTAAATGGTACGCTAAAGAATGTCGGATAGTGGAAAACCTTGACACTCAACTCGCAGAGCGTGCGCAGGAACGTCATCATGTGACTTTAGCGTTTACCTTAAGCTACGAAGCGATATCCAAAAACTCTCTATTTTATTTTGAGACTGACAGTACTAATTTTCAGCTCGATAGTTTTAAAAACAACATTTCCAGATTTGCAACTGAAGAGAATACCAACGAGTTTTAATTTGCATGCGATTTTCAATAATTTTGTTAATCTTGTTAATTTATTTTACGACTAAACCGTACTAATTTTCAGGTCAACCCACTTGAAAAAGTGGACGAACAAAAGGACGTTTAAAAGCACTTATAAAAGGACGTACTAAACGACGTACCAAAGGACGTCCCGAATTGGAATACAAAATTACGTACTTTGGTACGTCCTTCATTACGTCGTTTTGTACGTCGTTGGTACATCCTTTAGTACGTTCTTTGGTACCTGGTTTCTGAAGTCATTTCCTATTTGAAGAAAAGAGCTGTTCTTAAACAAAAAATGTTTTTTTTTCTTAGTGTAACGTTTAATAGATTTTCGCCTGTACCGTGGACTCATATAGCGCGCTTCTCAAAACGATTAAACGCTAACCGCCCAAGATTCGAACTTGAGTAAGAAATCACTTTTTGAAAGGCAGCAAGGGTACCCAAAGTAACATTAGTAATTAGTGTGCACATTCCGATAATAAGATTGTACCCTTCTCGAAATTCATCTTTTTAATTGAAAAATCAACTAATTGGTTGAAAATTCGTCTATTTTATAGAAAATTCAACTCTTTTGCTCTATTACATTTTTCGTCGAGAATTCATACTTTTTATTAAAAATCCAACTACTTGGTGAGGAGTTGAACTGCTTTGTTAAAAACTAGTTTATTTGGTTGAATATTCATCATGTATTTTTAAAATATTTGTCAATTTTCTACAATTCCTTCATTTTTATAATACATTGACCAAAAGATATAGAATTTTTCTGATTTCAAGTAAATGTATAATAGTTATTGATCTAAAATGAAATTCGTCTTCTTGCCCAGATTATACTTTGGGCAATACGCCGTGAGTGCATGCAGACGACTAAGTGCCAGATTGAATTCAGAGAATTAGACGAAAGAAAGATCGACGCAGGTAGATCATCTCCTTGCCGGCATTATGACTATTGCCCGGGCAGACCTCATGCCGTATTCGGCGTAATGCCTACGACATACATATTATAATTATTATAAATTTAATATTTTATTATAACTTATTACTATATAGTTCAATTTAAAGACAATGTTTTCAAACATTCTTAAAAAAAAATCTTTTTTATGAATATAGTTCGTATATTAAAATGTCAATCACCTTCAATAATTATTGTTTATTATCTCAAATATGTTTTAGTGTACATTTAATTATTACTTGAGCATTTATACAATTATGTATTGTAATTTCCTAAATCGTTTATTCAAAAATTATTATATTCTGAATTCACTTCTGTAATTTTTGTTCAAGTCCAAACCATGATTCTGTCTAAAAACTAGCTAAATTCTGGAAAGTCTTCATTATTTTCAAATTCATAACGAACTCCTATAGATAGCGCCAAGACTAGACAGCAGAAAGGTTTGAATCAAACACGTAGCAAAACTAGACAGCGCCAGGCTAGTATTGCGTGAATAGACAAGCTTAAAAAAAACTGTACTGGCTTTAGCATGATTCAAGACTGATACGAAATTTTTTCACATGGGCTCTCGCGGTAAAGACGTGCCTAACCCTACTTGTGATATAATATACTATAATTTAATGAATAGTTAGGACACTGTATGTGTTAACAATGTAAAATTATAATTATTTATTTTAAGTATATTTGTGCTTTTAATTAATGATTATCTACTATAGGTTCATTATCTACTGTAGATTGGTCTCCCTATTTATATGAGAATAACTTTTTTGCAACCCCACCTCGAAAGTGTGGACTTCTATGCATCTAAATTATATGCCAAGTACTTCAATGCAGCAGACTATGCGAGAATGATAATTGTACATGTCCACTTTACAGATAAGTAACTTTGCACACCGGCAAAATAAAAATATTCCTTAAAATTCTTGTACAAAAATTATACACAAGTTTGGCTCAAACCCACCATACAGGATGAAAAATTTGATTAAAAAGAGTAAAAAAGTGCTTAAATATTTATCTCGAACGTTTGTTGCAAAAAAATATTGTGTGATACACGTGCTCACGGGAGATTGCTACTCGTTTGATTGGAGCATTCGCATTCAGCATTTGCTTCGAGCCTCCAGTTCATGCTGCAAGTTTAACACTTATCGGGAATCGTTTATTTTGCGCACTTGCATCATAAATAGCTATCTTGATATTGGGAATACAACAGTTCTGTATTGAATGCGTTTTTTCGCGTCTTTGAGACGCATCGAATGACCTATTATTATTTATCCGCGAGGATGTTCTTCTGTGAATTTGAGGACTGATTTTGATCTAAAATTGTTTGCAGAATTAAAATTACTTATAATTTGCTAGATGTTTCGAATTGAAATACATGAATTTTCAGGAATATCATTCTGGGATAGTTCTTCTTTATTCATAATGTGTCCCCTGAGGGCTTACATGACTTCCATTTCTTCCAATCCTTCCGTGCACATATTTTATAAAATTTTATCCTTACTATTTACAGTTATTTACACATATTTACAGAAAATCTTATATCTAGATCCTTATTTCATTTTTTGACGATAGCTCAATTTGGGACGTGTTAGCGAGTGATCGAAAGCGAGAATGCAAAAAAAGAGAGAGAGAGAGAGCGATAACGCAAACGCATCTTAATCTACTTATGCTATTACATAACCATTACTTACAAATATTTACACCCTCGTATAAACCCTCACGTAAGGACATAAACGTGCACAGTTGGGCAAGTGACATCTGTGCACGTGCACAGTTAGTCAAGTTCCATCTGTGCACGTGCACAGTTAGGCAAGTGACAACTGTGCACGTCTAAGTCCACAGGAGCCCATACGTACACGTCGAAATATCGACGTGCACAGTTGTCCAAGTGACGACTGTGCACGTGCTCAGATGGCACGTGCTCGGTTGGCACGTGCAAAGTTGTTTGCCTGACCAAAGACGTGCACAGTTGTCCGCCTGGCCATCGATGTGCACAATTGGGCACGTGCAAAGTTGACACCATCCTGGTTTTGTTTACGACGCTTGAGCTTACGGGCCTGGACATTGCCACGCGTAAGATCATGCATATGCAGAAGATCTTGCATATTAACTCGTCCGCTCTGCGCTTATGTATCCCAAGACGTAAAGGCAAGCGCGGATTTCTAAATATTCAGTGTCGTTATAACCGAATTATTCTAGATACAGTTCAGGTCGTCGCAAACGTAAGAGATCCTTTCCTAAAAATGTTGAGGAATCACGAGATGATTGGAGACCCTCGTTCTGGATCTGAACATCAGAAGTGAGGAAAGTGCATTACTGCATCTAGATTCATTACTTCTGAATGCCCGGACGAAGAAAGCAGATGTCAACAACTTCCTTGAACAGAACAGAAACGTAAGAGAACAGAGTTTGTCGACGGAGTTAACGTTTGCTTTTCTCAAATGATCCGGGTTTAATTCAGACACACAGGATTTCATTTTCGCGTGTCAGGACGGTGTCACTTCCAGCTAGAATCTCGCAGGCGCATTTTACGTCAAGAAGTTTCCAGCGATAGGTGACGAGAGTGTCATGCAAATTTTTTGTACTTAGGACACGTTCTATCCGGGTGTCTTACTTACACCAGAAGGACGTATGTTCAGAGTCACAATTCGGCCCGAAGAATGCTTTACTACCATCTTTGTCACTCTTACTTGACTCTGCCCTGCCGAATGCTTCGATGTAGATAGATGCAATTCGCGAGAACGAGATTTGCCGAATTTCCTGGAACTACAAGTTCCGGACAATAGTCTCCATTGTACACTCGGGACCTAAAATCGTTCTCTTTGACTTTGAGAAACTAACTATGTTCATGATCGAATTCTCGGGTCTGGCCGAGAATAAAATCAAAGTTAAGATGAAGGAAAAGACTGAGACGTACTGAGACATTATAAGGGAGCTGCGGCGACCGCACCCAGAATGTTCGTTTAAAATGATTGCCCCTATGATCGGTGCTCTCGGAGGTTCGAAGCCATCACTTTTTCGTAATCTCGAAGCCATACCCTCGTGCCAAAAACATGCTGAGGCACTTGCGAGATGGATCCAGAGAGCTGCCATTCTTGGGTCGCTCCGTGTCGTTAATACACACGAGGGTTTCCCCGGCTGGTCATGTGAATTCAAGCGTACCCTATTACCACTCATATATTGGTTATGAGGCGTGGCCATATGTGTGATTTACCGTGGTTCCACTAAGAGCCAGCGTCATTTTCATGCATGGCAGGTACTTCCAGGGAGACACTTCGAGGGTCTCCAGGGCTTCTGACAAGGGCCGCTAGAGTCGAGGGCATCCAGAGCCTTTCAAGAGCTCTTTCATAGCCTCACGCAAGGGCCTTCAGAGTCTTCTATGAGAGCCTTTAGTCATATTTGTCCTCCCCTTTCCATTTATCCCTATTCATCCATGCGTGCGCTCTTCCTTTGCACCAATTACTTTTCCAACTATCACTATTCATCCCTGCATATTACACTTTCACTTTCCATCTTGTTAATCTTCTTATAATATAATAAAAAAGAATTCACTAGCCAGTTTTTAAAATCGAGCACCTTCCTAAAGGTATTTTAATTAATTTATGTGACTCCGGTGCATAAACTTGTTTTTATGCGACAGAGTAGAGGCCGTAGAGTATCGTAATGCTGTACATTACGATACAGTGGATGATCACTCTTCACATTACAATCCGCTGTATCGTAATGTGCAACATCACGATACTCTACGCTGTACGCAACAAAACTTTTAAATGTACCGTCGTCACATAAAATAGTATATGCGCCAATGCGCACAATTCGTGTCTTCACGCGACTCGCTTACAATGCTCGCATTTTTTATAATTATAAAAATAAGACAATGAAAATACGTATGTTTCAATACCAATGCATATTATGAATTGTAATAATAGAAAATTATTGAACTAATAGATTTTTCAGGTAGCTAAGGATTAAAATGAGTGCAAAATAAGGAGGAAATATTAAAATAGTCATGAAAAATAACATTTGTACATTATGTTGCAAAATCTGAATAAACAGTACCAGCCTGAGATACAAAAATAAATATGATATGCATTTGATATAAAAGTGTTGAACATAATGTAGAAAAGTTCAGATTTTGGAAAAAATCTAGTGCGAAGCACGAGATACGTAATGAGAATGTGTTCGTTAAAGACAAAGGAGCTTTAACAAAAGAGAAGTCATAATCACCAAATTACAGTTGTCGATTATTTGACCTTTAATTTTAAAAGGTCTGGGCGCAAATGTGGGGGGAATGTAAAGACCGAGCGCGTAGCGCGATGTAAACACACCATCGAGCGCGAAGAGCGAGATAAATATGTTATCGAGCGCGAAGCGCGAGAACCAACAGTCGCGCGCATTAGGCGCGCGCAAAGGACGCAATGAGAATGTCCCCGTGTAGCGGGCAGATTTTTGTTGTTGTAACATTCTCATCCTAATGAGGTGTTGGTTTTATGTAAAATTTGACTTAATCGGTTTTCATTAAATCTCCACGTTTTGATACCCCAGCTATTTTGGATAAAAATTCAAAAAGTGAGCACATTTTGAAAATTTTTGAAACCACTTTTTTTCAAGATATGAAAATTCTACGTACGGTTATTAGTAGTACTCAAAAAGACAAACAAGTTATCCTAATGGCATGATGTGAAAAAAAGTCAGAAGCGAAAAAACGTTTATTTTTGAGAGCCCTAGAAGATTATCATAACAACTTTTCGAATTTTTTCGAAAAATCGAAAATTCAAATTTTGATTGCACAAAAAATAATTAGGTATTTTCACTTGAACCACCAGCTAACTTCACTTTGTTGGTTGCTGAGGGGAAAACAAGGGGCCAAATGCATGTGACTGAACTTTGTTTTTGTAACATCTTCGAAATGAACCATAATTATCATCATTTTATTATGCCATTAAATAGTTCTTAAAAAATAGAAACTATTTTTTCAATACACTTATATAAAAAAAATTAGTTCTCACGGAGATATTAGCAAAACAGGGCAAAAGTGGACCGAATCCCATGCATTTGGTCCATTGTTTTCCCCCTCAGCACTCAATGAAGTGAAGCTAGCTGATGGTTGAAGTGAAAATACCTAATGATCAATCACTTATTGATAGGACGCGTAGTTTTTGTTTTATTCTTGGAAAAAACATTAAAAATTGAAAAATTAAATTTTCGGACAAACGACACAAGCTATAAGAAGAAATGAATAGACAGAATTTGCTCATCCAAAAAACATCTACGAATTTTTCATCAACAATTTTTCGATAGGACGCTTAGTTTCTGTTTTAATCGTAAAAAATAACATTAAAAATAAAAAAATTCAATGTTTTGGAAAAACGACACAAGAGACCGTGTGAAAGTTAGTGAATTAAAGTGTCAATGTGTTTGTGAATTTCTATATGAATCATATCATACACAAACTGAGTCAGCGATTTCACGATACCTATCCTGATAACATGTACTTTACTTTAGATTTGTATGGTTTTGAACTAACAAAATGCCTGACAGAATGTGTAAACAGTGTAATTCAAAAATAATAGAGGATGCTTCCTCGTGTCCTTGTGGAGTTTTTTTATCACCCTGGGTGTGCAAAGATAGCTTCTACTACTAGTACTGGGAATAGAAAATGCTGTGGGTTTAAGCCAAAAAGGTCTACCTCACCCAGTCCAACCTCTGCTATTACATCTGATGATCTAGTCAAGATCCTGCAGGAGCAATATCTAAAGTCGAAAAAAGATTCCGAGGAATTTATACCGTCTCAAATTAAAATAGTTTTATCGAAAATCGATGATTATTCTGGAAAATTAAACGATGCCTTGGAAAGAATTGACTCTCTGGAAGTGAAGGTACAGGAGATTCAAGAGGCTGGTACCCCGCATCATTCGCTGGAGCAGGACTTGGAGAACTCTATTGCTTCTCGTTGCTTATCTGAGATGTCTGAAAGAATGGTACGAGAGTCTAATATTGTGCTATGCCTGCCCCTCAAACTTCCATAATTTGTCGGAAGTGCACCAAGACAGGGCATGTAGCGAGGGATTGCCCGAACGACGCTTTCCCTCCCCTCTTTTTTCAATGTCAACAACCGGGACATTTTGCACGGGAGTGTACAAAACCATATGGTCAGGAAAAGAAAGGAAAATTTTGCAAATATTGTAAGGCGAATGATCATTTAATAAATGCAGAAGAATTGGTAGATAGAAAAGGAACTTCTTTGATAGACACTGGTGCTGAATTAAGTATAATTCACAAGAAAAAAATAAAAGATTCGGTTAAAATTAATGAAAGACCCAAATTTATTTTGAGTGGAATAGGAGGGAAATCAGTAATAACATTAAGGAAGGTATTTTTAACTATAAAGGATAATTCATATTCTTTCAAAGTAGTCCCCGATAAGCTTCCGTGGCCAGGAGATGGAATTCTTGGAATGCCATTTCTTAAAGACACATCGATACACCTGAAAGAAAAAGAAATAGAACATTCATTAGGTACTTTCCCTTTTGCACCGGAAAATTTAAATGTAGAAATTTGTATTCAAGCAAGGACAAAACAATTGGTAAAAATATCAGTTAAAAATCCAAAGATAAAAGTGGGCTATTTACCCTTAATAGATTTGGGTCCTGGGATATTTTTAGGGGAGGTTTTAGTTAAAGTAAAAGAAAATTATATTACTTTATTTTGCATAAATACAACCACCCGAGATGTTTTTCTTACCTTACCCCCTTTGACCCCAGATGAATTCGATTTTCCAAATATATTATCAGAAAAGGGTAGAAAGAAATAGAATTTAAAAATGTCCACCCCCGAGGAGGATCGATTCACTCGGTTAATAGATGCCCTAGATTTGTCAGAAATGAATAAAGAGGCAAGAGGGTCTTTGCTTTCTATAATAAGCAAATATTCTCACCAATTTTATTTAAAAGGTGATAAATTAGGATCAACTATCGTTCTTAAACACCGTGTAAATTTGACCGATGAAGTACCAGTTACATAAAAGGGTATACCGGTATCCACCGATACATAAAGAGGTTATAAGCAAAGAAACTGGCGAGTTGCTTGCAAATAAAACAATTTCACCTTCAGATTCACCTTACAATTCACCCGCTTGGGTGGTACCAAAGAAACTCGACCCACAAGAAAATAAAATATGGCGTATGGTCATTGATTATAGGGGTTTAAATGAAAAAACTGTCGGGGATGCATATCCACTTCCAAATATAACGGATGTTTTGGATCAGCTGGGGGGTGCAAAATATTTTACAGTTTTGGACCTCGCAGCTGGTTTTCACCAGATAGAAGTTGAGCCGAGTGACCGGCATAAGACGGCATTTTTCACCCCTTTTGGCCACTATGAATTTAATAGAATGCCCTTTGGGATGAAAAATGCACCTGTGACCTTTCAAAGAATAATGGACAGTGTTCTGTCGAGATTGCAGGGTATCGAGTTGTTTGTGTATATGGATGATATCGTTATATATGCGAAATCTTTGAAAGAACATCACAAAAAACTTGAAAAATTGTTGGGGCGTGTGAAAACGGCAAATCTTGTCTTGCAGCCTGAAAAATGCAAATTTTTGCGTAAAGAAATAGGTTATTTGGGACATGTTATTACTCAGGAAGGAGTAAAACCTCATCAAAAAAAATTGACAACTGTTATGCATTTTCCTCAGACGAAATGCCATAAGAATGTTAAACAATTTTTAGGACTTGCGGGATATTATAGGCGTTTTGTGCCTGAATTTGCCCTGATAGCAAAACCACTTAATAATTTATTAAAGAAAAAAGTTACCTTTAAATGGACGCAAGAAGCGCAAGTAGATTTCGATTAATTAAAACGTATTCTTTGCACCGAACCATTATTTATGCTTCTCGTGCGTCGCAAGGGATTCAGTTAAGGTATAATGTCACTAAAAAAGAGTTACTTGCTGTAATTGTTGCTGTTGTACAATTTCGACCCTATATTTATGGGAGAAAATTTATTTTGGTTACCGATCATCGCCCTTTGATATGACTACATCAACTAAATGACCCTACTTTAGTTTCTAAATTAGCGAGATGGAAGGTGAAATTACGAGAATATGAATTTGAAGTAATTCATAAGCCAGGGCGAGTGAACTCCAACCGTTTTTAACACATGCACATTTTGGGTTTCCGCTTGCGGTATTCCAAGATATGTATATGTTTCTCCATTACCAAGATATTGAATGGTATTTCCGCTTATGAGTTGAACATCCTGATCGTCACGCGATGCTGTAGTTTCTAGTCTTCCTTGGTGTAGGTGGACGCAGGCACACTTGTCGAGTCCGAAGCTCATGCCAATCACTTAAGTGTACCTATTCACCGCCTCCACAAGGATGTTAAGATCCTCTTTCGAGGAAGCGAAGAGTTTAAGGTCGTCCATGTATGAAAGGTGGTTGACCTTATATTCTCTTCTGTTCGGCGGGCCACACAGGTATCCAGAGCTTTCGCCTCGGAGCACAATAGATACAGGCAAGAGGGAGATGCAGAAAAGTATCGGACCTAGAGAGTCACCTTGGAAGACCCCCCTCTTATATGTGATATAGCTGGTAGTAACTTGTCTTTTATCAGATGTTTTGACAAATTTATTGGTAACGGTAGTCTGACTGGACGTGTCGATTTGCTGCTCTCCGAAGTTTTGGAATTCCGTGTGTTTTTCTTGCTCTTTTTTAAATAAAAATTTGCAAGTTGTGACTTTGTGTGTTCCTGGCGCGTCCGAGCAAGTTTTTTCTTTCGAAATTGCTGATTTTTTGCTGTTTTCGAACTATTCAATATCTGTGAGTGATCATTTAGAAAAATGGGTGCGTGTCCAAAGTGCAAGGAAATTATTTCCAGAGGAGGAACTGAGGTGCTTGTATGTGTGAAGTGTGGTTGTTAACTCATCTGGCCTGTGCGAATTTTAACTTCTCAAAAAAAAAAAACGTTGATAAGCTCAAAAAGGGTCAGGCAGATTTCTTCTGCATAAAATGCAAAGAACAAAGCATCAGCGACATCTCTACGGCAGTCGATGGTACATCTTCTGGGAAACCTGCATTTCATATTCGTAAGGCCGTCGGTACGTCTTTCCCTCACGCTCCTGCCCCCTCAGCCGCAACGGCTACCACCACCCAGCCTGATCTCGCTGCTATGATACGAAATACTGTATTGGAAGGACAAAAGGAAACGCTTGCGCAGTTTCAGGAGATTCTCTCCAGGATCACTGTATTTGAAAATAAGCAGCAACTATTCAATGACAATCTCCTAACTTCCATTCAAACGATCAAAGCGGATATTGCTAAGAAATCGAACTGAATTTCGGTACTTGAAGCTGGCTCAGAAATGGGAAAGGAAGATATCACCAAAATTAAAAAGAATGCCAGCGATTTGAATTTAAAAGTGGTTACTCTTGATCATACGCTGAATTTAAGCGAGCAGGCGGCCCTTCAAACGACTTTGGAAATTCATAATTTCCCTATGAAATCCAATGAAGATCTTACTGCTACAATTGTCTCTATAGCTAAGGCTCTTGACGCTCCCTTTGTGAGGGAAGATGTAGTCAAAATATATAGGATTATTAAGGCGCCTGCACTCATGAAATCTTCTAACCCCCCGATTATTGTCGCAAAACTCAACAATCAACAAGTGCGAGATAAATTCGTTGAGAGACGTAAGGTTTTCAGAGACTTTTCTACTGAAAACCTCGGATGATCGAGCAAAGATAAACATTCTGTTTATCTACGTAGGCCCTGTCACCTCTGAACAGGAAAATCTACGCCATTGCCCTGGGTTTCAGAAGAGACAAAATAATCAAATAACTGTGGATTGCGGGCGGAAAAATTTGTTGTCGCAGAGAGGATGGATCTCCTCGAATTTACCTGGCTAATCTACAGACCGTCGAGGGACTTAGATAGCAACTACTACTTTCTCGTGTCATCCTAAGTATATATGTAGGTTAATATAATATAGCTAGTCAATTAGACCAATTTCTAACTCATCAAGCATACATAATAATTTTTTCGATTGAAAATTTGTATTCGATAACTCAAAGGTTTCTCAGTCATTCTAACTGTTATATTTGGATCTATTGTGCTCTACTTAAACATATGTTAAGTCAAAGTAATCATGACTATATTGCTTTAGTACCATTGAAAATTCTTCTAAATTTATATCTTCACTGTCATTTCAGCAACTATTGGGCTCTATTTAACCCTATTTGTAATTACCTAATTTGGGCTCTGTTGGTTACTGATCATGTTATTTCTATTTCTACTATCTGAAAAATTATAAAATCGCGTTCAAAAGATATTAGATGTCTGATTTCAGCTCATTTAATATGCGTTTCTATGAGAAATCTGCTGGCAGTATCATTGCGCAGTACAAAACGTGGGAAAGAGAAAAAAAGTGAATTTCCATTTTTCAAATGAACGTA
The DNA here is from genome assembly GCA_011634705.1 of Andricus grossulariae. Taxonomy (NCBI): domain Eukaryota; kingdom Metazoa; phylum Arthropoda; class Insecta; order Hymenoptera; family Cynipidae; genus Andricus; species Andricus grossulariae. The sequence continues at coordinate 120,156,609 of JAABKJ010075445.1, read as the reverse complement.
TATCTATTCTCACTGCTGTGAAAAAAAAGCTTTTCATTGTTGTTTTTTCTTTACGTTTTACATGCATTGTTATAATTAATAAGATTTACCCCGAAAGGGAAACGGTTTAATGATATGATGATGACACGAGTGATATCAAATTGAGGTTATAATTGGCAATTTGATATTTGAGTTTCTCTTTGTTTAAAAAAACAAGCAATAAGACACAGTAATTAATCATCAATGTACTGCACGAGATTTCACAGGTTACGTTAAAAGTGAGGAGAAATTTACATTTATTCTAAGAATAGAACATACCATGGCTAATGATCGATTTTTATGTTTTACATACCTTTAAGGTCGGGTTCATAACGAAATAATCCAATATGAATCACTTTTGTACACATGTTATGTACACTAAAGTCGGCGACAAAAGACGTCCAGCTCGGTTTGGAAAGCCTCGAAAGTCGAGGCTTAAAAAAGTGCCTCAAAAACCTTGTTTTTTGGCACTTTTTACATCAGCGCTATCGTACACAATTTTTTAGAACAACAATATACATATCTTTCAATTCGGGAGACCTTAAGCTTTCACGTTTACCTGGCCAAAATTCTCTGCGATTTTTTTTTGAACGAGTCGCAAGCGTTCAAAGTGTGGGTCGCGTACTTTTCACGCCGACTTTAGATATATAAAACGATGTTCGAGATAGATTTTTAACCTATCGACGCGCGGCATTACTCGGAGTTTGTCAGCTGAATTCTTCTCCACGCATTCGAGCGGGAACGCGCTTAGAGTGGGCGCTTATGGCTTCTTGGAATTATACTCCCCTACAGCCCCGAAAACGGCATTGCTCGGAATTGGGACTGTATATGCCGCTGCTATTTAACTGTTTGGGGCTACTACTTTTATTCGCAAGATTGGTAGTAGTTATCCTTACTACTTTACTTATTGTCGCGACAACTTTCGATGGTGCATGCTAGTTTCAGGTAGTAAGCCTTACCACTTGAATTAGTAAGTGTTACTATTAAATTAGTTAGTCTTACAAATAAGCTAGTGGATCTCACTATTTAAATTAGTAGTTCTTACTATTGAAGCTAGAAAATTTTACTATTAAAATTACTGGTCTGTGGACTATTGCGAAGTTAGTACTTCTCAATATTGAAATTATAGTATATTTTACTATAATATCTAATTAGTGGATACAAGATGTCCTCATGACTTCCTATAGAAACCAGGTCCTGATAAGACATCATGTCAAAATAGACACACAGGCCCATTGGTATGTTAGGGAAAAACTACTATAATTTCAATATTTACAATTACAGATTTGCAGTAGTAGTAAGTCTATTAAAAAAATCAGATCGATGCGACAGTCTTCATGATCTTTATTACTGCACAACAAACAAAAAAGTTGAGATGAAAATGGAGACGATCGAGAACATGACGCGATATTTCGGTGCGAATATTGGCAGCACTGCTCAGGTTTCAGTTCTGCTAATGTCGCCAAGGAGGGAAACTTGTAACTGTTACTACTTTTATTTCTTGGAAAATACCTACGTAGGATTACTAATAGCGACTTGTTGTCACAATAAACTGATTAGTCACTTTCACCACCGAAGTAGTTGTCGCAGCTAATACCATCTCTGATAATAAAGACCTTCTTGTCACAACTATTTTTTTAGTGTACCCTTCTGAAGATAGGTAAGTTAGACTTTCTTAAAAACTGTAAGAATTTATAAGAAAATCTTACAAACGAAGACGAAAAGCGCTCAGATATAGTAGGCGTAGATTTGTATGATGAAATTATTGCGTTAAGATCTTATCTCAAGCCAAACATGAGTGCAAATGAAATTTTGACGTTCATACTAAAAGAAAACTTGAATTTCGTGTTTCCAAACACGTTAATAACATCCGAATTTTAAACACTTTGCTTGTATTCTTCGCAAGCGCGGAGCGATCCTTTTCAAAATTGAAAATAATAAAAAACTACTTGCGAACAGCAATGGTGAAAAAGAGACTATGACATACGTTTGGCCCTATCCTAGAGTGGTTGACTCAGTCATTCAAAATTTCAACAACTAATTTTTTCCGTGTAAAGAAAATGATCCACTCAAAATAATGTGGATACAAATATCGGATGTAAATGGGATCAGACTGATTACAAATTTCAGGGATTCAGACAGATTTTCGTTCTGTTGGAATCCCAATCTTGTACTCGAGAAACGTTGGGTTTCTTGTCTTGCCAGAATCGGAAAGAAATTTGTGTCCTGCAGAAACATAAAAACAAATTTGCATTCGGAAAAATATTGGAATTTTTTGTTGTTGTTGTCCAACTCAATTAACCTAGCAAAATAGAAAGTATTGATACGAATTAAATTGAAAAGACTGAGACACCCAGCAAATCCCGTTTTGCGATAATGACGCATTGGACCTATTTGTGAATGCGTGTAAATTCGTGAAGACGGTATTTCAATTTTGAATCTTTCTATATGTACAAATATGGTGCTAAAGTCTAAAGTCAGTGAACCCACTTCAATGCGTCAGCACGCAAACGATTCAACATTGGTCAATGCGTCTGAATTCGAGATAGTAAAATACACACTCGAATTCGTCTCAATGCGTCACGCCGAATTTCAGCAAGTATTGATTTACGCCATTTAATCCATAACAGGAAAACCAACGTGCGGGACATACAGAATTTATTGTAAATGTTTAGCAAATTGTCCCGTAGCTTAGTGGCGGGTACTCTGGACTGATACACGAGCGATCGCTGTTTCAAGTCTCGACGCATGCACTTTTTATTGATTTGTTTTCTAATTGAGCTTGACCACGCATTCATATGAATTCACACGCATTCAATTCGCGCTGTCTCAATTCATCTAAATGCGTCTCAATGCGTTTGAACGAATCAGAAAACAGGATTCACGCGCATTACAAAAATGTTAATTCGCTCCAATCTGTATTAAGTCTTTCTTTTTTGCTGGGAACCATTTTGAAATTACCAGAACTATAACAATAAAGGCTGTACATTTTCCAGATACATTTTCAGGATCACTAGTAAGCCAAACTGAAATATCCGATTTCGTAAAACGATTTTTATCTCCGACTGTACAGACTATTGGAATCTTCGTCGGCAGCGGCATTTTCGATGCTCTTACCGACATCAAGTTCCTTTTTTTCACTCCTTTGATCTCGCTCATTTTGTATGTTTTGTAAAAAATATGCTTGTAGTTTGTGACCTCAGATCCTCCAAGTCCTCAACCCTTAATTAACGATTGTGCCACCGATGCGAGCTCCTTCACGATTATTGTGAGGATCGTTATTTATGTATTCTTATAGGCGTGATATGTGACCGTTATCGACCGGCAGATCGTAAGGCGACCTTGATCTCGAGCTTTCTTCGGCAACTTTCTGTTTTCGATCAAGAGGGTGGAAAATATGAAGTTGGTGGAGAGGGATGAATATCCGAATTCAGTCGCCCAAGATGAACGACCTTCATCTCCTCGAGTAAACGAGTGTATGGTGGAAAACAGTAGCAACACGCAGAAAAATAGATATTGAAAAAGACTTTTTAGATATTACTAGTTAATATCTTAGCGATTTAACTATGGGACAGAAATCTAGATATTGAAGTAGAGCATCCATAATATATATTAAAAATAAGATTTTACCTGACAATATCCAATATAATAAAGGGCAAAATCTTATATATTCAAAAAATATTTTCTAATTATGCAAAAATTACCTGTAAAGCATGCCAATTCCTATAAAATGCAGAAGCATTCTACATAGCAGTCCTCTGTTTTTGATAGCCGACTCCTCGAGCATTGATAACACCGGCACACAAAAAAAAAGTGGTCTGCCCGGCGGACTAGACCGGCATATCTATATGTTTTTGGGGTCGCTAAATCCGAATTCGGGGTCCAAATACCCAAGTTAGCTCTTATTTTTCCAAAAAACGCAAAAATAGACGTAAAATCGATGAAAACAGCGATTTTTCTTGTATATCTTTACAAAAAACAAAGTATTTTTATGCCTGGTGGACTCAACCAGCATATCTATATGTTTTTGGGGTCGCTGAATCTGAATATGGGGTCCAAATAACCCAGTTGGCTCATATTTTTTCGAAAAACGCAAAAATAGACGTAAAATCGACGAAAACAGCGATTGTTAAATATATATTAACTTATATTATGACAACTTATAATAATAAATTACAGTAACAATAATAATGTTGCATGCAAGGACGAAATGTGCACTTTTATTTGCAATTCGTTTTCAATGTATTATGAACTTTATTTATTTGCAATATTTTTGCATATTATCGATTTTCTAATTTAATTTAATTCATATTTTTGACTGAAATTGAAAAATGTAAAAATATGCTTCCAAATTATATATTCTTTTGTAACAGATTTGGCATTTTCCGAAAATTTCTGCTTATTGTAACACCATACTATGCAAAAACTATTTTTTACCATTTTCTTGCCAAAACACCACCAATTTTATTTTAAAACAATTACAAAACTCAAATCCTGTCTTTTATCTTCAATATTTATTACAATCACAGTAATATAATTAAAATTTAGTAATATGAGAAACTTAACCTGCAAACCTGTGTACAAGTTCAGCTTTTTTTTACCACTATAAGATTGCTTCCGACAACTTAACCACCGTCTCAATTGAGCAAAACTACGTTTTTCTGTTTCACACTTGCCCAATTTTGTACCCGGAACATCATTTTCATTTAATTTCACTTCGCCAAAAGGTACAATTGTATATATTTTTACAAAATATGAACGCAGCTTTCATACTACGCGGGATGCACATGGCAGCTGCACATGCGCAAATAAACTTTCGATAGTTAGGTAAAATGGTCTATTAGGTATTTTCACTTCAACCACCAGCTAGCTTCACTTCGTTGAGTACTGAGGGGGAAAACAATAGATCAAGTGCGTGGAACAAAACTTTCTTTTGGAATACCTGCGTAATGAATTATAATTATTATCATTTTATTATTTCATTAAATAGATCTTAAAAAAATAGAAACTATTTTTCAAATACACTTATATAGAAAAAATTAGTTTTTACAAAGATAGTAGCAAAATAAGGTAAAAATGGACCGAATTCCATGCATTTGGTCTAGTGATTTCCCCTCAGCATTCAACGAAGTGAAGGACTGGTCATTCTCTAACTTCTTATAAATGGAATGTATCTTGGTAATAAAAATAGCTGCACAACACAGTTAAATCTGTTATTCTAATAATGTCCACATTTCAGTATCTGGAAAGGTGTAGAAAATGGAAAATATATAAAAAATGTGCATCTGACTGTTAGTAGCAGACGATTATTGGGAGAAAATGGCTGGATTTCAGCGGTTTATTTGAAATTCTATTCTATAAATTTTAAGATTATTTTACTCAAATGAATGGGATAAGTACATTTTTCAATAAATTTAGCACTTTCAACATTGATTACTTAATTTTACATGACAGGAGTTTCAGATTGAAATACTGCAATCATTTCTGGCATGTACTTTAAGTAGTATGTATGTATTTTTTTCATTTCATGTGTTTAAAAATAAGAATATAAATGCATTTAAAATGTATTTAACCTTTTACATTCATGTATAACCTTTATACATTTTTTATTAGAGTTGTTAAAGGTTCAGAAGGCTTAAATGTAATTTAAATGCAATTTCGTTTTATAGTAGAATCTACTATTATGCGAGGAAATAGTAAAATTAATAATACTTTCTTTTCAATGAAATATACTGATTATATTTTCAATATTTTAAATCACAGTACATAGTATACCTTTTCTTTGAATAAAAGTACAAAAATACCTTATTTGAACGAAAATTACATAATTATCATATTATAATATAATAATTGTTTACATAAATATTCATTTCATACAATGAAGTACATTCCATAATGTTTAATATATAAAAGCTGATTTTTTTATATCATTTTCAGACTGCACTTGAAAATTCATATTTCCTACACTTAATTTATTTACCACGAAGTATAAGATGACATAATACCCCATAATTTACTTTCGAATTCCCACATTTAATTTATTTTCGTCAAATAAACCACATATTTTGAAACATTATTTCAAATAGCCCGACGAAATTCCAACATTTTACCTAAATTATCGTCTGCTACGAGCAGTCAGAGAGGGAATTCCTTATTTATTTTAATATCATATACATTTCTGAGAGCTGAAAAATATATAAGAATAAAATAGATGTCTCAAATTCTTACTCCAATTACTTGTTATAGTTTAAACACGTTGTCTTTGCTTAAAATTAAAAACGTAGTAAAGCTTTTAGATTCGTTACAACGCCGAAAACGTAGCCAATAAACTTCTGAACATTAACCTTTGTAATCAGTAGTAACGCAAAATCAAGGCAGTTTGCCTTTGTATTAAAGTGTACTGAAAATAATTCAAAACTTTCAGCGTAAAACTAATGAAAAACACAAAATCAAGAATACTTGTCTCTACAAAACCTTACTGTAAATGCCCAATCAAGACATACCATGCTATTGTATTAAAACCTAGTAAGTTTTCGAAAAAATTTGAGCGGAAGAACAGTAAAGAAGACACACCATCAACTTTTCGAAATTTAACTCTTATAACTAGTAAAGAAAAGAAAATAAAAAATAATGTAAAACGCAGTGAAGCTTTTAGATTCTTTACAACGCCGAAAATGAAGGCAATAAACTTCTAACATTTGTAACATTTGTAATCAGTAGGAACGCAAAATCAAAGCAGTTTGCCTTGATATTAAAACGTACTGAAAATAATAATAAAAATTTCAGCGTAAAACTAATGAAAAACACAAAATTACGAATACTTGTCTCCACAAATTCTTACTTAAAATGCAAAATCAAGGCATAACTTGCCATTGCACTAAAACCTAGTAAGGTACGGAAAACAACTTAAGCGTAAGAATAGTAAAAAAGACACACAATCTACTTTTTTCTTGCTCTAAGACGCCATTAACTGAAATATGTTCCGTAGAGGATTTATTCAAAGCTTCCTCATCTCCATTTTCATTGATCTTGAACTCGCTCTCATCGTTGTCACTCCCATATTCGGCCTTTTCTCCCTCACTCTTATCATCCTCATCGTCCTCACTTTCGTCTCCCTCTACGAGCTCATTCCTCTTTGTGGTCTTTTCGTTCTCTTTTTGGTTTGCATTTTCTTCGATACAGTTTGAAATGTCCAGTACTTCCATGGGGTTGACGGTCGGATGATGGTTCACTTGAATTTCATCGTCGTCGCTAATCTCCATGTCTATGTTATCAGCGCTGCAAAACGTTCCTGAAAAATATCGCACATATTACTTCCAACATCTGGATCATGCTGCAGTATTAAATACACGCTTCAATATACTATTCAAAGTTTATTATTAAATATAGTTACAACTTACTCTTTTGCTTCTTTTTCGACTTGTCACGCGGCCCACGCCTCAAATCGGATATCTTGTTGTTAATTATAGTGCCAATGGAATTGACATAATTATTAACTGCAATATCATTTTTGTATAATACAACTTGTAAGTAATGTCTACAAATATCTGAAAATAAATATAATTGTATGAAATAAGAAAACATGATTGTGATTCCATAATATGAAAAAATAATGTGTTATTTATATTAAGTTCATAAGCACTTACCACTCGTAGCTGCTAATCTAGTGATATCCAGGGCAGGACGTTGCGTCTTCGTTTTATTGCTTCGCATACCTTCAACACTACTATTTTTCAAAAGTTCTACTGAGAAGATAGACATGCTGATGTTTCTCACGAATTTTGAGAAACAATTCTTCACATTGTAAACACACGAATCATACGTATCAACAGGAAGATATATTTCCCTTCCTAGATGAATCTGCAATATGAAAAGTTAATATTATTATCAAGTTTCAGCGTAAGAACTTATAACAACATTTTTACTGCCTCATTTACAATAATTACGTACCTGATTCTCTTTTCGGCATATAAAACCAACAGTAGGATGATTGTTCGTAACATTATCCTTTGCCTGCTGTAGGGAAGCTTCTATGTAAAATAAATATTTTAGTTGTTACATTATCTCTAAATATGATTCGAAACTTCAAATTGATAGGAAAAATGAAGTATTTTATAAGAGATATTGTTCGCAAACTAATACTTCTTATGCAAAATGCTTCAAATTTATTCAAAAAAATTCCAATATTCTTGTAATTCAGTTTTTACCTTCATTTTTCTCGAAATACCCTATGATCTTCTTTTGTAAATCAAGATTTAAGTTCAAACACTCTTGATGGAGTAACTTTAAATCTTGACTCTCCTTCTCCAATGCATGATTTTTGTATTTCTCGTTATCAATCAAGTCGTGTCACTTTTTCAACGACTTCTTTAAATGTTTTATTTCCTCATCTTTACTATCAAGAGTATCTTGGTAGTTGGTAATCTTGTGAGGCTCTCCACGTGGGGTGATCGCTAGAGAGATTGATCAGCAGCCTGGGTCGGAGCAGTGTTGCGGAATGAACGGGTTATTTAAATAAGTAACACGAGAATTCTAGATCCATCTAAAATATCTATACCTTAAGCCTACATACCTATCTACCCTTTACCTGTATACCCATCCACACATCACTACTTTCCAACCGAGCAATTCACGCCTACCCCAAAAGGGAAACGTTTTAATGATATAATAATAATAATAATATACAAGTAGAACCAGAAAGTTGAACAATATTTTAAATAATTTAATTGCTCCTTATGCAGCAAAATAAATATTATTTTATTATGTGACATATATTCACAATAAAAACCAATATTTCATAGAGCGAATTCTTTCCAGTTTTTATGAAAGAAAGTCCTGAATAAAAATGCTCATAATCTGTACGTTTTGAATATCTACAAGCTTTGAAAGTTTGACGAATTACTTCTCAGTTATGAAATACATTGAACGCTTTCTTAATATAAACTTTTCATTAGAGGAGGCAACACGTATACTATGAAACACATACGTGAGTATGTATTTTAATATCCAGGGAATGAACATAAAATTTTGATTTTCCAAATCTACGAATGAATAATCATATGAATGTAAATTTTTGTCTTTTTTCAAATATAATGTTCTTATATAGGTTTCCGGAAACGACATTCGGACGTTTTTTGGACACATATCTACGAAGTGTCTTTCGGAATGTTTTATGGACAGAAAACGATTAACCTGAAAATTTTGGCTTGTAGCGGAGCGTGGATTTATGACAAATATATTGCTCATAAGGCTGTGAATAAATAATGGCTCGTTGTACGAGCAAAGGTCACGAGAGTAAAAAGTTTTACTTTGTGTCAAAGATTAATACATTTTTGTAAAAGAATTAATCCTGTTTATTGAGGGTTTCAATTGATAAAAATTGTTATATAAAATGAAGAAAGAGAGTTTATGAACAATAAAAAATGTTATTAATGATAGGTATAGGCCTTGCAACAGTTTTAGGGAAAATTATGATACTGGTTAACCTGGATGACTTTTTATTAACAAATAAAGTCTCCACAATTTCCTTCTGAAAATATCAATTTTTTAACAACATTTCAAGGTTTTTAATTTTTCTCAGCAATAGATTCTGTTGTACAACTCTGTCATAGAGGTTGTTATCCGGTGCAGATAGACCGGAAAATAATCTCGATGGAAAATATAATTTAATAGGTTATTCTATTTGAGAGCATAATACATAACACATGTTTTATATCAAAATCAATGAACCAACAAAAATGGTGTAATTTCTTGAAAATTTTAGTTACAGTTTTTAAAGTTACCAAATTATAACAGATTTTTCTTCAACATGTGACTAAAGCTTTATGCAGTCATCGTTTATTAAAGTTCCGTTCCTGTTTAGTGATATTTATATATATTTACTGCATGGATCGTTATTTACGTATCTCTTAAAATTCCGTGAGAAATTTATACACATTTTCACGTAACTCGCATCGTTAGCCTCACAACGAATCCTATAAAAAAATGGTTAAAGGCAAATTATTTCGAAATATAACATTCACAATGCTTTCATATTTTAAAAGGGTGTCTGATATTCATATTAATTATCATAAAAATTTTTTATTGATTTATAATTAGAGTTCTGGGGCGATTTCGGGGAAAGTTAAGTTGGACATTAAACCCGTAACCCTACACGTCCCTTCCTTAGATGACCTTAAAGCTGGTAAGTACAAATGTTTGTAATATTCTAAAACTTTGAAAAGTGAAAGAAAAGTATGAATTTTCGAGTCGTTTTAAATTACCTTTAAGTCTTGAGTAATCTCTTAAAGGTGATAGTAGATCAAGATTTTAAATTACATCTACATTATTCTGTGAATTTCATGGTTTTCAAATATCTGTTGATTATATTATGATAAAGTTACACCATATTATCCTATAAAAAAATTAGAGAAATTCATCAGATAAAAAATAGGATAAAAAGGGTTTTCATAAATGAATTTTCAGTTACATACATTGCAAATAAATAAATAAATTTTTGTGCTATAAGACCCTATTGTAAACACAAAACCATATGCTACTATATTGCATGGCTACTAAGGTATTTGGGGTAGTATTTGATGCGTGTATTTTGTTTTGCGAGCCGAAAATCATGTCCGAGTTAAGAAGTGATTCGTCGTACGGTAGAGAGTCATTGCTGTAACGTTCTAAATTTAAAGAAATATATTCATAGATTTTTTAATAATACAATAAGTGGCTAATATTGACACAAAAAGAGGCTTGTGATGTGAATAGAAATACTTATATTTTCAAAAATGTCGATTCAATTACACATTTATTTCATCGGCTAAATAAGTGTCATTCCATTTTATTTCGCCGGAGTCGGTTGCGACCTAATTTTTAAAAATTTGGATACTTATCTATAATAATACTCAATGTTTTTTTACTTATTCAACACCAAAATTTAATAAATTACTGAAATTTCATTTAGAAATTTAGTTTACAAAATGCAAAGGTACAGAAAAATATCACGTTTACGTACATCATAGAATAGAGAGAATCTCAAATTCTACAATGTAAAATTGTATTGAATCCAATCAGACCTATTCGACAGCCTTTACACTGCAAAAATAACTTTATTGAGATATAATGAACAAAACTTGTGTTTTAACAACTAAAAAATAACAATTTTTGAGAACTTCTATAGCCTTATTAAAAACGTTGTGTTTAGTTTTTTTTTTTTTTAATCACAACTTACCTTCGCAAGCTTCATTTATGGTCATATTTTTCATAGTTGTAGCCCTTTTTTAAACTTTGTATACTGAATTATGAAAATTTTCGTTTTTAAATTCGAGATTGGAGGTTTTGTTCATTTTCGCGGATGAATAACGCAGGGAGAAATTTAAAAAAAACAGGATTTAAATTTAATGTAAATCAGGTCCTCGTTTTATCCACCTGAAAATTGAATTTCAAAATATTTAGACAACTTTAATTTAGTCATCACCTTAATTAACCAAGCCTCAAAATAGCAATCTTTTTGGCTATTTTGAACATTGATATTTCAATAGAAAAAGACTGGGGACGAACGCAACAATTGCAAGGGGATGAAATGAAGACCTGATTTACATATTCTGTAAATACTGCATTTTTTCCTTTTTTTACGCTACAAGTTATTCATCCGCGAAAACGAACCAAATCTATAATCAAAAGTTGAAAAAAGTTCTACAACTATGAAAAGTTTTACTAAAAATCAACCTTACAAAGTAAGTTGTAATTAAAAAAGAAAAAAAAACTAGAAATAACGATTTTAATAAGCCTGTGAAAATGCTGAAAAATAAATGTTCAACTTGCTATTAAAATACAATTTCCATTCATTATTTTACAATGAAATTACTTTTGCACATGTTGAATAAAAGTTTCAAGACTGATTTGATTCAATTTTACATTGTAGAATTTGAGTTTTTCTCTATTCTATAATACACATAATTAATGTGACATTATGTCTCTTTGTATTTTGAAAATAAAACATATAAATAGAAATAAAGTAATTTACTACATTTATGTGATAAATAAGTACGAAAAACAATAAGTATTATTAAAGTTAAGTATCAAAACAAAAATTAATAGGCCACAACCACACTAAATCTGATGGTCTCAAATTTGTTGCAATGGTATTCAATTTATACGAAAATCTGCATCAATCTGTAGCATTAAAATAATACATTTCTTTTACGCGCACTATAAATCACTTTAACTTATTTTTTTCATTACTACTTCATTTTTTATTTACATTTGTCATAAAGTCTAATGTGTCTGTCAGCAAGAAGCGCAGCAGCTCCGTCAGCAGATTAGATCACGGCTGACATCGAATTTTAACCAGCGCTTTTGCACGCGGTCGGATACGGCTGGTTATTCCATGCACCGACACAATAGTATCAATACTTTTTAGACAGATTTTTTAACTCGGATCGGATTGACAGTACTTTAAGTATCGATTATTAAGGATCGTTACTTTCTCTCAGGATCGCCCATCTCTAATGGCGTTTTCATACATCTGCTTGTCGCCAGTGGCAGGCAGCTACTTGAGTCTGTAGCGCGCACAAAGTACCTACTGAACATTTCCACCAAGCGATATCAAGCATTACTCTCACATTACGTGACTATTACTTTAAATATATAACATATATTAAAACAAAATAACAGAGATGTGTACCTATTACTGGGTCCCTATTACTTCGGATTTATAGGTTATATTTTGAAAACTGAAGTTGTTTCTGTATAAAGCAGCGGAGGAGGCTGCTGAAACACTCGGCCTTGACTTCAATATCAGGGATGAGCAAAATGCATGGAATCTTATCCATCTCGAGTACTCACTCCTGAAGGCCCAGATTAAGAAAGCACAGAAGAAAAACTTCCGCGAACAGCTCCTCGACAAGAAGATGCACGGCATCTTCCACATAAATGTAGAGGTTCTGTCGATGTCGATTGAGCTAACATTTGCTTTCCTTAAATCACCCGGTTTGAAGTCGGCCACGGAGGGTTTCATTTTGGCATGTCAAGACGGTGTCATTTCCACTCTAGCATACAGTCGCCACATTTTCAGCCAAGACATTCACGATGATAGCTGCGCACTCGAGGCCTGACATAGTTCTTCTGGACTTCGAGAAACGAACCATGCTCGTTATCGAATTTTCGGCACCAGCTGACAAAAACATCATAGCCCAGGAGAATGAAAAAAACAAGATAAGCATAAAGACCTCATAAAGGAGTTGCGAAAGTTATACCCGGAATATTCTGTTAAGCTAATCGTCCTGATCATCGGCGCTCTTAGAGGTACCAAGGTTTCACTGGTTAATAGCCTGAAAAGCATCCCTGCGTGTAAAGAAAATGTTGAGACACTTGAAGCAAAAATGCAGAGGGCGGTCGTCCTTGGGTCGCTCCGTGTTCTCAGGGTACACGAGACTTTTGTTGGATCATCGTATTGAATTCGTCGCAGACTGGCCACCCATCTCACGGTTGTGAGGCGTGATCACAGCTGAAATTTTACCGCGATTTCGCTGGGAGCGGGTGCACTTTTTAGGATTAGCACCTGCTCCCGGCGAAATTCTGCGGTTGTCCTTATGACAAACTTTTAACTATATTGTGTCCCGGTACACATGGTACATTTTTATTTTTTTACGAATTCCTTATAACAAATTGAGTCGAAAATAATTATAAAAATTTGTTGTAAGGTTAATAATTAATGAGCAATCAACAATGGAGGACTAACCAATCAGAAGCACGCGTTAAATGGACGACAGTTCATGTGTCAGGACGTAGTCCCAGGGAGGTAGATAGTAGAATAGTGGAACAATTTTGACCAATGAGGTGCCTGCACAAGCTCTCGCAGTCACCTCATTGTTCAAAACTGTTCCACTATTCTACTAATCTAGATCAGCGCCCTCATTGAGGAGAGTGTGTTCGCAAAAAATCTGAGGCCGTGTAATTTCAAATTTGTGGAGGTTGTGAATGTCATTGGTGCCACTGCACATGGCAACTGCGCAAAGAGATATTCATCTGAGAAAATAGATTTTTCCTTATAAAACACGTTGAATTATTTTACCCTTCTTCGAGTATTTTAAATTCTGTAGAATTCAAACGAATTCTTAGAATTCACTTGTACTTCTTGAAATTATTCTAATTTTTTCTAATTCTTTGAAAATCTTTGCAACACGCCATGAAATATTTTGAATTTCTCCAAGTCTTTTTACATTCTCATCCAGAGAAGGTATTAGATTTGTGTAAAATTTGACCCCCCCCCCGGTTTTTGTCAAATGGCCACGTTTTGAGAGCTTCTGAACCCAAAAAAAATGTTTTCCCGAATGTGTCTGTCTTTCTGTGTGTATGTATGTGTGTGTGTATGTATGTATGTATGTAGATTTTTAGTCTGTTCGCACGATAACATTCGAAAGAATTTACAGATTTGATTGGGCTTTGGTATGCTCTTCTAGTGCCCTAAAATGAAGGACAAGTTTGTTAGTCAGCCATTTTGGATTAAAATTCGGAAAGTGAGCGCATTTTTTAAATTTTTGAGACCACTTTTTTTCAAGATTCAAAAATTCGCTGGACTTGCGTTCATATTAATAAAAAATAAGAACAATTTATCCTCATGACTTTTTTCGATGAAATGAATATTTTCGGAGTTACAGCATTTTCAAAATCCAAAAAAAGAAACGCAAATTAACATTTTCAGCCAAACAACGCACGATACGATAAAAAGTCATTCAAAGAAAAATGTTCCTTTCTGCACGTCCTACAAGAATATCATAACGACTTTTTGAATTTTCTTGAAAAATGGAAAATTCTCATTTTTATTGCACAAAGAATAATGAAAAATCAAGAATTTAATTTTATGGCCAAACTACGCAAGATACGACAAATTCTGACCAACATTACTTCTGTGAGCTGTCACAGGGGTGCCTTTTCGCACCGCACGAGACGTTGGAAAGAGGTAAGGGTTAGACAAACGCTATTTCTGTTAGCTGTCACAGGGGTGCCTTTCCACACCCCATGACACGTTGGAAAGAGGTGAGGGTTATACAAACAATTTTCTGTGAGCAGTCACAGGGGTGCCTTTGCGCAACCCACGAGACGTTGGAAACGGGTAAGGGCTAGACCAACACTATTTCTGTTAGCTGTCACAGGGGTGCCTTACCACTTCCCACAAGTCGTTGGAAAGTGTAGAGGTTTGATCAACATTACAT
The DNA here is from genome assembly GCA_011634705.1 of Andricus grossulariae. Classification (NCBI taxonomy): domain Eukaryota; kingdom Metazoa; phylum Arthropoda; class Insecta; order Hymenoptera; family Cynipidae; genus Andricus; species Andricus grossulariae. Next base: position 120,141,391 of record JAABKJ010075445.1, on the reverse strand, counting down.
CTGTGGGCTGTCAAAGGGGTGCCTTTCCGCACCCCACGAGACCATGGAAAAGGGGAGACGGTTATACAAACACTTTTTCTGTGAGCTGTCACTGGGGTGCGTTTCCGCACACCACAAAACGTTGGAAAGGGGTAAGGGTTATACAAAAACTTTTTCTGTGAGCTGTCACAGGGTTGTCTTTGCGCACCCCACGAGACGTTGGCAAAGGGTAAGTGTTAGAACAACACTATTTCTGTGAGGTGTCACAGGGGTGCCTTACCACTTTCCAAGAGTCGTTCGAAAGGGTAGGGGTTTGACCAACATTACTTCTGTGAGCTGTCACAGAAGTGCCTTTCCGCTCCCCACGAGATCTTGAAAAGGGGTAAGGGTTACACAAACACTTTTTCTGTGAGATGTCACAGGGATGCCTTTGCGCACCCCACGATATTTTGGAAAGGGGTTAGGGTTAGACCAACACTTTTCCTGTGACCTGTCGCAGGGGTGCCTTTCCACTTTTCACGTGACGTTGGAAAGAGTAGGGGTTTAAACAACATTACTTCTGTGATCTGTCACAGGGGTGCCTTTACGCACCCCACGTGATCTTGGAAAGGGGTAAGGGTTACACAAACCCTTTTTCTGTGGCTGTCACAGGGGTGCCTTTGCGCACCCCACGAGACTTTGGAAAGTGGTTAAGGTTAGACCAACAATTTTCCTGTGACTTGTCACAGGGGTGCCTTTCCACATCCCACGTGTCGTTGGAAAGAGTAGGGGTTTGAACAACATTACTTCTGTGAGCTGTCACAGGGGTGCCTTTCCGCACCGCGCGAGACCTTGGAAAGGGGTAAGGGTTATACAAAAACTTTTTCTGTGAGCTGTCACAGGGTTGCCAGTCCGCAACCCACGATATTTCGGAAAGGGATAGGGGTTTAACCATCATTATTTCTGTGACCTGTCACAGGGGTGCCTGACCACTTCCCAAGAGACGTTGGAAACGGATAAGGGTTAGACCATCGTTATTTCTGTGAGCTGTCACAGGGGTGCCTAACCACTTCCCACGAGATTATGGAAAGGGGTAACTGTTGAACGAACACTATTCCTGTGTGCAGTCACAGGGGTGCCTGACCACTTCCCAAGAGACGTTTGAAAGGGATAAGGGTTAGACCATCGTTATTTCTGTGAGCTGTCACAGGGGTGCCTTTCCACACCCAACGACCCGTTGGAAAGAGGTAAGGGTTATACAAGCACACTTTCTGTAAGCTGTCACAGGGGTGACTTTCCGCACCCCACGAGATGTTGGAAAGGGGTAAGGGTTAGACCAACTCTATTTCTGTGAGCAGTCACAGGGGTGCCTAACCACTTCCCACCAGATGATGGAAAGGGGTAACTGTTGAAAGAACACTATTTCTGTGTGCGGTCACAGGGGTGCCTGACCACTTTCCAAGAGATGTTCGAAACGGATAAGGGTTAGACCATCGTTATTTCTGTGAGCTGTCACAGAAGTGCCTTTCCGCACCCAACGACACGTTGGAAAGAGGTAAGGTTTATACAAACACTCTTCCTGTAAGCCGTCACAGGGGTGCCTTTGCGCACCCCACGAGACGTTGGAAAGGGGTAAGGGTTAGACCAACACTATTTCTGTGAGCTGTCACGGGGATGCCTGGCCACTTCCCACGAGTCGTTGGAAAGGGTGGGGGTTTGAGGAACATTACTTATGTGAGCTGTCACAGGGGTGCCTTTCCGCACCCCACGATATTTTGGAAAGGAGTAGGGGTCTGACCAACATTACTTCTGTGAGCTGTCACAGGGGTGCCTTTTCGCACCGCACGAGACGTTGGAAAGAGGTAAGGGATTAATTTTACACTAAACTGACGAATCTTCAACTAAAATGATGAATCGTCAACTGGAATAGCTTAATTTTAAACAACAAAAAAAAAAGAGTTTTCAACTAAAAAGATAAATCTTTAACTGGAATAGTTGAATTTTCAACAACAACAAAATTATTCTTTTTCCAAAAAAAAAAACGATTTTCAACAAAATAAATTTAATTTTCCACGAAATATTTGAATCATCAGATGAAAAAAAAAAAATTTTCAACCAAAAAGTTGAATTTTGAACTTAAAATCATAAATTTTAACTTTCAACTGGAATAGTTGAATTTTCCATCAAAAGGTTAATTTTTCAACAAAAAAGGCAATTTTCAAGAAAATTAATAAATTTTCAGCAAAATAGTTGAATTTCCAACTAAAAAAGACAAATTTGCAACCAAAAAGATGAATTTTCAACTAAAATGGTGAATCTTCAACTGGAGTAGCTGAATTTTCAAGAACAACAAATTTTTTTTTCCAATAAAGACGATTTTCAACAAAACAATCTTAATTTTCAACAAAATAGTTGCATTTCCAATTAAAAAAGATAAATTTTCAACCAAAAAGTTGAATTTTAAACTGAAATAGCTTAATTTTAAACAAAAAAGATGAATTTTCAAAACAAACAAAAAATTCCAAAAAAGACGATTTTCAACAAAACAAATTTAATTTTCAACGAAATAGTTGCATTTCCAATTAGAAAAGACAATTTTTCAAACAAAAAGTTGAATTTTGAAGTTCTAAGGATCAATTTCAAACTAAAAATGGAATAACTAAATCTTCAGTGGAAAAAATTAATTTTCCACTAAACTGATGAACTTCTAACTGGAATAGTTGAATTTTAGAGATAAAAGATGAATTTTGAACTAAAATGATCAATCTTTAACAAGAATAGTTGAATTTCCAACAAAAAGGTTAACTTTCCCATAAAAATAAAAATGTTTAACAAAATTCATGAATTTTCAACTATGAAAGACAAATTTTCAAGCAGATAGTTGAATTTTTAAT